>OZ010578.1:54416178-54703678 GCA_963932145.1 Acanthosepion lycidas | reverse complement strand
CTTCTTACTGCTTGGACACTTATATAGTCTCTATGCTTTAGCTATGCTAATTAGGTAATCATGTACATATCACTACAGGAACTTTTAGAGACAAACACTTATGTGGAAGGATCAGTTTTAATATTCTGGGATTATTGTTGTGACACGTTTACCAACATCAAAAGAAACTTACAGATTATTACATACAATACAAAATATGCATTATTTTAGTCGTATAGTTAATAACAAATGCACGATAGCTTTATCTACCGTAAGTTTCGGTGTATAAGACACAATTTTTCCAAAACACTTAATATCAAATCTCACACACACACATACATACATATATATAATATATATATATATATATATATATATATATATATATATATATATATATATATATATATATATATACTAGCAGTAGAGCTCGGCGTTGCCCGGGGATGTAACAGTAAGCGATAGATCAAGTATCGACCATCATAAAGACTGAAAAATAAAATTGACAAAGATTATTGTTTAAGGTTGACGGACATGCATGTCTTAATTATTTTTTTTGTTTTGTTTTGTTTTTTTTTGTTTTTGTTTTTTTTTTACGAATTGGTCAAACCCAAACTCAAACAAAAACATTGTTTTCAATCGTTATGAGTCTACCGACTGAATATAATTTTATTATAAACAATTGTCTTGTAAATGGAATTTTTAAACCATTCTGAATGTAAAAATAAAGAAAAGAGTGTGCAAGACAATAAGAAACACTACCTGCAAAAAAAAAGTGAAGTTTTGTTGAAATCGATTGAAAAATGTAGGAAATCCGATCCCATATATAAACGAACACACACACACACACACACAAACAACCTGGGATTTATAATAAGTATAACTCGATATGAGTTGTACCTCTTTCATTCTCGCGTTGCCTCTTAATCATGTTTTCAAATTGATTTCGTGCAAAAACAATTGTGATTTTTTCCAATTTTTGGCGCTGTCAGAACCACCGCAAAGTAATTTTATGTAGTCCTGTGAAGTTTTGTTGAAATCCGTTGAAAAATGTAGAAAATCCGATCCAATATATAAACGTACAGACACACACAAACACACACAATCTGGGTTTTATAATAAGTATGATATATATATATATATATATATATATATATATATATATATATATAGGAAGAGAGAGAGAGAGAGAGACAAGTTTTGTCTATTTTAATGTAAATTCTTTTCATATCATCTGATAAACTTAATAACATTATCATTAAAAGACAAAAGAAAATCACAACATTGATAGAGATTTTCTTAATCCCATCTAAGCTTGCGTCTAACATAAGCCATTATCAAAGATGACAATTACATTACAATATATTAAACAATACACGGACAAAACAATAATGATAGTCTGTTTTTGTTTACATGGATGATTTCCTAGCAACGACAAACTTGTCCATACGAGACACTGGAAGAGCGAAAACGAGAAGTATCAAGTATGGGAAGCCGTTGGTATAAACTAGTGGCTTCTGTTATCAATTATAGGCATTTAAGAATATTTGTGGAGATTTCATAGTTTATTTTGTCATCTTTGATAATGACTTATGTAAGCCGAAAACTTAGATAGGATTAAAAAATTATGTATCAATATGGTGATTTTCTTTCGTCTTTTAATGATAATGTTATTAAGCTTATCAGACGATATGAAAAGAATTTACATAAAATAAATAGACAAAACTTGTCTATATATAGCGAGACAAGCTTTCTAACCATTACACCGCCTCGAGGTTCCCCATAGTAAATTTAGTATAGGAGAAAAGGAAATTGGACATAGAATAGGCTGTGCTTGTGCTAATTACGCTCAACACCGCAGAAGTAAAAAAAAAAAATAAATAAACTGAAAACCAGAGCCATGTTCTTAAATAGATTTGTCAGAAGAAGACTTTCATATCGAAATCATGCATGGTGCCAAACCTATTCAGAAATATTTAAACTGTCTTCTGCATACAACCGCTTCCTAAGATCAGTGGTTAAAAATGGCTTTGAGCGAATGAGGCTAATGACCATTATTCTTAATATCTACAGAATTACAAAGAACTTTACCAAATAACAGTAACCATATCATTTGAGAACTACCAGCAGGGGCATCAGCTAACATGGATAGTATATATAACTCGAAGAAAAAATAATGACATAATCAAGATGTTGAGAGTCACTGAAGTCATCTATCAGAAGATTGTCCCACACTCACTACTATATAAGAGGATTGATATCACATAGCAGTTCAGCAATCTTTTCTTTGTTTATAACGAAAGTTTCATTTTTCCTAGTACTTTGTTTAGCTTTTGGAAGCTGTCTTTTGTTATGTCGGATTTTGGCGTGGCATTTTTCATCATCTTTAAAAACACTTTCTAGAATAACTGCATCTACTGCAAGAAAAGTTGGATCATCACTGTGTTGTGTCAGAAAAATTTTCTCGTCAGAGTCCATCTTGCACATTTACAAATCTAGTGTGCATTGAATACTGCTGCCATATCTGGTCTGTTGCTCTTGCTGTATATCTTGATGTTTTTGACAAAATCCAAGGACCGATCTGTAATGTAATCGATCCTAACTCGGCATCTTGACTTCAAATAAAAGGTTAGAAAGGAAATCGCCAACAATACTGGAAAGTGAACAAAAACTTGGAGATTTGAATTAAAGGGAGGTAACTGAGACATCCGGAAGTGTCATGGCTTGTGGAACTAGAACGATCTACACCTGTGTACGAAATGAAGGGTTCAGTTCAAAATTCCAATCACCTGAAGAAGGCCGGTGCGTACAACGGCCGAAATGTCGTGAACATGGCAATAAAGATGGGGACAACAATCCGAACAATGTAAATAATACTGGAAAGAGCGATAACAGCTACTGGACTTGAGAAACATATTTTCCTGAAAAATTGTTTTAAGATAAAAATTTTATAAATTTCAACCGACGCTAGTACTGGCTGCTCGATCAAAGAATGCCAAATGTTTCCTTGTAAATAAAACGGCTAATGTTACTGTTACCATAACAGAAGAACGGATTTTTTGTCGATACTTTCCGTGATTTTTACATAAATTTCTGTGCCGGAATGAAGGATGCAGACAGTAGGTTGCTCCAAATGCTCGCTTGTTTACTGAAAAACTGTTTCGCTACTTGCGAAGCAAGCAGATGTTGGATTGCTTGCCTCTACGACTACCGGGAGAATGGGGAAAGAAACTGCGTTCCTTCCGTGAGAAATAACTTGATTTTTTTTTTCCAACGAACAATCTAGGTATGTTGATTGTTTTCAGATGATTCAGGAGGAAGATAAAGCAGCTTCATCCATCAAATATGTCACTTGGAACTCGGTGCTTTATTCCAGCTAACTTGTATGCAGAGGTGATTGCAATTTTAAAGGTTATACGTTACTTGATTTTCCTTTCGAACGGAGTGAATTCGTTAACGAATCGGCCGAATACAAGTCAAGAAAATATCTCGAATTTCTACTGTCATTCTCTTTTACTGGTGGTTTGTCGGCATTTTTATCAACATTCTTTATGAATTTCTAGTTTTAAATTAGACTAGCAGTAGCCGTGAACAGTAGGTAATTATACTAGCAAATACCCTATGCCCGAAAACTGGTTTCACCGAAAGCGTTAAATCGAACCTTTACTTCCTCTAATGGTTCTCTTCACCGAAAAATCAAAACTTAAAAGAAGATAACTTTTATATCTGAATAGTGTTTTTTTTTATGTATCCTTTAACATCTAGAACTCTGCATCATTTATAAATATTATTTCTCCTTTAACTGTAGAATAGAATTCCCTCAAAATATAATGTTTTATATATTAGTTCTATATATTTGAAATTGCGGTAGCCTGGCTCTCAATTTTAGTCAAGATTGTTTTAGGTGATGCCATAGAAGGATATGACTACACAAACAAAAAATTCAAAATCAATTTACATTGACAGTGCTAATATTTTGCTTGTCGAAAATGGTCACCACAGATTGCTAATGATTAAATCCGTAAACCCATTAGAGTAGCGAAAGATATCTTCCAAAATCAAAACAATTCAGAAACAGGAAAATTTCGTTAGGAACAAAGAACGGTGTAGTATCGTATGCAAATTAGATAGACAAGTATAAATAAACTCGTAAACATAGTGTGGCTATGCCTAGCAAACCCATTTTTCATGTTGCTATTCAGGATACGGAGCGCTGTAATACGACTACTACTACGCTGAGAGAATTGCAAACCGTAACAAACAGAATACTAAGCTAATTTCTGTTTGAATTTCTGGAATGAAGAGTTATCGTTATTTACTGTATTTATATTCGTACTATTCACATATGAAGAACAGTGTTGAGGTAAAAGAAATTTTATTCTGCAGAAGGATGCTTAGAATCCCATTGGCTGAACATGTGAGTAAGAAGGAAATTTTAAGGAAAACAGAAAAAAAATGGCGCTTACACTTAAAATCAGAAAGAGACACTTGAAATTTTTAGGGTGCATAATGAGGAAAGAGGACCTAGAAAATCTGACACTCACAGTTATATCGAAGGCAAAAGAAAAGAGAAGAAATCAACGATAAACCTACACAACAAACTTGTGTAAAGTGATAGCAGAACAAGGATTAAGAGAGATAGACAAAGCTTACTAAGTGCTAAAAAGAATAGGAAGATGTGGAGAGCTATGATCATTCATGTACTGAAAGGACACGGCAGGTAAAAGTAGATCAATTAAAATGCATCGATTAACCTATGCAACAAGCTTGTGCCAATGGATAGCTGAACAGGGTGTAGGAGAGATAGCGATAAAATAAACCTAAGATAAAATAAAGCTTACTAAGTGCTAAAAAGAATAGGAAGATGTGGAGAGCTATGATCATTCATGTCCTGAAAGGACACGGCAGGTAAAAGTAGCTCATTTAAAAGGCATCGATTAACCTATGCAACAAGCTTGTGCCAATGGATAGCTGAACAGTGTGTAGGAGAGATAGCGATAAAATAAAGCTTACTAAGATAAAATAAAGCTTACTAATCTACATAGGATTGGAAGATGTGGAGAGCTATGATCAGTCATGTCCTGAAAGGACACGGCAGGTAAAAGAAGTTCATTTTTAAAAAATGCGATTATTAATACCTTCAGCCCTTAAATTTATCATTGATGTCTTCATTGACGTAATAATTTTGCTTAATATTTTGGTTTTATTCTAGAAATATTTAAACACGAGTAAAAGAATGTAAAACAAACCCATTTAAATATTTCTCCTATCCAAAATATATTAAATATTTTTTTTTAAATTCTTGATTTAAATCGTATTCATTTAATTATTTTATTATATTTTAATCGTTTTTTTTTATTTAATTTTTAATTTCGTTAGCCGCAAAATGACAATCCATTGCCGTGCATTAACAGGTTTAAACTTTAAATAATACACTTAAGCAAACCAACTGACGTGCTGTCAATCATTCATTATCATAAATAAGCAACAATCAAATTAACGGATGTAAATTTTAAACGATACATCATAATAAAGGTTCAACTTAATGTTTTCTGTGAAGTCAATTTTTGATCCAACGCCCCATCCCACCCCTAAGGAAAATTTAACGATTTTTCCTATTTGAATTTTCTAATGAATCATAATTCTTACGGGATGAGCACATGGTGCACTGGATATTTTCTCGAACTCAGAGTGCCGAGTTCGAATTCCAGTTGGGCCCATTACGTTCACTGATGCGCAAATACCGCGCGAAAGGTATGAAACCATCTCTTCTCTCCCTAGCTCTGGGTTAAATTGTAAAACTTGAATCTAGGAAAATAATTGGTATACTAAAAAACTGTTAATGCACTATTCACTCGCAAATTTAAAAAAAAACTATTCATTTAATTTAGATGTTTCGGATTTACATAACACAAAAAGCGTTGATAAGCCGTAAAAATCAAATCAGTTAATCAATGATTATTATGAACAATCCCTTTTGAACCCCTATAAAAGTATTGCTTCCTGTACGCCTGAAGTATTCACTGCTTTCTTATTTGTATTTTTGATGAATCATAATTCTTTTGTTTGCAAGCATGGATCTTATTCCCACAAATAAACGGAGTATCAGAAGGACGGGGATTTTTTTCCATTGACACCGCTATTATTTTAACTACCTTCCCTCCTCGTCAATGTTTATTGTTTTAAAAAGCGATGATTAGAATTGTAATAAAACCTAAACATATGAAAGTGAATTTGTTTGTTTTCTTTGTTTTGAGAATTGACGACAAAAATAATGAACACTATTAATTGTTTATTTACAATATTTATTTATTATATTCTTTATTAGAATTGGCTAATTACTAATTGATTCGAACTTTATAAAATGGTAAATAATAAGGATTTCCTTATAATTGGTTCACATATTTTAATAATTTAGTAAATGTTTATAAATTTATGAATAAAACAATTGTTTTCATATTTATCCCTTTATAAATTGGTAATTAGCTTTTGTTTTAATTGTATTAGTTTTTAGAATCTTGTAAATATAAAATTATTCTTATAAATAATTAATATAAAAAATAATATTTAATACTTTTAGTGGAAATTCTCAAGGACAAAAATCTATAACTTAACTTTCATCACATGTTTAGGTTTTACTACAATTCTAATAATCGCTTTTGAAAACAATAAACATTTGAGAAGAGTGAAGGTTGGTCCTTACAACGTAGTAGTGTGTTCGATCCTCAATGGTAACCCCACAAATTTGACCTTCAGACAAGCTAACCTTACTAAATATTTTGACATGCATTGAGCGGAGGTAATGACAAGTGAGATAATCTGATTGAACTCAGTACTACGTAGTGAGTTCGTTCTTAACAGTGTGTCAAGCTCAGATGATCTTAGAAAACTGCAACACAAAATTGCTGCATTTCTGAAAAGTGTACATGCAATTGTTTCCGTTTTATTCTCCTTGTTTTTATATTCCGTCCTATTTCAGGACGTGGGGATCACGACTCACCACAACTTCCTATCCTTTGTAAAGCTCAGCAATCATTCCTGTCCCCTGTTCTGACATCCATCTACACATGATCGTTAGGTAGATTACTCTGTTTCCATTGTCTCTCTTACATGTGAGTGTCAAATATACTAAGCCTTCTTTCCTCATTATGTCTACAAGCAATTTCAACTGTCTCCGTCTAATCATAAATACAAAATTTTGTTTCTATTTTCTGTCCATGGTATTCTCAGCATCCTTCATTCGCCCTTGCAAATCTATAAATCAACCATTCGCCCTTGCATGGAATATTGCTGTGATATATGATCTGGAGCCCCCCGCTGTTCGTCTTAGGGTCCTCGATAAAATCTAAAGACGGATATGCAATGTGGTTGGCTCTGATCTGGCATCACGTTTACAGTCGCACTCCCACAGACGTGCTGTCGCTTCCCTCTGTCTTTTCTACAAATACTTTCATGGTAACTGCTCCGACGAGCTACTTTCGCTGGTTCCCAAAGTGAATGAATTTAAACGTGCCACTTTGTCAGCATCTCAGTCCCACCCTTTCAATGTCGAAACAGTTAAATGTAGCCGTGACTTCTACTGCAATAGTCTCGCACTTCTCATCTGTGGCACTCCCTTCTTCTACATGTTTCCCTGCTAGCTATAATCTCCAACTATTCAAATGCAATGTCAATCGACATCTCTAGATGCCTTGATCTATTCTCCGTCCTTCTCTTCAGCCTTTGCTCTTTCACGCCTCTTTACTGTTGCTCCCACTCTCCGTAAGCCCTTGCGTGTTAACCTCACTCCCAACTTGTTTGGGGTGAAAAGGTTAAAAAAAAAAATGAAACACATAGCTGCTGTCTCTGTGAACAAATTGTCCAACATTCACTGTCATATAAGAAGATTTATATTGTATAACAGTTCAGAGATCAATTACGACTGATTAGTAAGTTTAATTCTTATATACTTTCGGCCGTGTGCCACAATTGAGCTCCGTTTAGTCAATTAATCACTAGCGCACTTGGTGTAATGGTTAGCAAGGTTGTCGCGCTAGATAAATTACTACTGAATAGTGCGATTCTCACTGGGTGCCCCATAATTCGGCCTTGTGCCACATCTAAATTAAACTTAGAAAATCAGCATGACACTTCAGTATTCGTTTCTTGCTTCTACCAAAATTTTCCTGTTTCCTAATATATTATTTAGCTTTTGGAAGGCTTCCTTCGCTATTCCAAATTTCTTTCACATTTCGCAGATTGTTAAATGTCTCTATTTACTTGATTTTAACGTCTTCTATCCGTAGGCTAGTATCTCGATCTGTTACTCTTGCTGACAACCATATATTTCATCTTCTTACTATCGATTGTTAGCTCCTTCTTCTGGTCAATCTATACTACTTTATATATGAGTTTTCTTTCTGTCTGCCATCAACACGGCATCGTGTCCCTTGCATATTGTCCGTCACTGATAAAACGTTGCACGATTTCTAGTTCTTTTCTTATGACCTCGTTGTAAAGGTTAAATAAGTCCGGCGAGAAGACCCATCTTTGTTTTACTCCCCTTTCTGTTTTTTGAGTAATCAATTCATTTGATTTCTTATCGATATGCAAGCAGTTTGCTTCCACTACATACACTGCATTATTCTTTCCTAAATAAATCAAGTTTTCCTGGCAGTTCCAACCTTTTCAATTGCATTCGCATACTCTGCGAAACCTAGTTATCACATGGATGTCACGCATGGCGCCAAAACCCGTTCAGAAATATCCAAACGCTAAACTGTATACAAGCGTTTTTTTAATATATTTTTTTCGAGATCAGTGCTTAAATATGGCTTTGGTTTTGGTGAAGAACATCCTTATTTTAACATTGTGGACTGGCGCTACACAATCACAATCAAAGAATTGTACCAAATAACACAAAGTACATCACTTGAGGAATATCAAGAGCAGCAACAACTAAAATGGATTCCACATGTAACTCTAAGAGAAAATAATTACATAATCACCTCTTAATTGCTGGTGAAACCAGGTCCACCCTGACCCGGGATGGTAGCATTTATTAGGGTCCTAGCTATGGGTAAATAGTTATCCCCCACAAACTGGGGTCAAAACACTATGAAAGTGTAAAAATAGGTTTTAATACCAGAAAAACTGTCCTATTTCCTGTCCAATTCTGTTTCGCGCTCCGTTCATCAGAATTCAGATCATAAGTTTGGTTATGCGTCGCATTAATGTGATTGTCATATAGAGCTCGCATTCAATGACACCTGCTTGGCTTCTTAGGCAGCGCTAGGGAGAGGATTCTTCCATGGACTTCCGGTATTATCGTGACTGACGTATACTTCATGAATCAATTCCCGTAACCTCATCAATTCGGAAATCGCCTATGGTTGTTAGCATCTTTATTACAATCCCATCTGATATTTTAAGATTGCGTCAGCCAATAACAAATCCTTCTGAATATCTTTTTTTTTAATAATTTAACCCTTTAAATCGTTAGCAAGACGATAATACCACTAAGATGCAAGTGGTTACTGGTGAGGGTGAAGCCAACCGCTTTAATCTCTGAAACTGAAAGAAAATTCGATGAAAACATGAGAAGAAATTAGAAAGAAATGGGGAAAAATCAGTCATGAGCAGGAAACAAAGAGCATGCCACTACTCACCAAAAGACGAAGAATTCATGTGAAGCAGGTGATAGGTGCATCTATCTACTCTAATTCGAACCTCACTCAAGCCAAGCGTTATATGCTCTAACATAAACAGAGATTGAATAATTAGAAGGTTTTTAGACCAGATAGTAATGGTTATATTATCCGTTTCTTTATAAGGAAACATTCAGCATTCATTGACCGAACAAGTCTTGCTGATGTCGGTTAAAATTTATAAAACCTTTCTCTTGAAACATTTTTTCAGGAAAATAGCTGTTATCACTCTTTCCATTATTGATAGGGGAAGAAACCGGAAATATACGTTTACAAGGAAATCCATAGTCAAATCTTTATTAAGATCACGTTGAATGGGGTTTGTATTCTTTTTAGCTGCATCTTTTTTGAGTACAAATCTTTTCTTTCTTTGTGCAAACAAAAAGAGAAAAAGAAAACGAGAATTTCACAATAGAAAGCCACATTCTGTACCGAATGTAATAAGACGAATATAAACAAAACAGAAGTTTTGGCATCATCTCAGCGCAACTGAAATTGTTCTCTTTCAATCAGTATTTCCTACCATTTTATATCACTTAAAAAGTACTTGTTTTTTTTTTATTATTATTATTGTTGCCATGTAACAGTTCTAAAGAGAAATTCGTTTGTTTTCTCTTGAGACTAGGTTTATGGCGCCTTTTCTTTGGTTCTATTCCAAAATGCTTGCTGCTGACGATCGCCAAATAACAATGAGCCGATTAACACCGTGGAAAGAGAAGAGCGTTGCTCCTACGTTACCATTCTCTTAAAATGACTAAAGCATAGTTTAAGCCTTGATTACGTGTGAAATTATTTAACTGGAAAGTACTCCCTTTGCAAAGCCTAGAATATGCTAGGCTGCATCCCTTAAAAAGATGTAAAACCCGCTCAAACGGGGTCACTTCCAAGTGGATGCTGTTAACTGGACCAATGTTTTATTTTGACTCAAGTTGCGACACTGAGACTCTAGATGTATCGGGACGGCCAAGGACGCATTCCAAAAGCTGGGCAGAGTATTGCGAGACAGGAGGATTTCTTTGGTAACAAAGAAAAGAATACGGAGCTATTACGTGACACCTGTCTTTCTTTACAGCAGTGAATGTTGGACAATTTCCTCAAAGATGAAGAAGAGACTCGAGGCGACAGAGATATAGTTCTACAGATGGATGCTAAGGATATCATGGATGGAACGCGTGAGCAAAGATGAGGTCTTAGGATGCAAACAGGGAGGAAGCTTATACTTAACATCAAGAAGAGGCAGCTGAAGATTCTGAGACACATAATGAAAAAGAAGGGCCTGGAGAATCTGATACTCACGGGTCGAATAGAGGGAAAGAGAGACAAGGGAAAACAACGCATGGCGTACCTAGCGACCTTAAGCAAGTGGATGACAGAACGTGGTCTGAGGGAGGTGGCAGAAGAGGGAAGGAACTTGTTGAGAGTAGCAAGGAATAGAGGTAAGTGGAGATCTATGATTGCCTACGTCCTGAAAGGACACGGCACATAGAAAGAAAGAAAGATAAACCGGACCAAAGTTTTATTTCCTACGTAAATATGAACTGGACCAATGTTTACTTTTGGATCAAGTATAAACTGAAACAATATTTACATACTCAAATTTCAACCCGGGAAATGTTTATTATTTCACTCAGGTATAAACCAGATTAATGTTTACCTTCCGACTCAAATATAAATCCGATCAGGCTTTACCCTATTGAAATTAAATAACACAACTGACAAGGTCTGACCTGTTACATTAATCAACCAAAACTAATGTGACTGACATGTATTGTTAGAGAGAATGAAGGTTACTGCGCTTTGCATATCTCCTCTCAAAGTATCATGTAATATGTTGTACGGATTTGCATGTTACCAGAAGCAAATTATATATATATATATATATATATATATATATATATATATATATATATATATATATATATACGAAAATAGTACTTAACTTTTAAATATCGATTTTATCCCGGCATCGATGTTTCTTGGTAAAATTTACAGTCTTCAGGGGTTGTGGTTTTTCAACGGTAATTCCAATTTTTTTTCTTTTAGATATACAAAATTGGACATTCTGTTTCATGTTTCAACACAATCTTCAGGCCATGTGTGTTGTGTTTTGGCTCGACTATTTATAAGAAAAGACAACAGAAAAAGATACATCATTTGGTTCAACCCACCGTACAAAAAACGAAAAAATAAACGCAATAAAAATATTCATTAAACTCATACACAGACACTCCTCTCATCAAGCACTCTCCACAAGATATTCGACATAAACACTGTAAAAATCAGCTACAGTTGCACTGAAAATATGACACGAATAATAAAAAGTTCAACAGAAAAATTGCCAACAAACCACCTGAACAAATTAAACCGACCTGTAACTGCAAAGCAAATAACTACTGTCCTTTAAATGATATTTGTTTGTAGAACAATATAATATACTAAGCCACTGTAAAATCAGCAGATAACGAAGAAAAATATAATTAGATGTAACTGAATGAACCTGGCAAGAGAAAAATTACGCAAAAAAAACATCCTTTACAAATAGTAAATACGCGAATGCCACAAAGCTTTTTTAGCATATATGGTAAATTAAAAAGAAAAACCAAATTACACCAAAGATAAGGAAAATATATAAATTAAAAAATAAGGAAAATATATAAATTAAAAAATAAGGGAAATATATACATTAAAAAAGCAGTAAACTTTGTCAGGAGGAGAAAATAGCTATAATCTCCTTCCCAGACCAACAGAAATGACTAAATAAACGATTAGAACACATCCCAAAATGCAGACACGAAAACAAAGTTTTACTACGATACTTAAAAATCGAAAAACAAAAACAAATACCTTGTAAAATATCACCATAATTAATTCAAATATACGTTCTATGAAGCCAATACTTTAAAGTAAACAAATAAGATAAAGTATGTTCTATACACAACGCGGAGAATGTAACGTACTTCATATGAAGCCAATACTTTAAAGTAAACAAATAAGATAAAGTATGTTCTATACACAACGCGGAGAATGTAACGTACTTCATATGAAGCCAATACTTTAAAGTAAACAAATAAGATAACGTATGTTCTATACACAACGCGGAGAATGTAACGTACTTCATATGAAGCCAATACTTTAAAGTAAACAAATGAGATAACGTATGTTCTATACACAACGCGGAGAATGTAACGTACTTCATATGAAGCCAATACTTTAAAGTAAACAAATAAGATAAAGTATGTTCTATACACAACGCGGAGAATGTAACGTACTATATAACCATGGAATATTAGTGTTTCAGCTTTTTATATTATATTCTTATTCTGTCCTGTACATTGAGTTCTATCTGGATTCTAGCTTGTTGGAAATATATATATGTATATATATATATATATATATATATATATATATATTGACCACTGATATTATATATATATATATATATATATATATATATATATATATATATATATATATATATATATATATATATATATATTAGAGCCTTTGGTCTCTGTCGAATTTTAGATGTGTTTTTTTCTTGTATACCGCATTGTGCTGTTATTGCTTTTATGATGATCGGTGATATTATGTATGATCCTCGTTTTAGGTTTGTTGTTGAGAATTGTGAGATTAGTGCACTTTCAATGCATTTTCTTCTTAATCATCCATTTGGAAACAGGCTGACTCCGTGAGCAAATTAAAAACCTCCCGGGTGAATCCGGACCCACAATCCTGGTATTTTGGATTAAGTTTTCATTACTGCGATTGTTTTTGGATTCTGCCATCTTGGCTTCTACTGTTAAAAACAATTAAAGGGACACAATTCTTTAACTTTCAATAGCTCATGTTCAAATGAAAAAAAATTGCTGTTCTGAAATTAGTGTTTCAAAATAAAATTGTTCGTGTTTTCAACTTTACTTCTACAGACCGTAGCCCAACATATCATACGATTTTTGAATCAGGCCGAATTTGTGAGCAAATTAAAAACATTCCGGCCCAGATCTAGACCAGCAATCCAGAAATTCTGGATTCCCAAGATTTCATTACTGCCGAGTGTTTCAGAAAATTTTTTACGTGATTTTTTCTGATGAATCTTTTTGTACAATAACAATTTTTAGAACTTGGAAATAATTTTAGAAATAATCGAAATTAATTGCGAAATCCAGCGAAAGCCTCTTATGAAATAAAATAGTTGTTTATACGGAATGTAAATACATCAAATTGTTTTTAAATTAGGTGGCGACAGAAGAATTATCGTTGAACTTTTAAAAGTCAAGCTTAAATATTGATGCAATACTTAAATGCATCGATCAATTTTGGGCAACAGGGCGGCTTTTAAGATAGTAATAAATAATACATAATTATCATTACATTTGATGGGTCGCGATTTTCAGCTCTTGACCTATAAATGCCCATTGTCCCATTTTTGGAAAGGTTGGTGTTAATATTTTTCTAGGTATAAACCTATAATTTATAATGGATTGATTTTTAGAAATCTCACATTAATAACTGGTTTCTTTTTAAGGAAACTACAGTAGGGTAATGGATAGCGTCTCGGCTTGAGGAATCGAAGTTCGAATTCCAGTCAGATACATTACATTCACTTACGTGCTAATAACCTTGGAAAAGGTATTAATTTTCTTCTTCTCCCCCCAGCTATGGGTAAATAGCAGGACAGAACATGTTGCCTTGGATCGTAACTGGTCTACAGCAGAAAGAAATTGCAGACTAATGTAGAAAAAAATATGTCTCGTCAGTCATGTATTGAAAGATACATAATCGCCTAAACGTGTATCACGCATTCCACATAACTGATAGTTTTTTTTTTTAAATATCCACTTTTAAACAATCATAATTATTTACAGTTGGACTAATTTCTGCATCTTCCTTGTATCACGTTTCTGTTGATATCCTCTCAAACCGTATTCGGTTATGTGTTTATCCTCGTAATCTTCTGGGATTTTTCAAGTGAACCCTTTATTCGATCTATGGAGGTAGATCGTTCTCCTTCTTCTGCACATGTTTAAGGATACCTCGTCTTAATTTTTTATTTTTTTTTAGTACCGATCTATTACTGCTGCTCCTGTTTCCTCTGAGGCTGAATCTATGCTACCTGGGACAAGGTGTGAACTCACAATTACGTGCCACCAAATTCACGAGCCAATGCTTTAACCCTTGTGGCTATTGTTACAGTATTATAACCAGCAATAAGTGAACAGAACTCAAAAGAGAAGAAAAAAAGCGTGATGAAATAATCCTGGACTTGGACAACGGAATGAGAACAATCTACCTCAGTTTAATAAATAAATGCTTCAGTATGAAATTCCTTGAAGTCTAGCCCAATCCACATATACCTAAAGAAGACTGGAGGTTAGAAAGGCTAAGACCTTGCGATAATAACAATGATGAGAGTATTAGTGTCAATGTATATACAGTGTAACCCGGATATAAGGGACCCGGACATAAGAGAAACCCAAATGTTTCTCTGGTCCCAAATTAGAGCCTGTGTTAATGTATATATAATAGACCAAACCCGGATATAAGAGACTTATCCGGTCCCGACAACTCTAGTTACTCCGGGTTACACTATAATATTAATGGCTTCTCATCCTTGAAACTCATACGGAATTCTATAATTAACACAAGGCTTTTATAAAAACTATAATTAATCCCGGATTATTTCACAAACGAATAATTAATTCAAGCTTTTTTATCTATTATTAATAGGGAACTTTAGCTACGGCGGAGTAATATATCTTATTCATAAAAACAATTAAAACCTTTTCTAATTAAATAATGTCCTACCATTTTTATTTTTATTTTACGATTCAGAGCAGATTTTCGGTAATTGGAAGTCCAGTTTTACAAAAAGAAATTGATGATTTAAATTCTCAAGGAGTTAATCGTGATTAACTAATATTAGGACATTAGCTAGACATTAAGCTGCACAAGAGTGAATTTCTCGAAATTTCATAAAAGTAAATAAGTGGGGTTAATATATCAATAAAAAAGAATTTTACCAAGATTTTCTAAAAAAGAAACATTTCTAAAATAATTGGATTAATTTGTGAATAAGTCTTTATAGTTTCATTAAAACCCGACAATTATTTGATTTTTGCAAGAATTTCCAAACAATGTGTTTTTCACTACAAAAAGGCGCTAAAATTTCCTATACTAATCCTTGGTCCCCCCCCTCCTACTCCCTCTCTCCCGCTGACGAAAGAAAAGCAAAAAAATTCGAACATTCAAAAAATAATCAATATATCCGTTGGTTTTTCCTCTGAATAACAATGTCAGATTATGACGATAAATCTTTGTTTTTATTAAGTTTGGGGTATTATTTTTTCATCATGATATGCTCTTTTTTTCTTTTCTTTTTTTTTTTTTTTTTTTTTGGCAAATTGGTGGAGGTCATCATACTAAGAAAAAACTGAAGCTAATAACAAAAGAAGGATAGTACGTTGTGTTTCTTATCTTAGACAAGTAGACACGGAATCATATTCATTTGATAAAATTATTAATTCTTCTTCTATCTGTCATCTCCATTCAGGACGTTTGCGATCATTGCTCTCTACATTCTCCTGTCCTTTGTAGCTTTTAATAAATTTTGTCTTTTTGCCCACACGCCCAAACCCTGCTTCACCATTCCTTCACTCAAGCTTGCCAGGTAGGTTATTCGTTATCAACGTCTGTCTCTCTTACCTTCAATCTGCTCTGTGAGTGTAAAATTATCCAAGTCCTCAATCATTATTATTTCAACTGTCTCTTCTTGATGTTAAGCGTAAGTGTCATTGTTTTTGTTTGCTATCGTCCCTAGAACCTCACCATTGATCACATGTACAGTTCATGGTATTCTCAGCATCGTTCTTTCAAGCCACATTTCGGTTGCCTCAAGTCTCTTTTCATCTATGTGGATATTGTCCAGCATTCACTGCCGTATAGGATGACTGGTGCTACATAACAGTTCATTACTCTTTTCTTTGTTTCAATCATATTTCGGGTAGTCAGCAGTTAACTGCAATTACGAAACGTACCTGCTCATGTGAGTTAATTACAAAACAATTCACGCGTAATCAACAGATGGATTATTATGAGAATCAACATAAACTTTGCCTGCAAAAAAGAGAACGGTACAATGTTATAATGGAAAATGTAAACTCATTGCCAGGGTAAATGACAGCATGAATAACCCTTAAAATATAGTTTTAAGCTATGATATATTTATGGGTAAAAGTGGTCAATATCAGATATAGAGGCTAAGTAAATATCATCATTATCAATCTTCGACCTATGGTTGGTCGGAACTCCATTGACAATCCCTTTCAACATTGTTCAGTCCTGTATTGCTGTCCCCAGATCCGCAATGTCCAACCCTGAGTCTCGATCTATGATGTCTGAGAGAAGACACTTCCAGAAGGATGCCATAGGAGTAAGGATGAGCTGACTTCCCTGTCCGCTCGGTGACAGTGGCCAGTAAACTGTAGTCGTTTTTGCTTGAGCTTAAGAGAGATTGGTCTCAGTTCTCCGGAGATTGTGTTAAGTGTTGCATTGGATCTCCAACTGATATTCTGGATTTTTCTTAGTAGATTTCTATATGTTCCATCAGGTCATCTTTCAAGACAAACAGATAATGTCCAAGTTTCTGATCCATATAGTAAGACTGGTTCAATCAATGTTCGAAAGTTTTGTACTTTTAAGGAGGATGGAAGATTCCAGCGCCAAATTTTGTCAAGTTTGCTACACGCATTCCATGTAAGAGCTTTTCGGAAGTCGAAGTAGCTTTGGGAATGTATGATATGAGGTCCAAGTTATTAGATTGGTGCAAAAATGATGACGTAATAATGTCGTTTTTTGACGTATTTTTTTACGTCAAAAACGACATTATTGAGTCATTATTTTTTGCACCAACCTAATATTTGAAGTCCCCAACTCTTTTAATGGATGTATTATTAAGTCATTTCAATCGGATGGTTCAGGAGACGTTGTGATGTATTCTGTTCTACTCTTGTTGCAATAACGACCTACCTGGTTCGCTGTTTGTTCCAGGGATTGCAGCAAGGATTCTGCGTTTTTGATACATGTAGAAATTAATGCAAATTCAGCGGCAAAGTCAAGGTCATTCATATCTTGTGGTATTTATGTAAATATAAAACTGGACACAAAGGCCAAGACTAAGCAACGTCATTTATATTAACGCCTACCGACGTACACTCCTAAATTATATATATATATATATATATATATATATATATATATATATATATATATATAAGAAAGAGGTTGTAGTGGTACCAACGAGAGAAAAGTATGTATATTAAAAAGAAGAGAAAAGAGGTGCCGCAAACGTTTTTGGTTGTAATGTGAATTTTCTTTTCTTTTTTTCTTTAATATTATGCTTTATTTTCCATAATTTTACTACACGTGTTTCTGGTCTCGCGACCGTCTTCAGGTAAAAGTGGAGATTTCTACATATTATTAAAAATAATTGATTTTTTCCTTTATGTTTTTCAATGTTAAATATTCTCGATATGAGACATTCTCTGTTTTTGTGTTAGTAATCCGAATGTCTTATATATATATATATATATATATATATATATATATATATATATATATATATATATATATAATTTTATAGAGGAGGCACGGTGGAGTAATGGATAGTGGCTTGGATTCCAGTCGAATCTATTACATTCACTAATACATTACAATCACTAATACCCTCAGGAAAGGTATGAATCCTCCTCTTCTCCCTCCAGCTATAGCAGGACAGACTGGGTTCTATAGCTTTGGGCGGCAACTGGTCTAGGAGAAGGACAGCTCTGAATTCAAAACCTGCGGAGGGTCGTTTGTGAACTTTGTGGCACGTAGTGCACCAGATCTTTATATTCCGCCCTTCAGTATAGTGGTGAAGGTTTCTGCACAGAACCTTCACCACTATAATCAAGTCATATGTGCTGGTGTCGTGCTGTCGGTTTCTTGGAACTGAGCTGCTTGACCCTCATACATTGACAGGATAGACGAATATATATATATATATATATATATATATATATATATATATATATATATATATATATATATATACAATTCTCTTTACGTGCCAGTAATAATGATAATGTGCTGTTAAAATGGACACCACATTCACCTTGTGAGTTTTTCTATGGATCTCACTGTTTCCCGCTACTTTACTTAACTTCTCTATGTCCTGTGAGTGTTAGATTCAACAGACTTTCTTTCCTCATTATGTGTCAAATACCTTAAGAATTACTAATGCTAATGTATCTGACATATTATCTTTCTATACATATAAACCATTTTCCCTTTAACTTCCCAAACTTTATCATTGTTTCAGTAGTCATAATTTTCATGTAAAGATAAGCTCATGTTCAACTACGAGGAACGATAGGTAAATTGTCGCCATTTTATATATATATATTTTTTTTTTTATTTCGCACATATGCGTTGTTTGTTTTTTGATTTTGTCGACTGGGCACCGTCAGTGGAAAAAAGAACCCGATGACGTAATTCACTCTGACTGAACTTTAGAAACGGAATGCTGTACTGCTTGTTATTCGCACCGAAAGATCCAATACAAACATTTTAGCGTGTTTGGATGTCAATCTGAGGACAGTGCAGAAGATTCGGAAAGAGTTAGATGAGTCTAATGGTGATTAAAAAAAGGTGTTTGGAGTGATCACTAGTGATGGCAAAGTTATACATCTTCCCACAGGGTCTCAGACTCAACACAGAGACCTACATCAAGTACCTTGAGGAAGTGTTGCCCTAGGTCAAGCGGGTGTCTGCTGGAAGACGTTATGTCTGACAACAGAACTTTACACCATTCCACAAAAGCAGGAGAATCCAGTCATGACTGTCAGAGAATTTCTGCGACCACATAACCCCTTACATCTGGCCACCTAACTCCCCTTGATTATTATGCGTGGGGCGCAATTGATCGAGAGACCAACAAAACTCTTTGTAACAACAAAGATGAACAACCATTATGGCAGCATTCACCAACTGAATGAAAAAGACCGTCCAGAAGAATTGCAGAATATTCCGAGTCCGTGGTTGATGCCAATGGCGATTTTATTCGATAAAATTTACCCTTTTCTATTTCAAGATATTTTTGTATAATTTTGGTAAATATATCTGTTGAAAGTGCTATTTTCATTTTTGCGTAGACGACAATTTATCCATCGCACCCTGTACAATGACTTACCAAGGGTAGCTTACAATCCTGTCAATAAGATGAATTGATTCCAATTTAGAAATTTGCATATTTTCATGACTTTATTATTTCAGATTTTTTATGAGTACAATAGTTTCGCGTGGCCCATTTCAGCTTCACGCGGCTTAAAATGGTATCTCTTCTGCTAAATGATACCTACGAAGAGGCAACAGCTTATTTTCCAATCCTCAAGTTCCATAGGCAGTACTGATAAAAGAATACTGCTAGACAATCTTAACTTCTTGATAAAATAAAGTTGTATAATCATTTGATCTATTTGGTCCAAAACTTTTCCACGCCAGTCTAAACGCAAGAGATTGGGCTGGAACTTGAACTCTGCCACTGATTCTAATTTTGCCGCCGATAAGCCTGACTCTACCCAAACACCACAATCAGATTGAAGAAGCGAAATGACTTGTTGATTTAAATGATAAGACGTTTCTCTTTTTTATAACTTTTTTGAGTAATTTAATTCTAATCAATTTTTTTTTCCCCCATTTCAGCAAATGGAACTGAAGGGACAAATGATTCACCTCCAAGAATCCGACGCCATCTTGTTCATTGGATCTCCAAGTGTAGAGAAACTGGACGAAATGATTGGTAAAGGCATCTACATATCAGATATCCCAATACACGACGCCACACGTGACGTCATTCTCGTCGGCGAGCAATCCAAGGCTCAGGTAACAGGCAATCATCTTCTCTAGGCTTTTTTTTTTCTCTCTTTGTTCATTGGTTCCAGCTGCTAAATGAAAATGTCATTCAGTCAACATTAAACTACATTCCTTTATCGATCCATAGCAATCGATTAGTAGATTGCATTATCTTTGCTTTGAATCGTATTGATTATTTTCATTCGCCTAATCCGAAATGGATATCGATTTATACAGGTGCTAGTTTAATTAGACTAAAATTCTTGATTTAAATAAAATAATGAAATTATGATGATTCATTTTATTTATTTATTTATTTACGAGGTAAACTGACTCTCTGAACATTTTTGCATTTTGGTATATACGTATAACGGATGGATATACAATCATTCTCCCCTTATATGGGATTTCGTTTATACACGGTCAGACCGATAAATAAATAGGACATAAATCTTTATAACTTTATTATTATTATTATTATTATTATTATTATTATTATTATTATTATTATTGAAGATGCATTAATTACATTATACCGGAGTCTTTGAATCATTTGCGGGCAATGTAAACGTAATTTAGCTTTGCAGAATTTAAAGGAACATTGTTTTGCATGGATATGGTTTTTAGTTCAAAGATTTTTGGTTATGACTTCTACCACTCAAGGATCTTTTTAAAAATGTCTTGTCCAAGAACAGAGAATAATTTTCTGCGTTTATCCTGACGACAACATCAACTTTGAAGGTGCCTATAATTTTACTGTCGACATTAAGCGTAGTACTAAATTGACTGCAAACTCTCTTCATTTTACTGTTGAATTTGTCAAATGTTACCATAAGTTCCATCCTAATAATTTCTGCTCTCATGCTTGCTTTCCTGTCAACTACAATCTTCAAAAATGTAAATGCAACGCCAATTGTCATCTTTTGATAGATAGATAGATAGATAGATAGATAGATAGATATATAGATAGATAGATAGATAGATATGAACAACCTGAGATAAATAGATTCATAGATAGTTATGAATAAACTGAGATAGATAGATAGATAGATAGATAGATAGATAGATTCTGAAGTAGTAACTTGGAATTATAAACTGACAATCCTTGTCATTCATAAAATAAAAATAAAAAAGCAGCCAATATTACAAACTCTTCAACACAGCTTTGCTGTCGTAGAACGATCAATATCGATCGATACACAGTTGCATTCTCTTTATCCGTTGCACAACTTTAGACAACTGATGCGAAATTTTGATCATGCGCACAAGAGACAGTTTTAATGGAGAACCTTTCCACTTTTTTCTATTTATACATTTTGTAAAGGTTACAGTAAACATAACGTTTAACTCACGATCAGCTTCACTTTCATACTCTCTTACAAACCAAAATACGAACGCACCTGTACATAGACACTTTAAATGAATTTAGTAACTTAAGTAATTACAGTTTTTATACTTCGCTTAAGACGAGGCGTGGGTGACAACAGAAAAAAATAAAGACGAACTTACATAACTATAATGTTTTTCCTCTTTGTTTTATTTTCAATCTTGAACCTTTGTGCCGGTCCTTTAAAAAAAACGGAGTGTCAAAATGACGGTTTTTCCCTTGACACCGCTATTAATTTAATTCACTTCACTCCGCGTCAGTGTTTAGTGTTTTAAAAAGCCATTATAATTTTAATAAAAATTAAACGAAAGTGAATTTATATATTTTTTGTTCTTGAGAATTTACAACAAATATATTAAACACGATTTATTTATTACGTTATTTACAAGAATAATTCTGTATTTACCACATTCTAAATCTAACACAATTAAAACTAATTCAAGGCAATACTTACCATTTATCAATTTATAAAGAAATAAATATGAAAACAATTTTTTAGTTATAAATTTATAAACATTTGCTAAATTATTAAACTATGGAAATTTACGAGTGCGAAGATTTGTTTGTGTTTTTTTTTTTGGGGGGGGGCGATTAGTAATTTCCAATACCCTTCCTAAATATGCCGTGGTTAGCTCGCAGTTCCAACTGCCATTTGGAAAGGATGTTAGAATAATCCAGAATCTATGCTGGCAGCAAACTGCCTTCATACGAATAGAAAAGGAATTCAGTAAATATAACAAAATAAAAAAAGGACGAAAGACAAGGATTATTTTGTGTGGAAAGTCAGCATATTGATTATGTCACTATTTTCTCTTCGAGTTTCATGTGCTAGAGATTTTTCTTTTATTTGGTACCGTTCTTTGTTTGTGAATCTGTATCGCCAAACCATAATGTTCGAAGTAGAAGGAAAATTGCCAGAAAGCTGGGCTTTACTCGCTCCCTTATAAAGAAAACTTTAGCATTCATTTAACCTAACAGTTAGCATTACTACTCATTGAAATTCATAAACTCTTTCACTTGAAACTAACTTACTGGAAAATAGGTTTCTCAAGTCAACTTGCTGTTATCGCTCCTTCTAGTATTGATGGGAGTTTCCTTTCTAGCCTTTTATTGAAACTTGTGGAAAGTCAACATCTTGATTATGCCACTATTTTCTCTTATGTGCTATCCATTTTAGTTGTTATTGCTGTTTAAGTCCCCCATTGATGTGTTTTTGTTTAGTAAAGTTGTCTAATTGCGATTCTGTAGCGCCAGTCTTCTTTAAGACTCACAGGGTTAATTTACTTGAAAGTATTTTCAATCATTGATATGAGAAAACTATTTTATATAGCTAATAGTCCATACATTTCTGAACAAGTCGGGCACCATAGATAACACCCATATGTGTCTAGATCTGACAAGGCTATTTAAGAACATGACTCGAATTCTTGGGTTAATGTTTTGGTTTGGAAGCAACTTCCGGTATTTGGCGAAACTACCTCAAGCGCAGCCTCTTTTGTGTTCGCCTGCTTTATCTCCTATGTTAAACTCGTTATAATTAATCCATATACGGAGGTATTTGAAGTCTTTAGTATTTATTAATTCTACATGCAGCATTTCTAAAAAAAAATGATTCAATGTAGATGCCATCACCGATTTGATTCATTCCAATCTGAAGGACGAGGTTCGTTTTTTTTTTTTTTGGCCGGTTATTCAGTGTATATCGAACTCACAATACCACTGTCCAAGACTACGCTCTGGTTCATGTCCGAAGTTAAGCATCGTCGTGCCCGAACAGTACTTTGCTGGGAGATCTCTTTGGGAACACCGGGTGCTGTAAGCAAGTTGATACAATCCGAAATATTTTTTTTAAATAACTCACAAAGCGTTGTCAAATTGTAAAAAAAAAAAACAAATTCAACAACTGTATCGTTCTAAAACAAGTCTGTTATATTCTTAATTTAGTTAAAGATCACGTTTCTAACGTTAAAAAATCATTGCTATTGAGTTCATTCGTCACAAGATGTTTCATGGACGGGCCATATCCGTCTTTGTCTGATAAATATCTAATGGCGGACTCATCTTGGCTCGTTTTCCTTTCTTTCGTCTTACTCACCTCTGGCAAAAAAATATTATTCTCGCTACTTCTCATTCACTTTTCCCAGGTTAAGTCCACTTCCATTTTGAGGAAAGAAATATGGCAATTTTTATTTGGTGATATGGGCATTTCTAAAAAATAAATAAAAAATAAATAAATAAATAAATAAAAAAAAAAAAAAGAAAAAACTTTTTTCCTACATCAACCTTCATTAAACAGTTTTTCTCTACGATTTTGAATTGACTGTAAAACAAAGTTAAAGAACATTTTATCTTCATTTACAGATTCTGATCGCTTTTATTTTCGCTGTAGACTGTTTATCATCGTCCCCATCTCTCTTTCTCTTTCTCTATCTCTCTCTCTCTTTCTCTCTCACTCCCTCTCTCTTTCTTTCTCTCTCTCTCTCTCTCTCTCTCATACACACACACACACTCACACAAAGTTGTCTACAAATATATAGTCGAAAACTAAGCAGAGCGTGATCGGCTCAATCTGTGTTTCAACGCTATAAGCCTATTAAGCTCAGGTCAGTTGACGCTAGTGGGTCCGCTACTGAGTACAGGGTTAGACAGGATTTCCTTTTATTGTATATTAACAGTTTCCATGCAGTATGTCTCCTTTTTTCATATAACTAAAGGAAGAGTAGAAGCCGATATTATTAGGCACCGGGGTTATTACTGAAGTTAGAAGAACGAGGATGGATACACTGGATTATTTTTTGTGTGCCGACATCAGATTTGAACCCCTGTTTAAGGTCATATATTTGAACCTGAGAACCAGGATTGATGAGCTCGTCTAGAACAAAAAAATGGACCCAATATGTAAATTGCCAGTAGTAGATGCCAAAATCAACCAAATACAACAATTTGAATATCTTGTAACTGTTTTAACAGAAGGCGGAAAGTCCTACATCGAAATCTGAAGGTGAATTTAGATAGGGAAAAATGCTTTCCAAAAGCTAAGCAAAGTATTAAGAAACAGGACAATTTTGTTAGAAACAAAGAAAAGAGTACTGATGTGTTACGTAATATCAGTCCTCCTCGATGGCAATGAATGCTGAACCATCTTCGCACGGATGAAGAATAACTTGAAGCGATAGAAATGTGATTCTATAGAAGGATGCTGAGAATACAATAGTTGAATATCTGAGTAATGACGAAGTTTAAAAATGGAAAGAAAAGTATACTTATGCTTAGCATAATTAAGAGACGTGTGTAATCTCTCGGGCACATCATAGGGAAAGACGGCTTGGAAATTTTGACATACACAGGGTATGGCGAATGCAAAAGAGATGTAGGAAAACATGGTATAACCTACCTAACGAGATTGTGTAAGTGAATGGCAAAACAGGGTTTAGGAGATATAACAAAAAGGCAAAAGTTACAAAGAGCTATAAAGGACAGAAATTTATGGAGAGCCATTATCGGCAACGTCGTGGGGGATTCGGCATATAGAAAAAGAAGATTCTTCTTCTTTTTCTTCTTTTTCTTCTTCTTCAAGACTACGCATAAATTACTCTTTTATAACCAGTGAAAAGGGGCGGTAGAAAAATGGAGTCCGCTTGTCGCTATATACGTTAAAACACTTCCTGACTGAGTGCTGAGATCTTGCTCTCTCTCCAACAACTTCGAAAATGTCAATGTTGATGACCAACTATCCTTCAAAATGGATGTGGATCCATACTCCGAATTATGATCAGCGACTTCTCCTTTTTCGAGAAAACCCTTCTTCAATGACGATTAACCAATCCCTATCATAGTGTCAATGGTTTATACTGCCGCTCTACAAAGCAACAGGTACTGCGAGTGCATAACCTGGAGTGATGAACTGATCTGGTCAGTAAGATCAAACCCTCGGTCACAAGCATCGACGACTTCTGAACTAACCAATTCCACTCACATATGGGTCAACCACTACTATGACTGTTAGGCAATTTCCAAATGTGACGCGCTCTGAGGTCGCCTCTCCAGGCTGATAACATCAAAAACTTGTTTCCATGACAAATCGTCTATGGTACTATTTGAAACCGGGTCTCATGGTCAGAAAATGAACGTTCTAACCACTCGGCCACGTAACCATAAAAATTATGCGGATATAACTGGACATTTTCTGAGAATTATAAGCATCTTATCTTCTAGGCAATGGTTACATATTTTTATACGCATTGATAGAATTGTTTGCCGATTTTCTGTCGTTAAATTGTCATGTCATAGAATCATCGCTGTTTCCGGGGACGTTCTGTTAGATTATGTTGACATTGTTCATGATTTTTCATGAAGATAGATTTTCAAGCCTAGTAGCTGTTATCGTTCTTTCTAATACTGATGGGAGTTTTCTGTATTGTGGAATGTCAACATCTTGATTAAGTCATTAATTTTTTCTTAAGATGAAATGAGCTATCGATTTAAGTCTTTTCAAAATTTGATAGTCCTCAAGTGATGTAGTTTCTGTTACTTTGTGATTCTGTAGCGCCAGTCCACAATCTTAAAAGGAGGATGATCTTTGCCAAAAGTCTCAGACTCCACTCGCTCAAAAGTATTTTTAACCATTGATCTTAGAAGACAGTTGTATACAGCTGATATTTCTTAGCCGGATTGGCGCCATCCATACATCCATATGTAAGTCTCGATCTATTTAAGGCTACTTAAGGACATGATTCTAGCTTTTAAGTTAAGGATTTGGTTTTGTAGCACTTTGTAGAGTTGGGCGAAACTACCTATGTTCAGTTTCCTAAGCTGCTTCCTATCATTGCCATATTCTTGTTTCAACCTTGTATTAAAAGTAGTCTTAAATTTTCTTGTTATTAGTGTCCAAAAGGTAGTCCACTTTTAAACTTGAGATAGTGTTGGGCGTTTATTTTTAGCTATATTTAGAAATACCGTTTTGTTTGTATTGTAACAGCTGTCATCTTTTTTGAGAAAGATTTCTCAAACTGTGCATCCGAAGGCAGCACAATTGACAAAGGATTTGTTGTCTACAAAGTTGGTCTTATATTATTTCACTTTTATCTTCAGAACATGGGAGAATTATGGCCCTCCACATCATCCTATTCCAGCTTGCTCTAAGTATCATTTAGAAGTTTGTCTGAAAAGTAATGGGACTGCTGTGGCAGAGAACGATAGAAAAGTGCATTAGACACAAGTGGAGATTAATTTAAAGGAGAAACCATGTAGTTCTTTTGTGACATTAGTATCGTATATATATATATATATATATATATATATATATATATATATATATATATATATATATGGGTATGATAAAAAAATACATATGCTTACACGTACATATATATTTTTCTCAGGTGTTATAAAAACAGTGCTCAATGTTAAATAACAGGGTTATTAATTATCTATTAGTAGATTATATTTTGCACCTGATTGCAGGTTTGCGTGAAACTCCCAGTTGTACTATCGACTTTATATTATGTATAAACACTTATATATATATATATATATATATATATATATATATAAATATATATATATATATATATATATATATATATAATAGTGGTTATATATAATAAGCAACGACGATAGTACAACTCAGAGTTTCATGCAAACGTGCAATCTTCAGGTGCTAAATATAGACTATATATATATTTATATATTTTATATATATATATATATATATATTGTTTAAAAATGTGATTCCTTCGCTACATAAGAGTTCTCATGTTTCAAAAACGAGAGCCGAAATCATCCAAATAAGATGAAGATGAAACGAGACTATAACACCTCAATTCAACTTAATTTTAATAATTATTTGGATGGTTTCGGCTCTCGTTTTTGAAACATGAGAACTCTTATGTAGCGAAGGAATCATATTTTTAAACAAAAAATATTATTATAATAAAGCTCTACTTATGTATGGAGCACTGTCGTCTTAAAAATAAAAACAAAAATTCTAAGGAACTCCGGATTATGCACCCAACGTGTTCTTTTCTATTTTCTGCATACCTGCGCACTTATATATATATATATATATATATATATATTAGTGTTTATACATAATATCCAATGTAGATACCACGACTCGGATCTATCGACGTCGGTCATTATGTATAACCACTAATATATATATATATATATATGTGTGTGTGTGTGTGTGTGTGTTCGTGTTTAAACTGTCGGTGTGGTGACAATTTCTTCATGTCATACTTTCAGGATGGAGGTTATCATCTGTTTATTTATTATCTGTGAATTGCCATGCTTTCTTGGAAATTATAGACGATTGGTTTGCTGTTACCATCTCCACGGTTTGGAATTCAAACTAGGTCTTTTCTTCGAATAGCTGCCAGCCAACTCTAATGAATCCAGTCTATCCTGCTATTTAGCGAATAAGTAGTGAGAGAGGGGATTGTTTTATGCCTCTTCCAAGGGGATTTGTGCGAAAGTGAACGAAAAGACTAGACTGGAATTGAACTCGGCTCGCCGATTCCATTTCTGCACGGATAACGTCACGCCACATATTATTGCCTTTTGCGCTGATTGCAAATGTTGCTTCTTCTCAAAGAGTTCCACTTCTTTCTTTGTTTTGTTTTTTTGTTTTTTTATTATTATTATTGTAAAAGTGAAGAGTTCCGGTTGTTGTAATGGAGATATCGCCAAAAAAAAAAAGATCCTATCTTGTATTTTGCGTCATCATAATTTTCTTTTATCCTTCTCCTTCCTGGGTTTCTGGAAATCACATTATAGACGAGACACATTTTTATGCGCGGGAAACAGGAAGACAACAAAATGCATCAAAGTTTTACCTCGGATTTCAATTCTAATGCTTGTCTTGATTAAAAAAAATAAAGAAGCAATACATTAATGCATGAGAACAGGCAAGTGTTCTTCGGTACAATGTGCAAAACAATATTTATCTGTTCAAACGTCTTTGTCATTGTAATTTCAAACATTTCAATCTTTTAAATATGCTTGAAAGACCAGCAAGATATTTTTGGGAAGCCAAAAATGTCTGAATAATAACCAGAATTAAATCTTATGAAACTACGTCTATGTGTTCTTCTTCGTCTATATGTGTTGGCCCTTCATAGTGACCATGGCTCGCCACAACTTTCTATTCTTTGTAGCTCTTAGTAAATTTTGTTTTCTCTCCTAATCCCTTTTCTGACAATCATTTAAACAAGCTCATTAGGTAGGTTATGCGCAGCTTTCTCCCGTCCTCCTTTGCCTTCAGCTTCTTCCCGCGAACCACTGCCCTGTAGAATCGACTCCCAATAAGAATTTTCCCCGATCACTATAATCTTAACCTATAGAGTTAACTAGTGTTAATCGTTATCTGTACACACAAACAGCCTACCTCGAGTGGCCTCCGGGCCTTGTAAAGAGTGACTCACAGTGTAAGAAAAAAAATAGCAAATAGTGGAAAATCTCATACAAAACCGAAATTATAGGCCATTTTAACGAACTACTAATATACGGAGTAAAGTGTTTTGCAAAAGATCTTTGTCTTCATATAATCTTTTATTTAGCTTCTTACAATCTTCCCGTATGTATCTTCCCATCAATAAATCTTTTTTTAAAGGACGAAACACGTTACAGAATCTGTTTTTCATTTTGCCATTCAATTACCCAAATTCTTATTATATTTCTTGTAAGATTATTCATTTTATTTTCAAATCCTTTTCGATAAAAAATAAAGAAAACTATTTTAGAAGTTGTAGACCTTTTCACTGTCTTTTACGAATTTTCTTTAACAGAATTTATTTTACAGCGATCTGCCTCCTCCAGACCCCCATCTTCTCATAAAACATATTTCTATTTTCTCGTCTGCAGGATGGTTTGAAGAAACGGATGGAGCAACTGCGGCGGAGTGTTGTCGAGGCATCCGAAGCAGTCAAAGAAGAACGGGAGAAAAACGTGGCGTTGTTGCAAAATATATTTCCTTCCGCTGTCGCGCAGAAACTTTGGCGAGGTAAGAGTTATATAACTTGGTTTCCCTTTTTCCATTCTCGCTCCCCTGTATGTAAATAATCATATGGCTGAGATGATTAACGTGTTGCCTAAAAGCCATTTATTTCGTAACTGTCGTGAATTCAATATGTCGCTTTGTTAGTGCTGAAAGCTTACATTCTCTGGTTCAGTAACAGAAACATATATGGCACACCACTTGAGTAAAACTAGACAATATTAATTGATATAAAATATACATTAAGTCTGGAAAGGGAAATATGAACAAACTACTCTGTAGATTGAATAAAGTGTTTTATACTAAATTCAAAAAAGCTGAGTACGAAGACAGAAAAATGAGGACGTTCGGAAGCACTTCGACGTGGTGTAATGGTTAACAAGCTAGTCTCGTTAGAACAATTATTACTGAGTAGTGAGTTCGATCCTCATTGGGTGCTCCATAGTTTCGGCTTTATGCTACATCTAAGCTACGCTTAGAAAATCACGTGTTGTAGTGGTTAGCAAGCTTGTCTCGCTAGATCAATCATGACTGAATAGTGAGTTTGATCCTCACTAGGTGCCCCATACTTCTGACCTTGTGCCTCATCTAAGCTACGCTTATAAAATCGCAATAGATTTTCGAAAGGTATAATGGCGAAAATTTTGCGAATACAGTAATTAAGATGTGCCTGCTGCTCCGAATTGTAAATCATATAAAAATTGCTTAAATATTTTCATAAAATAAAGTTTTAAGGCTGAAATAGTTGAGTACTTCTAGTTATTCTCAATGGCCGATCCCCAATGCCTACAAGAAGAACGAAGGCTGCAACTGCAGAAATAATGGAATCCCTTATTGTGAAAATCAAGAAAACAAATCCTTAATGACATCGATCATGAACACAGTTGCAATTTACTAACCGTATTCAGAAATTAAGAATATGCCTTATTTCAACATCTTTTATACCATTTAGAATAGAACTTTCAAACCATTTATTATAGATATATAATAAAATCCTTTAAAAACAAACTTGGGAGCAATTTTTATACATTTAGTTCAGAAAAGAAAACACTTTAAGGCAAAGAAGAAACATAATTTTTATCATTTTACACATTATGGATAATGGATAATCGTATTTGAAAGAGACGTCAAAGATAAAAGATATCGGATTAAAAATAAAAATCATTTAATTCTTTGTTTAGATTTAAGTTTCGGATACGAAACTGAGCATTTATGGGCGTTTCAAGAAAAATATATGAATGGGAAGGTATGCTTTCCTTAAAATGGAAAATAGAGCCTGACTGAACTCTGACGCTTACGTAGCCGAGTGGTAAAGCACGCCGGATGAAACGAAGTGATACACAGTTCAATTCCTAATTGAGATCTCTTGAACGTGCAGACCGACAAACGTAAAACACACTTTTTAAAATGAAACTAGGACGTCTTTTTGAAATACGAGTATCCACTAATAATAACGCTTTAAGTAATACATGTATTGTATACAGGACTTAATGAGACATTAATTTACTATCAACTCCTTGAATAATAAGACACTTATATTCGAGTTGTTGTCAGATGGAAGACACAGGCCAAGTACTTTCGACAATTTCAAATTCTCATCTTCAGATAATAAGTTAATTTCTCATTAAGTCCTGTTAGCGAAGTGATTTCACCATCAATCACATTAACATTGCAATTTAATTCTTTGTATAAATTGTTTCTTTATGATATAAAATATAAGCTGCAAACTCTAATATATTTACGAAATCAGATCCGCTGCACAGTAATAATCAGAATCTTAAATTCTGTGGAAAACTACTAAGACATTTTTACTCTACTAATTGGATTATACTAAGTCCATTCTATTTACCTAATAAATACATATAACAAGTAAATTTTGTTGATTTATAACTTTTCAGAATTCAAACAAAATTCTCACTTGATCGATTTGAACAAGAACTCTAGAGACGCGGTATCGCACGCTCCAAAACATATATTCATCTGTCAATAAATAGCATAATTTTTTAAAATTCATCTTTAGGTTTACACGTATTTCGTCTTTGTGTTTGCCTATGTATGGGAAAATTGCGCACAGAAGGTGACAATTTGAAACCGTCGAAAGTATTAGGTTGGTGAAAAAATAATATCGTTTTTTGACGTATTTTTTAACGTCAAAAACGATATTATTTTTGCACCAACCTGATACTTGGCCTGTGTCTTCCATATATGAGAACAACTCGAATATAAAGATTTTATTATTCAAGGATTTGATAATAAGTTAATGTCTATTAAGCCCTGTTAGCGAAGTGATTTCTCCATTAATCATATTAACATTGCTATTTAATTCTTTGTATAAATTGTTTCCTTATGACATATGAAAGTATATATATATATATGTGTGTGTGTAAATATATATTTATGTATATATATGTATATATATGTAAATATATATTTATGTAAGTATATATATATATATATATATATATATATATATATATATATATATATAGATAGATAGATAGATAGATAGATAGATAGATAGATAAAGAGAGAGAGAGAAAGAGAGACAAGGAATAATATTAATTTTGGTTCCATAATAAAATCTACCGATTTTCCTTTTTATTTAGCAAAAGAAATAGTAACAGCAGCAGTTATGGTTTTGAAACTTTAAGAACACATTATGGCGGACACAAAATTTCTTGATTTGTTGGTTTACATGACAATGAATTCGGAAAATATTTCAACATAATTGATTCCAGGAAATTATTTTTGTATAATAACAGAAATGTATACAGAAAATATTTTAACAGAATAGAAAGAACATTTTAAAAATAAATTTTACAAAAAGAAAATAAATTCAGAAAAATATTTAAATGTTTTCTTTTTTTTTAAAAAATGGTGGTTAAATTTTTCGTTTATATCACCGAAAAATTCGACGATTTAAAATAAAAAGCAGAAGACACTACATGAAAATTATATTTTCATTTTTATAACAGGCTCAGTATCCACTATTTTATAAATACGGTTATCCACTATCTTACAAATATAATTAGCAGCTAGGATTGAGGAATCGGAGAACCGAGTTCGAATTCCAGTAAAATCCATTGCATTCACTTACGAGCTAATACCCTTGGGAAATGTATGAATCCTCTTCTTCTCTCCCACCTCCAGCTGTGGGTAAATAGCAGGACATACCGGTTTCTATAGCTTTGGATGGCAACTGGTCCACCCCAGAAAGAAATGGCAATCTACTGCGGGGAAAAAATCTGCCTCGTCAGTCATGTATCGAAAGATACATGATTGACTAAGCGTGTATCACACATGGCACATAACTGACTGATCTTATAAATATCGCCTATTGTAACAACTCATACAAAAATAAACTATCCCCAGACTTGCTTAAAAAGGTGGTAATCATTAAAGTAATAAAATCCTAATTAACTAAACCAGCCGATCCCTTTTTGTGCATCAATTACCTATTTCAGTGGTGATATTTTTATGTCTGTGGAGCTGACAGTTCGCGTAATCCGATAAAAATGTCCCCGTTTAATGCATCGCTCGAAGCTGAAGATAGCCTCTAGCTTCGAGACCATTTGCTTGTATACATGTATACATTAAATGTTCACCTCAAACCAAAAAATTATTTTTTAAATTACCTCGTGTAACACGATTTTTGTCCTTGTGTGGACGTCTTTACCAATGCTACATTTCTACGACATCATAGAGAAAATGCTGCCAATGATTTTGGTTTCTATGTCAATTCCTGTAAAACTGAACTGATACGCTACAACCAGCCAGGCTCAATATCAATTGTCTCAGGTTAATCAATAGAACAACTGTCGAATGTTCTTCATGACAAGGAAGCGAGATAAATATGAAAAATCGCTTAGCTATGGACCGCCCTGAATAAAATGGATGTAATCTGGAAATCTGATCTATCAGATAACCTAAAACGGAAAACCCTTCAAGCCACTGTAGAGGTGGTTTTAATAAGTGGTGTCACTGCTTGGACATAAACCACAGTCTAAGCTTGATGGAACCTACATTCGAGCTACACTTAACATCGCTTGAAGGCACCATCCAACTAAATCACTTCCTACAAGGCGAACACAGAATGCGCTTTGTAGAACTCGCGAGTGATCTACTACTCTGGGCACCTAGCGATGGAGCCATACGAGTTGGCCGCTCAGCAATCACCTACATCGACCAACTATGTCATAACACAAAATACCTCCCTAATGACATCCCGACTTTGGTATAAATATCCGAGCTAAATAAAACAAACAAAAAGCAACTTTTACTTCGTATTTTCTTACGATTAGAAAATATTAAAAGTGGCAAATATTTCCTTCAAATTTTACTTTTGTGACCAGCATAATGATATTTCTCAAATTTACCTATTCTCACTGGGAAAGCTGGCGAATGTGAACATTCTCGTTCACACCAAGTAGTAACCAAATGACCTATGATTAAAAAATAGCATTTATTTATTCTAGGATTACACAAGAGAAGCCACAAAAAATTTAAAAATCAACTATGACTTTACCGCGCTTGGACGCCTAGAACTAAACTGAACAATTCAGCTTACATTCCTTTTATTTATACTGGCACCTATTTTGCCAGAACTGTCTAGAAAGTCTTGAAATGTTTAGAAACTTCTCGAAAGTGCTTGAAACTTCTAGAGAATTCTCCTTCAACAACTCAGCGTTTGGAATGTAATTAAAAATAAGTCAAAAACTCGTTGTTCAGATCACAAAAGCAAATTTTGAAAGAAATAATAATCATTTACTTTGCTTGTAAGGACAGAAGCTATTAGGAAATAATACTTACTAACCAAAACCAAAAAGTCAAAATTTTGTTACACAGTGTTATGCTTCTAAAAAAAAAAAAAAAAAAAAAAAAAAAACGCTACCCTTTGTTAAACATGGCTTCTTCTCCTCCAGCCAGTTAAACCTTGTATTTTGCATGCTTCCTTTCATCCTGAATCCCTTTCTGTTGACCAGGTGAGACAGTGGAACCCACCAAAGTGAATGACGTCACCATGTTGTTCAGTGATATCGTTGGCTTCACGGCGATTTGTTCATCATGCAAACCAATGATGGTCGTCAATATGCTCAACGCTCTCTACACACAGTTCGATACTTTCTGTGGGATTCTGGACGTCTACAAGGTAAGTTATTTCAATTAACTTCACAATGCTTTCCAGAGGAAAATGTAAAGCTTTCTGAACAATATTTACGCACCAGTGTATAATCGTTCCATTATTCATTTCTATTCATTTCTATTCCTTTCGTTGCGTGACTGCATTGTGTTGGTTGGTTCCTTTTAACAATATATGAAACCTTGTCGGACTATTTAAATGTTTAATATTAACTATACATCTTGAGATCTGGATAAAATCTATAGGTGAATCTGCAATATTATCGGTCACGACCTGGCATCTCGGATTTAATCACTTCTTCACCGCTATAACGTAGCACTTTCTACAATTATTTTCATAGCACTTCTGGTGAGCTTTCCTCTCTTGTACATCGACTACAGGAATAGTAGTAGTCTTTGATTTGGCAACGAGATCTCATCATTTTACTGAAATTGTTAAATGCAACCGTAAGTTCTATTCTAATAGTTTCTTCTCTCGCGCCTCATGCATTTGAGTAACCTCTTACACTGGTAATGGAATTCTGTTGCGTTTCTGTGAACTAAAAACTTTTTGTTGTCCTTTCTACTCAATGAAGTTCTCTCAGTTTCCTTCAGTCTGTTGTTTACATCGTCTATAACTCTGTTATGGGATCCACCCCTTTTTCATACAAGTTAACTCGACCAGTGTGTACTTATACTGCTGCTGGTGAATACCCGGGAGTCAATAGAGTAAGGTAGAGTAATAGAGAGAGATACACGGATACAGTGAGAGTGTGAGGTAACTTGCTGTAGGAGTCACAGTTGCGAGCACGTAGACTCAGAAGGAAGTCCTACTTTGATACTGAATTTCCCAGACTGTATATATATATTATTATTGCTACTAACCGCATTTCTGGATCTACTAACCGTATTACCAATTGTATTATTACGTCAATACATTTATTTGCTATATTTCATTCCTGCATTTGTCATTCATTTTGAGACCGGATTTCATCCCGGAATCCACAACAAATTCTGTTGCGTCTTAGTACCTTTCTCACTTTCTTCGGGGGTGGGGGGGGTGTTCAGTGATTTAACTCAAATATCAAAATAAATTAATACAGCGTAAATATGGTTCCGGTTTACAATTAAATCAAAGGATGACCACAAGTGTAGTTGTTACCCGTCTAAAAGGGCTACTTTCCGAGTGACCTCTTTTTGGTGGGGAGCCATTCAAATAATACGATCGGCGTATTCTCATCCCAACAGATTGGGCAAATTATTGCCTTAGAACCTACCAGCCAAGATGAATAAAGACCAAAGGAAAACATAAAACATATAAATACTTGTTAGAAAATAAATTTCGCACATTTGCCTTGATAAGATCCCTTAGAATCACCTAACTACCCAGACTGAAACCCACTTGATTATTATGTGAGGAGCGCAGTTGATCAAGAGACCAACAAAACTTATTGTAAAACCAAAGATGAATCGAAAGCAAGGCTTATAGCAATATTTGCCAACTTGAACAAGGAGACCGTCTAGAAGAGTTGCAGGACATACCAAAATCGTCCAAAGACCGTGGTTTATTGAATAAATTTACTCTTTAGTATTTCAAGATTTTTGGTGGAATTTTGATGAAAATATTTGTTAAAATGAGATGTCAGTGTTATTTTCATTTCTGCCTAATTTAGACGACAATTTATCAATCGCACCTATATATATATATATATATATATATATATATATATATATATATATAGGTGCGATTAATATATATATATGTGTGTGTGTGTGTGTGACGTGATAATCGTAAAACTTGTTTTGGTAGTGTGAGTCTAAGTCGTTCTTCAAAAATAAATTGTTCTTGGTTAGAAATTGAGTCGTGATTTGCGTGGAATCTTTCAATTCAGCTATCTGCGAGGCGGGTGCAACTCCAACTGCGAACTTCACTCAACTTAACTGGAACTCGAACTGGTTTTCACTCGTTGCGACTCTGCTTATATGGACGCCGACCAAAACCGGGGTGGGCTTGTCGGGGTTTGAGGTTCCTTGATAATTCTAAACCCACAATCCACTTCTTTGTTTTCGGTCAGGAAAATTTTATTATTTTCCATTTTTGGAAGTCTTTCGTCTTCCCACCTTCTGTTCTCATATTGGTATCTCACCATGCCCTCAGAGGGTGTCAACGAGTTTCCGTCTCTCTCACAGTGGCATCTCACATCTATCCCTTCAGGGGGGCGCAACAGGCCTCCCCTCCTTCTTCACATGATTAGCTCCGCCTAACGCTAATGCCATCATCCAGCCAATGGGCGCTCAGCGGCGTGGGTGTGGTCAGACTTGCCTTGGTTTAAAAAAAAAAAATTATCTTCCTTTTTCTTTTTTTTCTTTTTCTTTTCTTTCTCTTTCTTTCCTTCTGCCCGACAACAAACCTTAGACTCTTATCATAGTCAAATGTCACTTGGTCTTTATCACCCGGGGCCTTCGCCAAACAAGTGGGTGGTCAATTGGACGTATTTGCATTCTGTTGTTAATTAACTGTTCTGATAAAATAATTTCGCTATCATAGCCAGCCCTGACGATAAACAGGTGTTTTTCCGAAATGACATGAAGGTGGTTCCACGGACATTTTGGTTTCGGTCAAGCTTGACCTAATTAATTTTTATCTCCCAGCACCCTTGTCCAACTTGAAAAAATCTTTTTTTATCATTGCCATGGGCAGATTGGATCTATCTTACTCGCCGCCCCGTAACATAAATCAGATTAAATTCTATGTTTCACCTTCTCGACAATGGAAATAAAAATCTTACCACTTTCCCTGTCAGAAAAATAACACCGCTTAGTGTCCTTTTCGTGATGGCTTCTTATCACCTAAATTTAATTCTCGCCTTTCTTTTTTTTCTTCTTTCTTTCTAGCGACGTAAATAGTGTCACACACACACACACAATGTCATTTTTACAATGTAGTCATCAGGGTCTTGTTTTTTCTAAGACAAAAGTGTCCATCATTTCTCTAAGACAAAATTGTTGTGATCATCTGAAAATTAAATTTTACGTGGGAAGTGAAAAACGGTAACGTTATGTACTGTACAATTTATAACTTCTATCATGTAGACACACGAATATTGCAAAAATGTTTTCAGCAGATAGTTTAAAATATCTATAATTTAACTAACAGTTTTAAATAGTTTTTTCTTTTTTGAAAAATATTAAGACATTTCAATAACTTAGTTGCCTCCCTTGAAGTATGCACGCGTGCCTACACGTGCAAAGTCTTTTTTGTTTTTTGCTTTTTTCACCTAAGTTCCGGAAAATTATAAACGCTATTTTTCATGCATACGCATATATTTCTAACAAGATTTCTCGAATGTTCAGCGTGGTAAATATAAATAAATAAATATACTCTTTAATAATAAAAACAGAGTAAATACTGAAATATGAGTATCCATTAAAAATAACGTTAAAACAGATATATATACATATACATATATATATATATATATATATATATATATATATATATATATATATATATATATATATATATGTATATGTATATGTATATGTATGTGTATGTATGTATGTATATGGCAGCAACCTTTCTTTTAAATGTTTCGTTAAATATGACAGACAAGTAAATTTTTATTCTCACATTACTCCCAGCAAAAAAAAAGTAAGAATGCAGGAAAAAATAAATTTAAAATAAATTAAATTTTACTTGCCTGTCGTATTCAACCAACTATATATATATATATGTATATATATATATATATATATATATATATATATATATATATATATATATATATATATACATACAGAGAGAGAGCTACTTTAAATACAGACACACAAACATATATATATATATATATATATATATATATATATATATAAGTGTGTGTGTGTTTAAATTTAACTAATTTAAACACCCGTACAAACACAAAAAAGTATTTGTGTGAATGTGTCTACATTAGTTCCATCACAAAGCTAGAATTAATGACCGTTGCGTAAAAACACACAGGACAATCCTTGAAAATGAATGTAACAACATTCGAAAGTACTTTCGAAGAAAATAGTATCAAATAAAATAAATTTGCATTTTGGTAAATTTATTTACCGATAACACAAAACACCTAATTCGGAAATTTGAAAAATTAAATTAAAAAATTAATAGGCATAACTTGGTCCATGCTATTCAGCCAAACGTGTTTGATATATATATATATATATATATATATATATATATATATATATATAGATAGATAGATAGATAGATAGATAGATAGATAGACATTAGGTTGGTGCAAAAATAATGTCATTTTCTCACATATGTTACTATTATTACAACATTATTACGACATTATTTTTGCACCAACCTAATAGATAGATAGATAGATAGAAAGCGGGAGTGAGAATGTACCATAATGATTGGAAACATTTTAAATGCAAGTATCTTAGATTATAAAAATGACATAGTGTAGCAAATATGTTTCTTACATAACTGATATACAAGTTTTCAACATATCTAAAATTTGGATATTACATCCCTGAGAGGGTCACCACCACGAAGAGAGAATATGGCCGCAATCAAAATTTCAAACACAGTTGGCACTGTCTCACAGAAGTTTGTAACAGCACCGAGGTCGTGCTGTTACCTTTCGATTTCCTAAATACTGGCGGAATTTCCTTTGCGCTCCAACAATGGATTTTGGGCTGGTAAAAAAGATGCCAGATACCCGTAGCAAACTGTCAGGTAATATGTCGAACTCTTGTATATCAGTTACGTAATAAATATTTTTGGTACTCTGTAATCATTTTTATAGTCGAGGATACTTGCATTTAAAATGTTCCCTATTTGTGGGGAATGATATTCTATTTGATGTGAGCTGTTTATTTTGTATAATAATAACTTCTAGAGATAAATACTAAGACCAAAGATAACACCAAAATACTCTGCAATACCAAATGCAAGGAAAGACTCAAAACTCTAGAATCATCTAAGATTAGAATATTACATCCCTGAGATGGTCACCACAACAAAGAGGACTTACACTATCTCGCTCTCTTATAGATATCCCTCGATAATACTCGACTCATGCGTTAAAACATTCTTCAGTTTAACTATAGTAATTGATTTTTATATAGTTACCGATTACCGATTAATTAAACATTTTCTAAAATTAACCAATGGAAAATGGGTAACTATTTTGTTTGTCAATTATTACATCATCTTATTAATGAGAGTAGTGTTAAAAATGGACGGTTATAAATAAGTAAATTTTATAATATAATCCGATAATAAAAATATATATTTGAATATCTGTCTTAATTAAAAAAAATTTAATATTTTGATTTTTCTTTTCCCTGTTTATTTTGAAGGTTCAAAAGAAAATTTCTGATTTTTTGTTAAAAAGTAGATGTATGCATTTATTATGGAAAGATTATAAATAAAATTTTCAGGTTAAAATACGAATGATATGTTTCGAAAGGAACAATTTCTCAGTACTGTCAATTATATGAAAAACAGAAGATTACCTTACGGCAAACCACTCTAAATAAGTTTTTCATAAAAAATCAGATTAATAAATATTAATTCATAGCATTTTTATTGTATCTTCTTATATGTACCTATATTTTAATTAAAAAGTATACAAATTGTGTGGTGAAGTGCAGAATCTTTTTGCAAGACATAGTGTCTTCCAGCAGCAACCCTCTTGACTCAGGGCAGCACTATCTTCTCAAAGCACTTGATTTAAGCTTTCGAACTGAGTCTGAGACCATGTGGGAAGATGAATGGAAGCATAACATCGCCATCATTAGTAATCACACCGAAAATCTTCTTAATCACCATTAGACTCATCCAGCTCTTTCCGAATCCTCTGCACTCTCCTCACAAACACTCTGAAATGTTCGTATTGGATCTTCCAGCACGAATGCCAAACAGTGCAGCATGCCGTTTCCAAATTTCTGGCGGAGTGAATTGCGTCATGGTGTTTTTTTTTTCTCATAGCCTGTGCCCAACTAACCCTACTATATCGACAATATCAAAAACAGACAATGCGCATGCACGAAAATAAAAATATAAAATGGTGAAAATTTACTCATCTCTCCCTGTATATATATATATATATATATATATATATATATATATATATGTGTGTGTTTGTCTGTGTGTCTGTATATATATATATATATATATATATATATATCACTTAATACAAATCAAAGAAAAATGAAAAATTTAAAAGAAAAAAAAAATTTTCTTCCTCAATTTCAGCAAACGTCGATTCACTCAATCTCTAATGTGACTTTCATTATTCTTTCCTTTCCCATCGATTGGTCAGATCGCTTTTCACGTCTAGACTTTGATTTGTTAAGTATCAACTCGTGGCTGTTAGGAGATCCACACATGATACGTAATGGACCCCAATCGATATTTACTCACGACATGATTGCTCCAACATATCTTACACAGATTTATTCAAACAGATTAACGATACCTGTGCTATTAATTTAGTCTTCTTTTTGAATAACGATGAGTGTATTGACGAAGACGTCAATGTTCGTGCGCTGAGTTGCTGGAAATTTGAATTATTGACCTGACCACTTCGAAATTACTCCAAAATTATAATCTATCAAATTATGTATCGGTTGTTGCTGAACGAACTGCCGCGAAGAAGAAACTCCCCTCCTTTCTTTTTGTAAAGTTGCGGTGATAACTGTCGCCTGTCATGACATCGCTAGGGAATATTAAACCACTGATTTAAGGTCTCGTCTACAGCATGTTTCGGCAAATGTCGCGTAACTTAGTAATTGTCGGCGCGAAAAGTGGAATTGGCGCGCCCAATTCAAATTCCGCCCGAGTTCGTTTCATTCGCTTTCTCACTTATAAAAGTTTGAATCCACCACTTCCCCAGAGTGAACAGCAGAGCAACTCAGAATCCAAAACCGGTTGAGCGTGAGCCTGCCAACTCCTCTCCGTAAAACCTAACTTCATACAGAAGCCAGAGCATTAGTATCTGGGCTGGTGAGGCTATGGATATATACACCACAGCAGAGTGTACAGGCTTACCTCACATTCATGTCTCGGAGAAGGACAACTCTGAATCTAAAACCGGTTGGGCGTGGGGCTGCCAACTTGACTTCGTAAAACCTGACTTCATACATCAGCCACATCAGCAATACCTAGGCTAGTGTGTCCATGGCCTCATGCACCAAAGCAAAGTCTACAGACTTACCACATATTCATGTCTCAGAGGACAACTTTGGGCTAACAACTCCACCCTGTAAACCTACTCGTTACAGCAGCCCCGCCGAGGTGAGATGATGGCCCTATAGTCTAAAGGATAGTCCACAGAATTAGCATACATACATGTCTAGGATAAGGACAACTCAGAAATCAAAACCGGTTAAGCGCGAGGCTAGCAATACTATATTCATCATCATCATCATAGTGCTGCACTATATTCATCATCATCATCATCATCATCTTCATTTTCTTCTTCTTCATCCATCCATTTACTCAAGCTCGCTAAATAAGTTATGCGTTGTTTTTCTCTCCTCTTTACTGACTTCGGTCTGTCCTCAAAAATCTGTATCAAATTTTCTAAATCCTCTTTCCTCATAAATTTTAACTATCACTTCTTGACGTGAACTATAAATGACCTGTTTGTTTCTATTTTCCCGAAAACTTTATCTTTACACGTGTTCGGTGCATGGTATTCTCAGCATCCTTCTATAGAACCACATTTTTGTTACTTCAAGCCTCTTCTTCACCTGGGAAGAATTTGTTCAGCACTCGCTGCCATACAGGAGGGCTGATATTACATAATAGTTCAGTATATTTCTTTTCTATCGAAATTTTTCTTAATACTTTGCTAAGCTTCTAGAAGGCACTTCCGCTTTGCAAAAGCGCCTTCGGATTTCGGTGTCGCACTTTCCATCCTCTGTTAAAAGATATTTAAATAGTTTTTTTTTTTAATTTTTGATATCTGTTTTAAGATTTGCATGTCTAACTGTTCATGATGCTAACAACCATGCATTCTATCTTCTTGTAATTGATGTTCAATCCATTCATCTCGTTCTCCTTCAATAACTACGTTTCCATTTTCTCTGAAACTTCGCTGTTGTTCACATTTTCGGTCCATGGTATTCTTAGCATCCTTGTATGGAACGAGATTTCTGTTGCTTCAAGTATTGTCTTTATCTGTGAGCAGATTATCCAGCATCCGCTGCCATATAAGAAAACTGATATCACGTAATACTTCAGTACTCTTTTCTTTGTTTCTGCTGCTTCAAGGCTCTTCTACATCTCTGAGCAGATTGTCCAACATTCACGGACAAATAGGAAAACTGATATCACGTAAAACTTCAGTACTCTTTTCTGTGTTTCTGTTGCCTCAAGTCTCTTCTTCATCTGTGGGCAGATTGTTCAACATTCACTGCCTTATAGAAAGATTGATATCACATACCACTTCAGTACTCTTTTCATTGCTTGTGTTGCCCCAAGTCTCTTCTTCAACTGTGGGTAGATTGTCCAACATTTACTGTCATATAGAAAAACTGATATCACGTAACACTTCAGTACTCCTTTCTTTGTTTCTCTTGCCTCAAGTCTCTTCTTTATCTGTGAGCAGATTGTCCAACATTCACTGCTATATAGGAAGACTGATATCATGTAATAGTTGAGTACTCTTTTCTTTGTTTCTCTTCAATATTCTTTTTGTAACGAAATCTTTCTGTTTCTTAATATATTGCTTTACTTTTGGAAGGCATCTTTCGATATTCCAACGAACCGTTTGTTCAAGAGCTATATTCTACTGCGAGTTTAAGTTGTCAAACTAAGGAATAGAAAGTATGTCTCGTCAAATGCCGATAAATCTCTATGATACAATAAGTTTCCAAGACCAATTTCCTCTCTTTGTCACAGGAATTGGAGGCGATTACCGTAGGTATTTGCCACATTTGCTAAGCGTTCGGAAATATTTAATGACACACTTATTTTATGCATCGTCGTATTATGCACTCATTCGTCTAAATATCGCGTTTTGTATCGTTTGCAGAGAATTTTCCAGGCTTCTTCAATGCTTTCCTAGGACACTAATTTGCCTCTCTGCTGATTGATCGTATATTTTTGACTAGCATGACCCGGCGTTGCCCGGGCTTGATTCAAAAATCGTAAGACTCATACAGCAATCGCTATCACTTGACTTAAAATATTTTTGCCCTTCCTTGCCTTTAAATGGGTGCCCTTTGCCGTGCTGATGTTGCTAGATGCTTTACTTCTTGCCTATCTCACACTGAGAATTTTTTCTAAGCTCTATACTAAACATTAAATCTGTTACGAAAAAAGAACTAAACAAAATGAACACAAAACGATCAGCTTTAAAAAAGGACTCGTAACTGGAAAAACCGAATGAAAAAAGAATGTTAACAACAAATACTTTTTCACATCCAACCCAGTTCTGCGGAATCAGAATCAACGTTGAGTTTAAGCAAGCGAATGAGCCAATTGGAGTAAAGGGCCATGCAGATTTAAATTTTTCCCACTTGTGACGAATGCAGCTATCGATTTTTTTGCATACTAGCATGCTAGTTAACATACATGTTAGTCAGTTGTTGGCTCTCACGCTGGCCAATAGAATCTTCCTGCCTATTCGTGGCAGCCAGCTATAGGCTCTCACTCTGGCCAGTACAAAATGGCCGCAAACTACATGAAAACTGCTGTAGAAGCATAAAAAATCGATTCTTTCCACTATCGATGGGAGTTGGGAAATACATAGTCGGTCTTGGCCTTCCCGCTAACTTGGAGCATGTGCATGTAAATTTTGGTGGAAATCCGTCGAAAATTGCGGCCGTGCATTCGTTACACACATACACACACACATCCTGCCTTTTATAGATAGAGATAGCATCCGAATCCGACTGAATAATAAACAAATAGGAAACACTTATAAATTTAATATATGTCGCTTTTACTTAAGCTGCTATAGAAATGAAATAAAGAAGAAAAAATAATAAAATTCTAGTATATTTTTATTTTTGTGTGGCTTGTTTTTCAATGGTTGAGTAGACCTCACATGTATTTGTCTTGTCTTCTAGCGTTTGATCGAGAGATTGGAGGTTTTGAGAAGCCTGGAACCTCTTAATTATTTTTATTCCCTGAACCGAGGTACTAACACATGTTACAGATCCTTCACTAAGTACAAAAATACATTATGATAAAATTACCATCAATATATTTATAAAAAATGACCAGTTGTAATACATTTTTATAGCAAAATGACAATCACTAAATTATAAAAATACTTTTTTATAGTAAAATTACCTGCGATGCATTTTATCATCTACAAGACATATATTTAAAAAACATACGTATCTCCTGAAAGTTTAAAATTATCTATAAAATATCTGTAGTTGAAGCCATAAAACTGCGTACAAAATCTTTAGATTTCGGCATTAAATAACCCATAGAGGTGTTGATATGCCGCTAAACAACACCAACTAATCAACCTAAAAGTATAAAATTATGTACAAAATATATGTAGCTGAAGCCATAAAATTGCGTACAAAATATTTAGATTTCAACATTAAGTAACCCATACAGGTTGATATACCGCCAAAAAAATCACCCATCCGAAAACTTATTTAGAACCACATTTTCTTTCTGTCTCTTCTTCCGTGATGAGTGTCCAGCATTCACTAATATTACGTAACAGTTCAGTACTTTTTGCTAACGGAATTTTTCTTAGGGATATTTTGCGTACCTTTATGATTCGACTGACTTGGCACCTTTTAAAAATTGCCATTTAATGTAATCACAGAAACCTACTTAGCGGAAAAAAACATTAAAATTATGAGATAGCATTTCGCCCGGAATCGCCAAATCATTTAATAAGAAATTAAAAGAAAAGATTCTACTGAGAGATTTTGACATTTCAAAAATTTCATATTCTTGACAAACAAATTTAACAGAATTTCAACTATGGAGCCCTCCAGTCTTCTTTAGGTTTATATCGATCAGGGGTAACTTTTAACGAATTTCCGAACTAAACTCTTTATTTAATCTAACGCTGTCTATGCCGCTAAACAAAAGCATCCAACCAACGTATGTATATGCGTGTGTGCGTAAGCATATGTGTGCGTACTTATATATATATTTGTGAATATGTGTACGTATGGGTAACAGTGTATACATATGGATCGTGAGTACGTATGTATATGTGTTGTGTATGTGTGTTTCTACGTATGTATATTTGTGTATGTATGTGTTTCGATGTTTGCATAGATACAGATTCATTTGCTGACTCTATTCTCGCTTTCCGCATGAAGAGTGATCCAAATGCATTCCATCATGGCAACTATCATCAGACGCAACTGGATTAATGGTTGAATAAACGTATAGATAAAAAAAAAATCGCTTGTCTTTTTGACCAGTCAGCATTATGTACATAATTTTAACGGTGGCCATGCCGAAGGCCACTGCTCTAATCAGCGATACGTTATGGGAGTTTTGTCGGTGAGATTTGTTGGCTGAAGCAACGTTTAAACATCGCTCCGTTTCCCGGAAACAATGAAAACAACGCTGCCGTAAAATGGTCGGCGCAGATGCTTAAGCGCCGGTCCACTGTTATGGCTGGGAGATTTTATTCAGCATTTCTCTTCAAAATTCCAGCGTCATAGAATGGCCGGATAGAAAAATAAATAAATAAAAGTTAAAAAAAGGGTGCGATGGATAAATTGTCACCATTTTATATTTTTAATTTCGCGCATGCGCGTTGACTGTTTGTTCTTTATTTTGTTGACTACAAAGTATAGTAGGGTCAGTTGGGTTCCGTCTGTGAGAAAAAAAAACCACGATGAAGTAATTCAATCCACAAGAAATTTGGAAACTGCATGCTGTAATTCTTGGTATTCGCGTCGGAAGATCGATTACTAACATTTCAGAGTGTTTGGGTGTCATTCTGAGGACAGGGCAGAGGATTCAACCTCATTGTGTTTGGAGTGATCATTAGCGATGGTGACGTTATGTCTCCATTCATCTTCCCTCAAGGCCTCCAACTCAACACAGAGGCCTACATCAAGTGAATTGAGGAGGTTGTGCTTCCCTGGATTAAGATTGTGGCAGCTGGAAGACCTTATGTCTGGCAACAGAACTCTGCACTTCGCCACACAAGCAGGAGAACCCATTCATGGCTCTCAGATAATTTCTAAAACCACATCACCCCTTTCATGTGGTCACCTATCACTGCAGACTGCACCCCCCTTAATTATTATATGTGGGGTACAGTTGATCGAGAGACCAACAAAACTCCTTGTAACACCAAAGATGAACTAAAAATACAGGATTCTGGCAGCATTCACCAACTTAAAGAAGGATACCGTTCAGAAGAGTTGCAGCTGATCCGAAGATGTCGGGGGTTCGTGATTGAAGTCAATAGGCATTTTATTAAATAAATTTACTCTTTAGAATTTCAACATATTTTTGTGTAAGTTTGGAAAATATATTTGTTAAAATGAGATGTCAGTTTTATTTTAGTATTTCAAGATATTTTTATGTTATTTTGGTAAATATACCTGTTAAAATGAAATGTCAGTGTTATTTCCATTTTTATGTAATTTAGATGACAATTTATCCACCCCACACTGCACACACACACATACATACATATATATATATATATATATATATATATATATATATAGGGTGTATCAAATATACTTTTGCAAACTTTAGGGGAAGATTCCTCACACTAAACAAGGACAAAAGTACATATTAACATATGTCTGCAAATACTTCAGTTAAGTTTAAAGTTTACGGTAGGCGCTGTTAAATATACAAGCCAAAATACAATCCCAAAATACATATTAACATAGTCTGTAGTGTTGTGGATACTGTCTCAGTCACACAATGATAAACATCAGAAAAATTGGATGACTCGTCTGCCTTCTGTCTATAAACACGCTGATACAGCCTTGCAGTCTCTCGTCCATTACCATTCGAGCGGCCGTGTGTAAAAATCTGCCTGCTTACGATATGAATATCCTGATATTGTTAAACGGAACACTTCTCAGTTAACTCACTACTACACACAATAAATGTTGATAACTAGCAACAAATTTACGCAAATGACAAATGTAAACTAGTCTACATGGCAACAAAGCGCCATCTACCGTAAACTTTCTCTAAACTTAACACAAAACGAAGGATTTGCGGACATATGTTTATGTGAACTTTTATCCTTGTTTTGGTGTGAGGAACCACCACAAATGTATTTTTCCTAACCCACATATATATATATATATATATATATATATATATATATATGAAGAAATATAGTTTTCAGGTGTGATATATTTATGGGATAAAGTGCTCAATATCATAGAGTGTATGTAAATATAGATATAAAAGTGAACATAGAAGTCAACACTCAGAGGCAAAACTCTGTTTCATGCTAGACGCATTCGTCAGGCCGCGAGTGTTGGATTTTTATATATATGTGTCAGTGGTACATTGTGGGTAATACATGCTAATCCTACAAAACAACGTAATATAACAAGCCACAATGCTTTCTAAGTATATATGGGAAATTAAAAACAAAACGCAAATCACGCCAAAAATTACATGGAAAATAAGGAATAGATGATCAGCCTACAATAATCAATCCAAAACCTGCAAACTTTGATTGGAGGAAAAAATAACTATTATTACCTTACCAGACCAAAATAAATTGCTAAATAAACGATCTTAGCTCATATCAACATACAGACATGAAAACAAATTTTACTACGTTACTTAAAAATCGAAAACTGAAAATAACAAATAAAAATAAACAAACTAATATAAAAAAAATAAAATAAAAGTAAAACTAAAATAAATTAACCCAAGCAAATAATAAACAAATTAACAATCTCGTTAGGATAGACGAAATAGAACAAATTACAATAGAAAATAAATACATAAATAAAAATAACCAACCCAAATAAATAAATAAACAAATCAAGAAACCAACCCCGGCAAAATAACCGTTACAATAGACTACAACAATCAATCCAATAATTGGACGAGACAATAGCTATAGCTGCTATACAACGATATAAAAAAAATTCTACGTTACTCAAAAATCGAAAACCGAGTAAATAAAAAAATCTAAAATAAAAAATAAAAATAAAAAATAAGCAAACAAATAAGAAAAAAACAAGTAAAAATTAATACAAATAAATGAAAAAATGATAAAAATCAACTAATCGCTACCGCTATCTTAGCGGTAGCGATTAGTTGATTTTTATCATTTTTTTATCATTTTTTTTTTATTTTAACCGTTTGAACTAATAAAAATAAACATAAATAAGCAAAAACAAGTAAAATAATGAAGAAAATAATAAACAAATTAAAAACTGTCCCCCGCCAAAATAGCAGAATAGACTACGGCAATCAGTCTAAAAATTGAACGAATAAATAGCTTTATCTTCCTAGCCCAAAACAAACGTTTAAATAAGCGGCCTAAACAAATCCCCCCAATTTTTTCACTGCGTTAATAAAACATAGAAAACCGAAAAGAATAAATAAATATATAGAATAAAAAACAAGTAAATTAATTTAACACAAATGAATAAACAAGCCACTCTCACCATTACCCACAATGCACCACTGACCCATATATATAGATAGTCCATAAAAAATCCAACACTCGCGGCCTGGCGATTGCGTTTATCATGAAACGGCCTGTCACCTCTGAGTGTTCTTCTACGTTCACTTATATATATATATATATATATATATATATATATATATAGGTGTGTGTGTGTGTGTGTGTGTGTGTTAAATTAAAAAACAGACAACCTTAAGGGTTCATAGATTATATTTAATTTCCACAGAAATAGGATTTTTTCCTTGTTCCTCAGATCACATTTCCAAGCATAAAAGAAAATGGTTTAAAAATGTACATATTATTATTTTTATACAAATTTTTGAGGGGTAGTTTTAAGTTGGTGTAAGGTGATAGAGAGAGGGGGAACACGACGACGACCGATATGATCGAAATTAGAGAAGGAAGGGAAAGATAGGAATAGGTTTAAATCTATCTTCATTAAGATAGCCAAAGGTAAGGTGCCAGACATTTTGACCTATTTAACTACTCCTTTCACAGTAAATGGAAGGAAGACAAAGAAAAAAGGGAAGAAAAAAGATAAGATATAATAGAAAACAAATAGGGAAGCAGGGTTGGGGGAAAGGGAAAAAGAAGAAAAGGGAGAATAAATTATCATATATAGGCATATTGCGGTTAATTTCAAAAGTATAAATTAATGTAAATTACAGTTAACACTTGACATTATTTTAACGATTATCAACATAAAGTATAAGAAAATAGTACTAATATTATTAATAACAACTAATAGTTAAAATTTTAAGTTTAAATTTAAAACAACTTAAAAATTCCAAATAGTATATATATATATATATATATATATATATATATATATATGGAGGGCAGAAAAGTTCCTTATCTGACCCCCTAAAATAACCTGCAGTCATAAAACATACATATTTATTCCAAATCTCATCAAGCTTGACACATTGTTTTGCCTGTCGTTGGGGCTTAGATAGATTGCTTGATTTGTTTTTTACGTCTTATCAACCTTTTAGGGATTATTTAAAGCCAGAATCTTTTTGTTTTTAGATTGTAAGAATTTTCTGGAGGTAATAGTGATTTATCAACATGCCCTACTAATTAACCAATAGTTGTAGGAAGAAGGAAAATGTGGATTCATGACTTTGCCTATAGTATTTGCGCGTAAGTGAATATAACGAACCCAACGGGATTTTGAACTCGGCTCTCCCATTAACAATTCCGAGTCATTATCCATTACACAACCTGCACATCCAAGCCTACAGCATCTAGTGTTCCCAAGTGGTCATCGATCTAGGAACTGACCAGGCTTAATTTCGGTGATCTTATATTGAAACGATATTTCAACGTGATGTGCAGAAGGGAAAGCCTCCCCTAAGAGTCTCGAGTAACAAGTAAATCCTTATAACCTAAAATATAAACGATCAATATTTATCTGTATCCGAACCAATTGGTTCTTGACTCAAATATATATAATTAAAATTTACCTATCCACCAACCAATAACTCAAACTCAAATATAAATTACCAATATGTAACTCTATCGAAGCTGAATGCTCAGAGATTCAAATATAAAAGACTAATATTTACACATATCCGAACTAAATAAATGTTTATAAATGTCTCAAATATAAAATGCCACTATTTACTTGTCCCATAGCCAAATAAATGCTTATATACCTTCACTTTATTGGCATATCACTGAACCAAGTAAATTTCTATAGACTTAAATATGGACCACAAATATAAGTGACTAATATTTAACTATCCTCTGTATAGATAAATATTGGTCGTTAACATTTTAATCTATAAGAATGCTGTTCAATGCTTATAAACTAAATAAACTGTAAACGCACAATATCTAACTATACCCGAACAAAGTAAATACTTTTAGACTCAAATGTGAAGTGAATGGAAGCGACGCGCTCGGAATTTGAATTCGGCTCGCTGATTGGACACTCCAAGTCCATATTACATTATACACACACACACACCCAATGTACTGATAGCTTACTTAAAACTTTACATAGAATATTTTTCCTTGAACATGCTTTACTAAAATGGGATGGGGTACTTCTAATAGGTGCGTACGTTTTTTATATCCCACACAATTCAGGCCAACCCAATAACATGCTTATTGTACAACCTATTTTGCATTCAATCTCCTCTACTAAATTTTGTTATAATTGAACCATAGACCGGGATATTGCCAATTCCAAATTCTGTTCTGAATCTTCTATTTATTATAGATGCTAAAAGGTGGAAAGGTTTATTTTCTTGTAATTTGGAACATTTCGTTATAGAATACCATTTGTTAAAGATCGTTCTGTGATCAATATAAGGAATTGTTTCAACATATGATCAGTTTTTGAGACATTAGTTGGGTTTTGACCTTTTCAACACAAACATATATATATATATATATATATATATATATATATATATATTATATGAAAAGGACTAATTCTTATAATTATTTCAATATATTTTCTGATTATACGTTATTTTTAGAGATATTAGGTTGGTGCAAAAATAATGACGTAATAATGTCGTTTTTTGACGTTAAAAATACGTCAAAAAACGACATTACTACGTCATTATTTTTACACCAACCTAATATTTAAGTAAATGTTCTGTTTATAATAAACAGTATTAACAAAATTTACCGGCCTGAATGTCCGAGAAATTTAATAGATAATGTGTCCTCCGACAGGAATCGAACTTGTATCCTACGAGGAACCCTCATATAGCTTTACGTGCTATACCATTTATCTACGGAGGGAGCGTCTGGTTAACGCGGTCAAATTACTGTTTTTAAACTACAAATTTCCCATGATTTCTGCTCGAAGCTTATCTTAACGTAAACAAATCACATCATATTATGAAATGGACATGAAATGTCCGACAATTATTTTAATACATTTTCGGTTTATACGCTATTCTTATAAATACAAATATTTAAGTACAACCTCTGTTTATAATAAACAGTATTAACAACATTTACCGTATAGGATATAGGTACGATTCCTGTCGGAGGACACATAAAATTTCTCGGACATTCAGGCCGGTAAACATATATATATATATATATATATATATATATATATATATATATATATATATATATATATATATATATATATATATATATATATATATATATATATATATATATATATATGGGGGTGCGTGTGTGTTACTTAAACTTTATTCTTTGTAGATACTCCTATTTGTGTAGACGCTTCTTTCATTTATTAAACAGTATATTTACCTATTTCAGTCTACTGGCCTGAAGATTCGAGAAATCTTATTAGCGAAAAATATATCCTGTCTGTATTGAATCCATTAGAATTTCTATTATTTTGTGCGGAAAACGCATATATTCTCCTATTCAAAATTTGTTATAACGGAGCCATACACCAAAGTATTGGAAGTGTTTCTCAATTCCACATTTTGAATTTTTAAGGCGATTTTAAAAGTTTAGCTTAGATGTGGCACAAGATCAAAAGTGTGGAGCACCCATTGAGCATTGAACTTATTGCTCAGACGAAATTAACCTAACGCGACAAGCTTGCTAACCATTATACCACGTCGAACTGCTCAAAATGATTTTCTAAGTGTCAAAATACCCATTCTGAATCTTTTATAATGGACTCAAAAATATGACTAAAAACTTAAATGCGAATTAAACGCTTTTATTTGTTTGTTTTCTGCAAATATTTTTTGTGAGGTTCTGTGATTTTTTTTTTTTTTCATGTGTGGGAAAATTCCTTTACGGCGATCAATGTCTACGCTAATCTGTGTGCGAATTTAGATGTAAACGTTTTTAAACTGGAAAGAAATGAAAAACGAGATCGGATGCTGTTCGCCTTTAATCTTGTCTCACCTGAAAGCAAAAACTTATAATTTTTCACCTGATATCACTAAAGTAATCTGAGATTATAGAGTTACCTCGTCGTTGCTTCTGATGTGATGAGTTGGTTTGCGTTCTTAGATGTCAAAATCTAATTATCGTTTTATTTATTTTCTTATTTATCGACGGTAGAGAGAGGCAAGTGAAAATGATTAATTTGAAAACGTGTCAGAATAGATACAAAGGTAAATTTCGTGACCGCCATTTAAAAAAAAAACTGTTCATTTTATCAATTAAAAAAGAAAATCGTCATCATGTTTTTGTTCCACAATTTTCGTTTGGTTCTTGTTTCTGTTTTAATCGATATTACCCATCAACAAGCTTCACACTCGATCAAAAAATTATTACTGCTATCTGAAGAAGCCTGGAGAACGAACTGACCAAAACGTTGTGGACGCTACAAGGGAGTTCGAAAATAATATTGCATTTTGAGAAAAGAAATAAAATATTGCGTAAAATGAAAAAAAAATTAAATTAATTTTATATACGTAATCTTTTATGCGATTTCCTAAGAATTGCTTATATATCGCACATGGCCGAAAGTGTGGATCGAACTCACTTTTCAGTCGTAATTGATCTAGCGAGACATTACACCATGTCGAAGTGCTCTGTGATTTTCTAAATGTACCTTAGATATGGCAAAAAGCCGAAACATTACAGCGTCGGTTCGTGATTTCGATAACATGGTAATTGACAGTTCAAACTTTTGGGCGAGTAGTAAATGCTTAGGACCTGTGGAAACAGTGCAAGCAATAATCACTTAGACACTGTGGAAACAAGCCGGGCAATAATCACTTAGACCCTGTGGAAACAAACCGGGCAATAATCACTTAAACCCTGTGGAAACAGTGCAAGCAATAATCACATAGACACTGTGGAAACAAGCCGGGCAATAATGACTTAGACACTGTGGAAACAAGCCGGGCAATAATCACTTAGACCCTGTGGAAACAAACCGGGCAATAATCACTTAAACCCTGTGGAAACAGTGCAAGCAATAATCACATAGACACTGTGGAAACAAGCCAGGCAATAATGACTTAGACACTGTGGAAACAAGCCGGGCAATAATCACTTAGACCCTGTGGAAACAAACCGGGCAATAATCACTTAAACCCTGTGGAAACAGTGCAAGCAATAATCACATAGACACTGTGGAAACAAGCCGGGCAATAATGACTTAGACCCTGTGGAAACAAGCCGGGCAATAATCACTTAAACCCTGTGGAAACAGTGCAAGCAATAATCACTTAGACACTGTGGAAACAAGCCGGGCAATAATCACTTAGACCCTGTGGAAACAAACCGGGCAATAATCACTTAAACCCTGTGGAAACAGTGCAAGCAATAATCACTTAGACACTGTGGAAACAAGCCGGGCAATAATCACTTAGACCCTGTGGAAACAAACCGGGCAATAATCACTTAAACCCTGTGGAAACAGTGCAAGCAATAATCACTTAGACACTGTGGAAACAAACCGGGCAATAATCACTTAGACACTGTGGAAACAAGCCGAGCAATAATCACTTAAACCCTGTGGAAACAGTGCAAGCAATAATCACTTAGACACTGTGGAAACAAGCCGGGCAATAATCACTTAGACACTGTGGAAACAAACCGGGCAATAATCACTTAAACCCTGTGGAAACAGTGCAAGCAATAATCACTTAGACACTGTGGAAACAAGCCGAGCAATAATCACTTAGACACTGTGGAAACAAACCGGGCAATAATCACTTAGACACTGTGGAAACAAACCGGGCAATAATCACTTAGACACTGTGGAAACAAGCCGGGCAATAATCACTTAGACACTGTGGAAACAAACCGGGCAATAATCACTTAAACCCTGTGGAAACAGTGCAAGCAATAATCACTTAGACACTGTGGAAACAAGCCGAGCAATAATCACTTAGACACTGTGGAAACAAGCCGGGCAATAATCACTTAGACACTGTGGAAACAAGCCGAGCAATAATCACTTAGACCCTGTGGAAACAGTGCAAGCAATAATCACTTAGACACTGTGGAAACAAGCCGAGCAATAATCACTTAAACCCTGTGGAAACAGTGCAAGCAATAATCACTTAGACACTGTGGAAACAAGCCGGGCAATAATCACTTAGACACTGTGGAAACAAACCGGGCAATAATCACTTAAACCCTGTGGAAACAGTGCAAGCAATAATCACTTAGACACTGTGGAAACAAGCCGAGCAATAATCACTTAGACACTGTGGAAACAAACCGGGCAATAATCACTTAGACACTGTGGAAACAAACCGGGCAATAATCACTTAGACACTGTGGAAACAAGCCGGGCAATAATCACTTAGACACTGTGGAAACAAACCGGGCAATAATCACTTAAACCCTGTGGAAACAGTGCAAGCAATAATCACTTAGACACTGTGGAAACAAGCCGAGCAATAATCACTTAGACACTGTGGAAACAAGCCGGGCAATAATCACTTAGACACTGTAGAAACAAACCGGGCAATAATCACTTAAACCCTGTGGAAACAGTGCAAGCAATAATCACTTAGACACTGTGGAAACAAGCCGAGCAATAATCACTTAGACACTGTGGAAACAAGCCGGGCAATAATCACTTAGACACTGTGGAAACAAGCCGAGCAATAATCACTTAGACCCTGTGGAAACAAACCGGGCAATAATGACTTAAACCCTGTGGAAACAGTGCAAGCAATAATCACTTAGACACTGTGGAAACAAGTCGGGCAATAATCACTTAGACACTGTGGAAACAAGTCGGGCAATAATCACTTAGACACTGTGGAAACAAGTCGGGCAATAATCACTTAGACCCTGTGGAAACAAGGCGAGCAATAATGACTTAGACACTGTGGAAACGGAACGTGCAACAATCACTTAGACCATGTGGAAGCAGAGCGAGCAATACTGACTTAGATCCTGTGGAAATAAACCGAGCAATAATGACGTAGACCCTGTGAAACAGAGTGGGCAATAATGACTTAGACCAATGTGGAAACAAGACGGGCAATAATGACTTAGACCCTGTGGAAACAGAGCGGGCAATAATGACTTAGACCCTGTGGAAACAGAGTGGGCAATAATGACTTAGGCCCTGTGGAAACAGAGCGAGCAATAATGACTTAGACCCATGTGGAAACAAGACGGGCAATAATCACTTAGACCCTGTGGAAACAGAGCGGGCAATAATGACTTAGAAGTAGATAGCTTTTTCTGTCGCTTGGTTCACACTCCTCCTCGATTTTTTTTTTTTTTTTTTGAACAGAAGTAAAGGTTTATCACTTTTTTACTGTTTAGGATTGGGTTTCCGATTCCTTCTAAAATCTACTTCCACACTATAATTCTAACTTCTCCAGTTGAGCGCAGAAAATCTTGACAGTTTCATGTCTAATGTCAGCTGTTATCTTTCCTGCATGCACCCCCACAAGACTTCACTTCTTGCTTTTTCATGCTCTTATGAAACACCATACTGTAACCCTCTACCTTGAGTGACACTCGGGCCTTGTATTGGGTAAACATTAGTGAAAAAAAGAAAAATATCTTCTTAATGCTTCAGTCCTCTCAGTATTCTTTGAAATTATTCGAAACTATCAAATAATGCTCTGTAGAATTTTTTTTACATTGGATTCAACAAAGTACAGTGCTGTTCGATAAAAGTGACTCACCAGATTTTTTTTACTTAAAATTTTTTTCGACTATTGTTTTTGGGGTCAAACTAATTTTTAATCTTACTAATATAAAGACCCCTTCCCGACCACCGTGTAAAAAAGTTTACTCACCCTAAGGTATTCTATTGATAATTATAATTTTGGATATAAATGAGATTTAGGGAAAAACTCTGTGCAAAAAAAAGTGACTCACTTATTTCCTGCAACCAGTAATCAATAAAACATAACCGAACAGCTTTAAATAAAGAATAATAGAGGCATAATTTATTTATAATAGGTAATATAGTTCGAAATATTTAATAATCTATGGGTCCTCCTTTATTTTGCATTGAATTCCATTTGGATATGAAATTCACAATCAAATCCTCTTTGTTGCTCAACTGCTTTCTCGGGATCTTGTACTTTATAATGCTCCATAAGTTTTCTATGGGATTGAGGTCAGGAGATTGGGGCGGCCATGTCATAACACTCACCTGCTTCTCATCAAAGTATTCCTTCATCAATTTTGATTTGTGACAGGGAGCATTACCTTGCATAAAAATGAGCTTGGTGGGGTCGATTTGCACCCTTTCAGCAGAAGGGAGCAGACAAGACTCTAAAATTCTCTTGTACCGCTCGCTCCTGAGGGTCTTTTCAATAAGTTTTAAGAAACCAGTTCCATGAAAAGAAAAGCATCCCCAGAACATTATACTGAACGGATGCTTGACAGTACTTACTGCTAAATTAACAGATTTTAAATCGCTTATCCTTTGAATTTAGCTCAACTTTCGTTTCATCGGAGAAGAGAACATTTAGTAAAAAAAATTAGGTGAGTCACTTTTACCGAACAGCACTGTATTCTGTCCTCTAAAGTTTCTCGACCCGTGTGAATTAAAGTATTTCACTAAAGATCAAGTGACAGCAAGTCGTCTTAATATCCTCAGTATTCTCTGGGATTATTCCACGCGATCAAACAAAGCTGTATACAATTTTTACCTTCAGACTTCACAATGTTTTCGTCTTTCCAAGGGTTCTGAACACGTAAAAATTTGTTTATTTCACTAGAGATCAAGTGACAACAAATCTACTTTATTTTTCTTTAGGTTTTCCAGAATTTCTTCAGGCATCAAATCGGCATGAGATGGATTGATTCCTTGATTGATTTGTTTATACTTATCAAATTGTTACCGGTTATTTAAAGTCAAAATATATATTTTATATTGTAAAAGAATTACTAATTAACCCAAAACCGGGGGAGGGTGAACAGGCGGATACTTTTCCAAAGGTATTTGTGAGTAAGTGAATATAATGAGCCAGACTGGGATTTGAACTCGGCTCTTCTATTTCCAATTCCAAGCTGTTATTCATTACATCACACACACATCCACGCTTACAGCACCTAGTATTCCCAAGTCGTCACCCATCTTGATATTGACCAGGCCCGACGTTGCTTAACTTCGGTTATCGCTCGAGAACCGGTGTTTCAACTTGATGGAGATTTTAATTATTCTTTCAAATGACTCTTTATTTCTTTCGGTTGGGTTCATGCCTTTTATTAACATCTGGTGAGCCCTTTAAAGTCTAAAAAAAAAAAAAAAAAAAAAGGAAAACCTCCCGGATCCTGTGCCTTCACAACTACTGTTTGCACCGGATCATTTTCGAAAGCCTTATCAGGATTAACTCCTAATCCCTTACAACGATCAACTCCAAAATCCTTACCACCATAGGCAACCAACAGTCATTCAGTTCCTTTCTGTCTGCGTCTCTTTTGCGTGGGGTACACTTTATTCGGGGTTTATTTTTATTACATCTCCAATGCTGATGGGCATGGCAAATATTTTGCGAATAAGAAAATAATTAAAGGTCATGAAATCTGAATGACATCCCATCAGTCCAATGAATGATGTGTCGGCGTGCTACTCCGGCTGGTTGTAGAAATGGAGGAAGTACAGCTTAGGCAGATAAAAATACCTCAGTTACTCTACTTAATTAATACTTCAATGAATGATTTATACTGCTTCTTCCTCCATCCACCCCACTCTTCCTTGCTTCCTATTCAACTTTCCCCGGAAGTCGTACCGACAAAAGTCCCTATGTTGATGATTGGTCAAATACATTTTTCCCCGCCATTTCTCTCATCGCGCCGTTTTCCTCTTCTTCCTTCCGTCTCATTTTCTTTTAACTTCGAGTATCCACAGAATGATAGAACGGATAAAGAGCACAATGGCCGACTGTAATACACATTTGATATGACTAGCTGGCCGCCGTCCCAGCACGTAGCCACTATCTGGTCACGTAACTATTTCAGTTTGCTGAACAAAGACACCGCTTGATACGTCACGTTCGGGTCTCGGCTTGTGTGCTTCGTCGGACCTTCTTATCAGGCTCAGCCATAAATGGCCCTAACTTTCCCAGTTTTCTTATTAATGTTCTGTTGTTATCTGCAAACCCAAAGGCCGCATATTCACATTTTTGGGCCGATTCCTTCTACGATTTCCTTCCTTCCTTATTATTTGATATTTCCCGTGGATTTTTCCCGTTTCTTTCGTTTTGTTGCCGAAATAATTTTTGTTTAATTATGTTAAGCAGCAAAGCCACTGAGTCACAAGGGGGTGTGAAAGAATTAGAAAACAGGAACATTACTAAGGAAGAGTTATCAGGAGAACAGCACATAGCGATTGACATTGCATTTAAATTTTTGAAGATTAAAGTTAACCGCAAGAGAGTTCCACAAGCGATAAGTGCGAGAAAAGAAACTGTTACCATAGAAATTACATCTAGCCAACTCGATTGCAAATTGGTGAGAGATCGTTGCCAGTTTCATACTGCGCTTAAATTCAGAAAGTCTCGGCACTATAGCGAAGAGATCATCCGAACAATTACCATGAAAGTATTTATGGAAAAGGCACTGGGAGGCAATTTTACGCTGGTAGGAAAGTGACTGAAGCCCAGGTGCCAGATCAGGACTAATAATATTGCTGATTTTTCTTTGGATTTTATCAAGGAGCTGAAAATATAAAGCACCGGATCATATGTGGCAGCAATATTCTGAGTAAGGACAAATGGTTGACATAGCTATGCAAGAAAAATACTTTAAAATTGAGATTTCATATTTGGTTCGTCTTCTGTATGTGCAGTGTCCCCTCAGGGTGTAGACGATCATGGCCCTCCACAATTTCCTGTTCTTTGTAGCTCTTCGTAAATTTTGTCTTTTTGTTTTTTCTCCTAAACCTTGTTTCCCCATCCATTTACTCACGCTCATTAAGTAGGTTATGCGTTGTTTTCCTCTGTTTTTCTTGCCCTCAGTTTGTCCCATGATTTTCCAAGCATTCTTTCTCCATTAAGTACGCTAGAAATTTCAAATGCATCTTCCTAATTCTATGCATAAGTGTCCTTTTGGTTTCCATTTTCTCTAAAACCCCGTCGTTGGTCACGTTCGATCCATGCTATTCTCAGCATTCTTATGTAGAAACACATTTCTGTTGTTTCAAGTTTCTTCTTCATCTTTGAGGAGACAGTATTCACCGCTATATAAGAACCTAACTGTTCTGTACTCTTTTCTTTGTTTCTAACGAAGTTTTTTATGCCCCTTAATACTCTGCTTAGCTTTTGGAATGCATCTTTGATTATCCCAATGCATCTTCAGATTTCATTGTCACATTTTCCATCCTCTAAACACTTCCCAGATATTTAAATTTTTGTGCTTGGTTGGTTTTGGTATCTCTGATTTGTAATTTGCATTTTGATCTCATCCTTTTTTCTAATAACCATGAATTCTGTCTTCCTGCAATTGATGTTTAATCCTTTCTTCTCGATTTCTTTCACTGACTTCTACAGGAGCTTTTGTAGTTTTCTTTCCATATCTGCTATCAACACTGTGTCATCTGCATATCTTTGTCGTCTTGAACAATTAATCTTGAAAGAACTTCTAGTTCTCTCAGAATTGCCTCGCTGTATAGGTTGAATAAGTCCGGTGAGAAAACACATCCTTGTCTTATACTCCTTTCTATTTGTGTATATCTGCTGAATTCATTTCTCTTCGTATGCAAGTGGTTTGTTGCCAGTATAGGTTCTTGATTATTCTAATAACCTCCCCAAATATGACAAGGTTGCTGAGCAGCTCCATCAGATCTTTGTGGCGTACATTATGGAACGCCTTTTTGTAAACACATAAAACACAGGTATACGTCTATCTCATAGCATTCTGAGCATAAATATCGCGTTCCTTGATCCAGTGTCTTTGACGAACATGCACTGCTCCTGTCCAATTCTGCTGCTCGCTCTATTCATCAGAATTCTGGTCTTGTTACTGTAATTAAAATAGTAACATACAATAACGTGTTTAGCCGCATATCAACACGCCTATGTGCTATTTAATGCCGTCTATGTGCTATTTAATGCCGTCTATGTGCTATTTAATGCCGAAATGTAAATAATTTGAACACAGTTTTATCGCTTCAACTAAATATATTTTGAAGACAATTTTATACCTTCAACTATTAGATTGGTGCAAAAATAATATCGTTTTTTGACGTTAAAAACACGTCAAAAAACGATATTATTTTTGCACCAACCTAATACAGATAAAATGTATTGCTAATTGTGTTGCTTTAAAAACATATTGTTACTAATTTTACCATTAATAGGTATTTTTGCTAATTTTTAACATAAAAATGTATTGCTTATGTTGCTTTAAAAATGTATTGTTGCTAACTTTACTATAAATTTTTTTAAAAATAAATATGTATTGCTGACATTTTTACGATGGAAATGTATTTTTATACATCCATAGATTTTGAGGGGGAGTGTCGCTATTTGCTCATAGCTTGTGACACTAGCAGGTGTTAAAACCCAGGTCATGGTGAACCAAGGAACAACAGCAATTAAGAGGTGCTTTCAAGCTCCTCCAAACCTCGAATCTCTTGATCAGATGCCTTGCTGCCAGATATAGTTTATCGTCATACGCAGTTGGAAACAGTTTGCGGCTTTTAACTTACAATTAGGCAGTGTTTCAAGATCAGCTTAATTAAAGTGATCTCTAAAATATAGCCAAAACTATAAATAGTTATTGGAAGCTTTTCAATACTCATTTTGGGAGGTCTTTGTGAGATAAAGAATTATTTTTCTCGACTTTCACAACAGTAGCGTGCAAAAGCTGAACTGTATAGTTTAAACCCTCGTTAGATACAATAGACAGTTCCTTTCATCAGTGTAGCATTTTTATATCAAAATTATGATCAGTCTTGTTACGATAAACGCATTTAATGTGTTGTTCTGGAAGATGTCCCTTTTGTGTTCATATAAACTTTTATTTAAATTCCTTGTGGTTTCTTCTATGTATTTTTTGTAACAATTATTACAGGCGATAGAGTAAATTTCTCCTTCAAGTTTTAACTTATTGTTTTGTTTTGTATTGCTAAAACGTTTATTGTTTTAGATGTAGTTGCAACAACATTTATGTTGAGTTTAGCAACTAATAAAATACCAACAGACAACTTGCCAGAAGACCTAACACCTTAGACAAGACGAACAAGAAGAGTAAAAAGAAAGACAGACCTGAAGACAAACTCCTACCTACACCGTAAAGTAAAGTGCTCGACGCCCAGATTACGCAGACGGAGCAAAAGACGTTTCACAATCTCAACACTTAAAGGACAACCCAAGTTGTATATACAGGGTGCGATGGATAAATTGTCGTCGAAATTACTCAAAAATGAAAACAACACTGGCATCTCACTTTAACAGATATATTTACCAAAATTACACAAAAATATCGTAAAATACTAAAGGATAAATTTATTCAATAAAATCGCCATTGGCTTCAACAACGGCCTCCAAACGACCACGGAATCTCCTGCAACTTTTCTGGACGGTCTCCTTTTTTTACAGTTATTAAATGCTACCATAATCCTTGCTTTAGTTCATCTTTGGTTTTTCCAAGGAGTTTCGCTCCTCTGTGCCCCATACATAATAATCAAGGGGGGTGCAGGCTGGGGATATAGGTGGCCAAGTGTAAGGGGTGATGCTGTCGCAGAAATTGTCTAACAGCCATGACTTCGGTTCTCTTGCTTGTGTAGCATGGTGCAGAGTCCTGTTGCCAGACATAGGGTCTTTCAACAGCCATCCTCTTGGCCCAGGGCAGCACTATCGCTTCAAGGCACTTGATGTATGCCTCTGTGTTGAGTCTGAGCTCCTATAGGGAGGTGAATGGAGGCATAACTTCCGCATCAATAGTGATCACTCCAAACACCTTCGTAATTACCATAAGCCTAATCCATCTCTTTACGAATCCTCTGCACTGTCCCCAGATTGAAACCCAAACACTCTGATGTGTTCATATTAGAGCTTCCGGTCCGAATGCCAAGCAGTACAGCATGCCGTTTTCAAATTTCTTGTGAAGTGAATTGCGTCATGGTGCTCTTTTTCTCACAGTCGAAATTAAAAATATAAAATGGTGACAATTTACCCATCGCACTCTATACATATATATATATATATATGTGTGTGTGTGTGTGTGTGTGTGTGTGTGTGTGTGTGTGTGTGTGTGTGTGTGTGTGTGCCAGGCGTATACTCAGTTACTAGAATAATCGCCTAGGCATTGCAACTCGATAATAATATCAATGCAGAAATGGGAAAAACGATTGATATCTGATGTGTCATGCCTGTGTTGTCGTGTAAGGTCAGATGTGACTTTCAAAGCATTTTATCAACCCTCTTCACCATTACTACATAATCTAGAGACAGATTGAAATAAGATACCTGGAATAGATATGATCACAAGTGTTACATCAGAGTGTCCATCTCCGGAAGACATAGCTACGCACAGCCTCAGTCTCGTGTATCACTCCAGAATTTAACTATCAAACCGAACTTCTAACAAGGTAAGCCTGCCGAAGGAGGCGGGTTAGACCCAAACTATTCCACCACGCGATAGGTAAGATAGAATATCAGTAACACTATATATATGAGGCTCAGTTATTGTTGGTGTTTTGAAATATTCCATATAGCAAGATAACAGATTTCTTAAGAAAATGAAATATTGTAAGAACCTGGACGCAATTTTACCTTAGAAGATTCAGAAATCAGTGCACCTTCTATATAATATCGTTGTTGTCTTGGTAAATTACATTCTCTTTTAATTAAAGCAGCATTTTCAAAGTCGAAATTTCACCGTCCTAGGTAAAACGATAAACTACGTCCGACAGCAAGGCCTCTGATCAGGAGGTTTTGAGGAGCGTGGCACCACCTCTTAATTCCTGGTGTTCCCAGGTTCACCCTGACCCGGGTGGCAGAACCTGTTAGGGTCCCAGCTATGGGCAAACAGTTAACCCCCAAACTGTGGTCAAAACACTATGAAAGTGTGAAAATAGGTTTTAATACCAGAAATACTTTGTAAAAAAATTATTACCGGCAATACATTATTACCAGCAATACATTTAAAAAAAAATATTACAGCAATATATTAGGTTGGTGTAAAAATAATGACGTAATAATGTCGTTTTTTGACGTACTTTTAACGTCAATAAACGACATTATTACGTCATTATTTTTGCACCAACCTAATATGTTTGAAAAAAAATATTACCATCGATACATTTTTGAAGAAAAAATATTACCAGAAATAAATTTTTGAAAGAAAAAATATTACCACCAAAATAATTAAAAAAAAAATATTAGCAGCAATAAAATTTTGTCATCATTAAATAGCCCATTGAGGTTGATATGCTGCAAAACAAACCAAACCAAATCGAAATTTCATTGCGATTAACAACTAATACATTGAATGTGTCGTTCCATAAAGCATCTCTTTTCTGTTCATATAAACTATTATTTGGGGCATGTCGATGTGGTGTAATGGTTAGCAAGCTTGTCTCGCAAGATCAGTTATGAATGAATAACAAGTTGATTCTTACATTTTGTGTCACATCTGAGCTATTCTTAAAATGTCATTAGGGCACCTCAACTTGGTGTAATGTTTAGCAAGATTGTCTCGTTAAAATAATTACGGCTGAGTAAGTGAGTTCGATCCTCACTTGGTGCCCTATTCTTTCGGGCTTGTGCCTCATCATGAAAATCACCATATAAACTTTTATTTAAATTCCTAGAGGTTTCTCTTATATAATTTTTGTTACTTTTATTGCAGGCTATAGTGTTACATTTTTTGTTAATGTTTCGTTTTATATTGATTCACTTATTGTTATAATAGGAGTTATAACAATTTTCATATTAAATTCTTCTCAATTGTAGTTGTGGTATACTTTTAGCCATTATCAAGATTGATTTTATTTGTTTGGTTTGTATATATGTTTCTAGAGTTATGGGGATGTTTTATTTTCCGAACGCAGTACATTATGTCCGTGTACCTAGTTAACATTACTGAATGTTGGCTTTTCTTTTTTATTATTAGGACTTCAATTACTTTTAATCTTTTTTTACATGTTGATGAGGTTATTATGTCTGTATTTTTTACTAGTATGTTTCCGATGGTGTCTAGTAAGTCCGTTTGCTTAAATGGGTACTGATGGGACACTTTCTACACACTCTGTGCCCAGAAAAAAAAAACTTGTTCTAACACAAGAAAATTTATATAAAAAGCTTAATTGCAGTACCTTTCTGTCATCTTTAATGAAACATGCATATATATATAAATATATATATATGCTAGCTGGCCACTCGTATTCGTGGATACCAGCCTACTAGGGCGTGTAGCCAAACCCTATTGAAGTCGCCTGTTCTGTGGTTTATACTGTAACGATGCTGAGCAGATCTTAATCACAGTTTCTGGGAATGACCGTGTTATCTAGCTTGATCAACAATGTGAGCAACCCCAGCACGATGACTTCTGACTTCGTGCTAGCACAGCTATCGACGGCCCCCAAGGGTTCCGTCTACCCAATTTCACTCACAAAGCTTGGATCAACCCTTGGTATGGTTTTCAGGCACTTCGAACACGGGTCTCATGGTAAGAATTCGAACATTCTAACAACTCGATCACGTGGCCATAAGGTATATATATATATATATATATATATATATATAAAGTATATATATAAAGTATATATATATATATATAAGTATATATATAAAGTATATATATATATATATGTATATATATATATATATATATATATATATATATATGTGTGTGTATATATATATATATATATATATATATATATATATATATATATATAAAGTATATATATATATATAAAGTATATATATATATATATATATATATATATATATATATATATATGTATATATGTATATATATACTTATATATATATATATATATATATATACTTATATATATATATTAGGTTGGTGCAAAAATAATTACGTAGTAATGTCGTTTTTTGACGTTAAAAAATACGTCAAAAAACGACATTATTACGTCATTATTTTTGCACCAACTTAATATATATATATATATATATATATATATATATATATATATATATATATATATATATTTAAAACCACTAACCTTATAGTTAAAAATAATAATTCACCTCCTAGGACAAAATTAAATAGGGCAAATATATTTACGAATTTAAATGCCCATTAAGTAATTGTATTCTTGATCATTCAAAATTCATAAATAATTATATAGGCCACACTACAACATGTTTGACACGCAGACTCACTCTACACCTTTCTGACCATAGCTCAGTTAGATCTCATTTAAATATGGATGGACACCTACCGGACACTATTCGTAACATATTTATTGACAACGCTAATATAACAGCATCATCTACATGCTAAAAATAATGGGAGCCTTATTAATAAAAAAAAACAAACACTTTGTAATATTAACTTTAAACATTAACACAATATCTTGACCTATTTTTTGGAAAATGAAAACATTTTATAAAACATATATACAACAAACTATTTCTAATTTTCGCTAAAAGCGCTCGGATAAAAAGAACATTCGGACAGTTTTATATAATTTATCATCCGAAAAGATATACATATATATATATATATATATATATATATATATATATAGAAATAGAAAGAATATATATATATATATATTCTTTCTATATATATATATATATATATATATATATATATATATATATATATATGAAGCTTCTTTCATGTTATATAAAACACCACTTAAAATATATAATACTCAAAGTATTTCTCTCGGTTATTACATGATAACGTTTTCCCAGATGTAATTGACCATGGTTTCTTAACTTGGGCGATATCATACAAAGGTGAATGATTTCAGCAGTTGGGTGAGTAATGAGCAACTGAACATAAAATGGCGGGTCATTAAAAATTCTGATAGGCCATATAGGATTTTGAGTATTAAAAATGTATTTCAATAGATGATATCCGAAAAAACAATCAAAAGCAAATATACAAAGAACATGTATAAAAATACATAAAAAGCAGCAGGCTAAATGGGAATAAGTGGGTCACATTCCTCGATAAGATATAAATATTCCCGTAAACAACGGATATTTTGGTATTTTCTATCGTTTTGAGAACTGTGATTAACATTCAAATAGTTCTTCAAACGAACTAACATTTTTTCGGTTATAGATCTGATAAGGGAAGATTAACAACAGTAACAAATATTCGCTGAATTTTTATTCGTTTTTAGTAGTGTATATTCTTTTTAATTTTATAATTATCAACAAAAATCGTTTAATTTTTGTCAATACTTGCAACGTTAACTCTAACATAAAATTAACCTTAGCCATAAAACTAAATTATATATAGTGCTAAATGGTCAAGTTTGCTTTCGTTAGTTCTTTAATACGATAGTAGTAGGAGCAACAGCCATCACATATGTCAGCATTATTTGTTACCTCCTCTTGTTTTTGTTTTTTTACTACATGATAAATTGAGTTTACGAACCAGTAACAAACTTTTACCAAACAATTGTGATATGCGTTTAAATATTTACTATAGAGGTGGGCGTTGGAAAAAAAAATTCCGTGTGAAACGAGTGATGACGCAGAAAACGTTGGGATCCCCTGCAATCGACTATTAGGATATGCAGTGTGGTGTAATTGATAACTGCACAGTATGAGAAATCAGAGCCAGGTCAGATGGGTGACCGCGATGTAATAATACCAGGTGCTGTAAGATTGAATGGACCGGTGGTGAGATGTTCAGAAGGAGAATCTGATAGCCGAGTTTGAATCCCAGTCGGATTCGTTACACTCACTCTTCTCGGGCAAATACCTTTGGGGGAGCTATGAATTCAACTCTTCTCCCTTAGTTATGGGTTGAATAGCAGCACAGACGGGACTCTATAGCTTTACTGGCTGTGTATATATAATGGCTATTTTCGCAACCTATTTTATTTTATAAGAATCCAAAGATGGATATGCAATGTGATCGGTCCTGACTGTGGGTTTCGACTTCACTTACATTCTCACCGACATGTGGCTTCCCTGTATTTTTCTATAAATATTTTTATGGCAGTTGCCCTGGCGAGCTATTTTCATTGGTGCACCGACTGCATGAATTTAAGCGTACTACTAGGCTGCCATCTCGATCCAACCGTTTTACTGTTGAAACAGTTAAATGTAACCCCCTCTTCTACTTCGACAGCTTCTTCCCTCGCATTTCCCAGCAGGCGAACTCCCTTCCTCTTACTTGCTTCCCTGATAACTATAATCCTCAAAAAATTGTAATGCCAATCGACATCTGTTGCCTTGATCCCCGTTGTTCTTTTTATCTTTCCTCAACCCCCTATACCTAGTCTTTTCCATTACTTAGACTCTCTGTAGTCCCTTGCATACTAGTGGCACTCCCGCCTTGTTTGGGGGTGAATTACTTAAAAAAAAAAAAAAGATCATAGAGCATAGAATATTTTTCATCATTTTTTTTTACCTTGTATAAGTTATTTTTTGTTATTCGAAAAAACACGGCGTCTGTATAATATATTCAATGGCTGTACATTAGGCGACCTATCATGGCAACCAACAGGTTTTGAATCCAGAGCTGTCTTTCATCTTGACTGATTGCCAATCACTTCTAGAGAGTGAAGTCTGTGCGGTGGGAGTGAGACAAAAAGATCTATTTATCACTTACCCAAGGACGGTTCCTAAGTGAATGAAACAAATTCCGTCTGGAATTCTCCGACTTCTCTTACCGATATCTATTCGAAGAATGCTTTGATTTATGCCCAGAATTATATCTGAGAGAACAATACAAATACAAAAAAAAAAGAGATCTATACAAGTGTTTTCTAGATTATACAAAAGCAAGTGTTAAATCCGTCACAAATAACTGTTTGAACTGCTAGGTAAGCTCGCTATATTTGGGAAGGATTATAGAATAATCCATAACTTACAATGCAAACTGCCTGCATGCGTATAGAAAAGCAAGTAAATACACCAAAAAATTGAAAGGGGCGTAAGACAAGAATATGTCTTCTCATCGGACTTATTCACCGTTTACAGTAAGGTGATCCCGAAAGAATTAGATGTCGTATTAGGATTCATTATTGCCGAAAACAATCTTAACAACATAAGATATGCAGATGATACAGTGTTGATAGCGGACGCAGAACGTCCGAGAGAAGATAGTGATCAAAAGAGTAATCATCAATTATAACAAGTGGAAAGATTTAGTTATCAGCAAAAGTAACATCCCAAGATGCCAACTCCGAATTGGAAACTCCAAAATCAAACTAGCATTAAAATCTAAATATCTAGGAAGGGTTTCAATATAAAACGGAAAAGACGACAACGAAATCCGAAGGTGCATTGGGAGAGCAAATGATGCCTTCCAAAGTTTAAGCAAAGTATTAAGGAAAATTTCGATAGATACACAGAAGAAAGTACTGAACTCTTATGTAATATCAGTCCTCTTATATGGCAGTGAATGTTAGACAATCTCATCACGGATAGAGAAGAGATTTGAGGTAACTGATATGTGGTTCTACAGAAGGATGCTGAGAATACCATGAACAGAACATGTACGCATTTAGAGAGGTTGATGTAAGCTTTGGAGAAAATGGAAATAAAAAGGATACTTATACGTATAACGAGAAAAAGTTTGGAAATTTCAAGATTCACAGGACATATTGTAGGCAAGAGGAGCAGATGAAATCAGTGCATAACCTATGTAACGAGCTTGAGTAAATGGTTGGCAGAACAGAGAAATGGCAAAAAGACAATCTTTGCTAAAGGCTAAGCAGGGCAGGGAATTGTGGAGAGCCATTATCGACCACGCCCTGAAGGGATATAGCACATAGAAGAACTTGTAGATCGATTTCGATAAAACCAGTTTGAATGAACTCGTGTTCGCTATGTTCTTGTTGTTGTTCTCGGCATGAGAAGTTCCTTTGTTGAGGAAAACAGCACATAACCTACCAAACGAGCTTGTTTAACTGGATGGCAGAAGAGAGATTAGGGAGACATAACAAAAAGATATGCTTTACTTAGAACTACAATGTTCATCGGAATATTAAGTATTGCTCTTACATCTGACCTGGTCTTTCTGTTATATATCTACAGATTCTTGACTAAATCTAAAGATGAATCTGCAATATTATTGGTCCTGACCTGACATCTCGGCTTCAGTCATTACCACCACCCACGCCGCCGTAACGTAGCTTCCTGAAGCTTGTTTTGATGGGCTTTCATCCTTGGTACCTCGACTTTAATGAATGTAACGTTAGTACTAGATTGGCGGTTAGGTCTCATCGTTTTACTGCTGGATTTTCTCATTTTAACTGTAAGTTCTGTGATGATAGTTTCTTCTCTCGTCGTTTTTGCTTTTTATTTTATACAACGTCAATCATCATCGTCTGTCGCCTTGAATCCTGTTCCCTTATTATCGTCTCTCTCCTCAATAATTTTTTTCCCAGATTCTTCACACTTTTAGTCTCAGTGACTTTATCGCCTTGACTGGGTGAAACTATTAAAAAAAAATAATTTCATCAATTTGATTTTTATGGAGTTTCTTGTCTAGCTTTTCTCTCGGATTTGATTGGTTAATCTTTTGCTTGAATAAAGACATAAAAAATATTTTCGAGTTGTAAGAGAAGGCAAGATCTTGGGAAAATGGCGTGTTGACTGATTTTATTTATTTATTTATTTACTTACTTATCTTTATTTATTCATGAATGTATTTCTTTTACGAGAGAAGGCAGCGTTGTAACCGGAAGCCAGGGTGAATGAATGAAATGGACTTGGAAGTCAGCTTCCTCTTCAAGCTGTGACATTCGTGCTTTGCCAGGCTATTGAGTAAAGAAAAGAAAGTCTGAAAAATATAATGAACAGATTTTGACTCGATAATGCAGTCGGCGAGGGCGTTGATAGGATGAGCATAATGCGGATTATGTCATTTGCACCAAAAGAAAGGAGTGGAGAAAAGAAAAGGAAAAAGAAGAATGACATACATATGTAGATATATAGGGCAATGTTCACATCTGCATATGCAGAGGTATGTACGACAAATCTGGTGAACATATAAACACACACAATATATATATATATATATATATATATATATATATATATATATATATATTCAAATCTAGTGAGCCAGACAAACCTACCCAGGTTTCACCTAAACGGATCGTCAGGGAAAGCTTTCCCTGACGACCCACTTAGGTGAAAACCTGGGTAGGTTTGTCTTGCTCGCTAGGTTTATCTAGATCTGCTCTACGGTTGTATTAAGCTCTTTTTAGTTAGTTGTTTACTCATATCGGGTTTTTTTCTTTGGGCTTTGAACCTGTGCGATTTTTTCAACAGACTTTAATGTTCCTGGCTCTTTCTTTTTTTAAAACCTTTTTTCCTTCGAGATTTATTTGATTATTGGCAAATCAAAAATTCAAAGGTTTTTCGAGACGAGTATAATTACATATATATATATATATATATATATATATATATATATATATATATATATATATATATATATATACTGAAAATATACCGCTTTCCGTTTCCTAGACTGGTTTTACTTTCCTTGATTACAAAACGATGATGTCCACTCAAATTGGTGAATCCACTAAATTAATCAGTGTGTGAGTATGTGTGTGTGTGTGTACGAAAAAATATATGTACGCAAGATTATAAAGGAGACAGAAAAAATTAAAAACAAAACCAAGAAACTAGTAAAAAATATATGATGATTCTGGGCCAAAACTCATTGAACACTACCCCAAATCACACACATTTGACGGACTACTAAAAATATACAAACCGGATAACTCAATGAGATTCATTATATCAGGAATAGGCAGCACCCAACATAAACTAGCCGGGAAACTAACCAAAATTTTAACCCCAATTGAAAACATTATAAACAACAATGATCGAGATAAAAACAGATACATAATACTACTTGCTAACATCCAATATCCAAAACAATCTATCCAATTTGAACAACATCAAAATCGAAACGGCATCCAAACTACTATGCACTATTTATTATCAAAACCAAAAATACGCATAACAATAATAATTCTTAACCTGTATATATAAAATAAATCACCAGAAGTTTTCCTAGCAATGCATTGAGGAAACTTGCAGAAATTAGAAAAAACGTATCTATGACGACAAAAAGAACGTTATACACGACAATTTATCAAATGCATTAGCTATACATAGAAATAAATTCAGCCATAACTTTGATCTACCGAATGACACACTTATCAAAAAAAAAAAAAAGAAAGTAACTTAAAAGAAAAATTATCGGGAGTGCCACTATCGAATCCAAATATAAAGCTGATTAATATTTATGAGCGTTCCTAAACTTAAAAATGTTCAAAATCCAATAAGATTTTTGCTCTTGTATATCAATACATGTTACAAAATAAAAAAATAATCCTCGCATTTGACTTGATAAAGTTCCTCAGAAGACGAAATGCGTCGGCTAAGATAAGTTTTTCTTTTGTGTTTATATATATATATATATATATATATATATATATATATATATATATATATATATATATAATGGACTTATTTTTAATCAGCTATTTTTAGTACTCAAAATTTTATCATCGAGAGTCGTGATACACACTGTTTTATAAATAAAACCTCTGGAGGCTATTGAGTAGGAATAACTCTGGATCTGTAGCTATTTTATATTGTGTCTGGTAACTTTTTATTCTTTATTTTTTATGGATTATTTATTTGTTGTTGATTATAATTATTACACTTACTTAATTTTATGGTTTGTTAATTTCATTATTATTTAATTTATTTATTTATTTTTCTCGGGGTCGGTTACCTTATTTGTTTAGTTTAAAGTGTCGACTTTATCTTAAGTATATTACACTAGCAGTATGGCCCGGCGTTGCCCGGGCTTGATTCGAAAATCGTACGACTCATACAGCAATCACTATCACTTGACTTAAAATATTTTTGCCCTTCCTTGCCTTTAAAGGAGTGCCCTTTGCCGTGCTGATGTTGCTACATGCCTTACTTCTTGCCCATCTCACACTGCGAATTTTTTCTAAGCTCTATACTAAACATTAAATCTGTTACGAAAAAAGAAAAAAAAATGAACACAAAACGATCAGCTGTAAAAAAGGACTCGTAACTGGAAAAACCGAATAAAAAAAGAATGTTAACAACAAATTCTTTTTCACACCCAACCCAGTTCTGCAGAATCAGAATCAACGTTGAGTTTAAGCAAGCGAATGAGCCAATTGGAGTAAAGTGCCATGCAGATTTAAATTCTTCCCACTTGTGACGAATGCAGCCATCGATTTTTTTTTTTGCATGCTAGCATGCTAGTTAATATTCGTGTCAGTCAGCTGTTGGCTCTCACGCTGGCCAATAGAATCTTCCTGCCTATTCGTGGCAGCCAGCTATAGGCTCTCACTCTGGCCAGTAGAAAATGGCTGCAAACTGCATGAAAAATGCCGTAGAAACATGAAAAAAATCGATTATTTCGACTATCGATGGGAGTTGGGAAATGCAAAGTCGGTCTTGGCCTTTCCACTAATTTGGAGCATGTGCATGTAAATTTTGGTGCAAATCTGTCGAAAATTGCGGCCGTGCATTCTTTACACACACACATACACACACACATACACACACACACATATCCTGCCTTTTATAGATAGAGATTATCTGCTTTGTATATAGTGTATATATTTGTATTTATCCCGTTTGCGTGTTAACAACACCATAATATGGATACCGAATTTTGATCCACAAGTGTTCCTACTCAATAGCCTATAGGCTAAATTGAAACACAACCATTACCGCCCCATCCAATAATCATCAAGATAACAGACCTCATTATCTATAACAGGCCAGTATATGTGTACAAATAGTCGAGCCAAAACACAACAAACATGGCCTGAAGATTGTGTTATATAGGCCTCTTCAGATTTTCAGACCACTAGAATGCAACTGAAAGACACCTACGCTAATGCATCACGAAAAAAAAGGTAATTTTTTGGAAAAATAATTTATTTTTTCCCGTGATGCATTAGCGTAGGCGTGTTACAGTCATCAATATATGAAGCTAGACCCCCCCCTCACCTTTTTCAGTTGCGTTATTGTCGTCGAAAGATTGCGAGACAATTAAAATTGAGTAAAGTCTCGGGCTGTCCTCGTTGCTGTCTAAGTAATCTGGACTTTGGGCACTTTACTGAGTAGGTAGGTGTTTGCTTTTTTGTATTTCTTTGGGTTTTTTCCCCTGTCCGGGATTTTTTCTGGTCTGAGTTAGGTCTTTTGTCAAGATGCCTGTTGGTCGTACCAATATAGTTTATATATATATATATATATATATATATATATATATATATATATATTATAATTATATATATATATATATATATATATATATATATATATATACTTTAATCATATTTTTAAATAAATAATTATATTTATGCTCTACTTTTGTATCGAGCACTATTTTTAAAAAATAATAACAAAAATACTAAAGAACTTCGGATTATTTAACTAACGAGTTCTTTCCTATTTCCTATATATTTTTACACACACACACACACACACACACACACACATATATATATATATATATATATATATATATATATATATATATATAAAAGTCAACACTTAGAGGCGACAGTCTGTTTCATGCTATATGCAATCGTCAGGCCACTTTTGTTTTCGTTTTTTTTTTTTTTTTTTTAAAGGCCTCAAAATTAAAGATAAAAAAATAAAAGCGCCCCCTTTTGCTTCCGATTTCATGTCCTGACACTAATATTCCAACAACATTTGATATATTTTTAAAACACGTGGCCTGACGATTGCATATAGCATGAAACAGACTGTCGCCTCTAAGTGTTGACTTCTATGTTCACTTTTATATTTACACACGCTCTATCTCTGATATTGAGCACTTTATTCCATAAATATAGCACACCTTAAGACTATATTTCTTATATATATATATATATATATATATATATATATATATATATATATATATTATAAAAAAGATTTTTATTCTTACCAAATTACACCACATGTTTCTTTTCTTTTTTTATCGTCATATGCCTTCAAGGAATAGGTAATCAGGACTTTCCACGGCTTCCTTTACATTTTTTAATGTTATATCCCTTCAGGATACAGAGGATCATGATTCTCCACGGCTACCTTTTCTTTTTTTAATGTCATATCTCTTCAGGGTGTAGATGACCATGTCTCCTCACTGCTTCCTTTTCTTTTTTTAATATTATATCTCTTCAAGACGTAAATTATCATGACTCTCCGCGACTTCCTTTTCTCCGGAAAGATAGTTGAGTGGTTTCCCGTTGCCTTCTTCACGGTTTACAATTTAGAGTGATTCTTTTTTTTTTTTTTTACACTAGTTGCCACCCAAACCTTGAGAGCCTAGTCTGTCACGCCCAGAAAAAACGGTTTGGTGCTTTTCCAATGTGCGAAAGTGAATGCAACAGTCTAGCATAGAGTTTGAACTCTAATCACCAATTTTACTTCCGACGTCGATAACCATTGCAATAACAACATATCCCCTATTTATATTGAATACAGTTCAGCATAGTTTTCTTTTTTTTAGAACTTTGTTTCTGGAAGTAATTGGTAGCCATTTTTTTTTTTTTTTTTTTGCTCTTCCAACGCACCAAATTTCTGTCAAATTTTCTATCGCCTGTTATTATAATACTCAGTCAAATTTCTGTACCTGCTTGATTCTAATGTCTCCAATTCGAAGAGTACATAGTTTGTTGTCTCTCTTGCTGACGGCTATATATTCTGTAAGTTCGATATGATTTATTCAATGGCATTGTTCAAGCTTTGGTAAGTCTATGTTTATTAACTGTCAAAATTCCAAGGTAGCATGAAACGATAGCTACACTGGGAATACGTTGAATCCTTTGAAAAAGTAACAAAAGCAGACAATAAACAAAATAAAGGCAATTACAAATGTTTGTTTAGTAACGGAAAAACGATCCTTATAAAAATCTCTCTTCTCATTTGTAGCTCGTCTTTTCTCTTGGCGCACATTATTCAGCCGCCATCTTATTGACGCCGTTCACCTTTCCGCCTATCCAAAGCATTTGTTTTTCTTTTATTTTGTTTTCGTTTTTTTGTTTTTTGTTTTTTTAAAAAGGCCTCAAAATTAAAGATAACAAAATAAAAGCGCCCCCTTTTGCTTCCGATTTCATGTCCTGACACTAATATTCCAACAACATTTGATATATTTTTAAAAGCCTCGTCGTTATTCTTACTTATTTTTTATATACTTATCTTCACTTACATCAAGAGGCACTTAAGGCAGAGGGTTACTCTATGGTACTTTATGAAGTTCATGTGGCTGTGCAAGAAAGATTACGGTTAACCCTAGACTTGAAGAGAACAAGATTGTAGTGACTCGGAAAGCATCCTGTCGGAAGTCACTTACACAATGAAGCAGTTCTTGAAAAGAAGCCGTCTAAATGGAACTTACCCCTTACTAATGGAATACGAAGGGAATGATTCATTCTTGTGTATGTGGCATGGCGAGCATCTCGCGACGTTACGTTGTAGAGTGGAAAATAATTTATCACCCGCAAGGCCACGTAGACGCTTTTTTTTAACTCAAATCACGACAAGCAAGCGAGGACTTGGTAGTTTCAGCCGAGATATAGCAGTAATACTCCATTTTTACTATTACAAGTTTAATTTTTTTTTCTCTCTTTTTCTTTCAGATTGAGACTATCGGAGATGCTTATTGTGTAGTCGGGGGTCTGCATCGGCCGAGTCAGTACCATGCCCAGCAAATAGCTTGGATGGCTTTGAAAATGATGGAAGCTTCACAAACCCAGAAGTCTCATGATGGAAAAGCTATCGAAGTAAATATTATTGTGATTGCTGTTGTTTTTTTTTTGTTTTTGTTTTTGTTTTTTTTTTGACATTTGATTTTGTGTTTAATATCGTGTCCCAACATCATTTATAGTTTTCCAAATATTTTTCGGGTCAGCTGTTTAGCAGAACAAATGAGCTATTATTGCTGTCCCATAAAATTTGATACATTTTCAAAAAGAATGTCGTGATGTTTCCGAAAGCCACCTCTCCAAGACTTTTATATATATATATATATATATATATATATATATATATATATATATATATATATAACTATCAAAGAAGCACTCCAAATCACGCATATTGATATTCATTTAATTTTCTGTATTTTAAGAGTAAGGTTCTATTTGCTATGTAAATTCATCCATCTTCGCAAGCCCCACACTTAAAACAGAAACAATTGTTTTCAAACCACGTAAGAAAGCATATTATGACTTACAAAATTTCAAATAACTTCATGTTAAAATAAAAAGCGGTTAATATTTATATTATTCAAAAACTTTTTTTTTTTTCAATTTGCCCCAAAAAAGAAAATAATGCCACTAAGACGCAAGGGGCTATTGGGAGCAAAAAAGAACGAGAAGACTTTAGAAGGAACCGGGAACCCAATCTTAAACCGGAAACAAGGAGTAAACATTTACTCCTGTTCTGTTCAAAAGACCGTGGAGGAGTGTGAACCGGGCGATAGGCGAACCCATCTACTGCTACCTTTTTCAGTGTTGTACTAAAATAATGCTTACATCTAAAATTTCAAATAGTTTCAAAACAACCACGAAATATGAATCTAAATTATATTCATACCTTTTACTTTTATTTGATAGGGGCGGGCTTGCGTAGGGGATGAATTATTATTATTATTATTATTATTATTATTATTATTATTATTATTATTATTATTAGGAGAAAATAAATCTTTGTCAAGTAATATTAATTTTTAGCTAGTCTTTCATCGTAATTTTATTTGCTAGTAGTATTCGTGATGGATGTGCTTTGGAGTGTAATGGATATCGGCTCGGAATGCGAGGTCGGTAGAGCTGAGGTCGGATTCTAGTCGAGTTCATTGCATTCACTGTCAAGCAAAAACCCTTGGGAGAGGTATGAATCCATCTATTCTCACCCTCAGCTGGCTATGGGTGGAATAGCAGGACATATTGGCAACCAGCCTACCGCAGAAAAAAAAAACGGCAACCTACTGCTGGAAAATATTCTGCCTAGTCAGTCATGAATCGAAAGAGAGATGATAGCACAGGCATGTATCACGTATGGCACTTAACTGACTAACTCACTGAATATTAATAATAAATAATTTGGAATTTTATTATTATTATTATTATTATTATTATTAGATGAGCTATTGTCAAACATTGTTAATTGTTTACATTATTTCTTTCTTCTTAATTTCTATTTCTTTTCATACAACAATGTTAAATTATCAACAATTATGGAGACGTTATGTTTTATGCTGCTTATTCTAAAGATGTTGTTTTCTTTCCCTCCCTCAGATGCGAATCGGTGTCCATAGTGGCTCTGTTCTCGCTGGTGTTGTTGGGACAAAAATGCCTCGCTATTGCCTGTTTGGTAATAATGTCACGTTGGCCAACAAATTCGAATCTGGCAGTATTGCCAAGAGAATAAATATTAGCCCAACATCATACGAGTAAGTATCTTTCTCATTAATCTTGTATGTTAATCGTTTCAAACAAAGTTCAGTCTAGGAAATGGTTGCAACGAGTGGGAAATCAATGAAGATTGGACGCACGATAATGACTTGTGATCATCCCATGATAATTGTCGATCTACGAATGCCGTCTTCAAATGAATGCAGTTCAAGTATCATATCATGTATATATTTAGACATTTTCGCAGTCTAAAGAAGGAAATCGGTTTATAAAATTAATGAATAAGTTTGATTCTGATCTTTTATGTAAGCAACAGGATATGATTCAAAACCAAAGATAAGTAGGAAAAATGACCAAAAAATGATTCCGTATTCATACTGTGAAATGATTTATAGGTATAAATATAAAATGTTGGCAAATACTCCGAAAAAATAATCAATGACTAAGTGTATATGAGGAAAAACTAACCCCGATATTTATTTCTGAATATATGAAGTCATGCATTTGGCCGCACCCAGCCGGTCGTAATTAGCAGATACCTGCGAGACGGAATTAGAAAAACTGTGATGTCTTATATAAAGAGAAAAATCAAATAATGAATAAATAATTTTATTTGGAACTTTTGTAACCAGCATGGGTTTGGTTGGTTTAATTTACATCTCAACTTTTGATTGTCGAAATCAGTTTTCATAATTGAGTCTCTGAAGATTGATTTGGGTCGGTCAGAAATAAATATTGATCGCTTATATTTGAGACTAGTTTAAAACTACACTGCGTGCAGACTTTTAAGTTAGCTCCTGCGGAAGTCTAATTGTACTTCCTGCCAAAAAAATAAAGTGAACTCTGGTTCAGCTTAGAAATCAGCAATGATAATTTTGAAGAAATAACTTTGGATTCCTCAATTCACTCCATGGAACTTAACAAAAATAAATTCACTTTAAATGCAGTTCCGGCGAAAAGTCCGATTTGGGCCGAAAATGCAATTCTGGTCATAAATTGACTTCTTCAAGTCACAACCTCCGTAGAACAACAATTGAGTTGGGTTCTTCAAATCACAAACTCTACCGAACTTCAAAACTTCACGTCACTAAAACTCACTTTAACTCTGATTCTTTGGTATTTTGAAGAAATAAAATTGATTTTCTCAATTCACAAAGTTTTGGAGATATTTAAAAATGAATTTAAAACAAAAAAAATATTGAATTCACAAAATTTTTGTGTTCCTTTAAACTCAATATAAATTAAAAACATTTAAACTCAGTAATTTTTTCAGTTATTTTACAATTTGAATTTTTAACTGTTGCTTCCTCGTTCGTCCCAATGCTGGATGTTCAAGCACCATATCAAGTGCAGATTTTCAATCCCGGGATCATCCTAATTCCCAAAAATTATAATATGTCTATGTAGAGCAAGTGTGGCTCAATTTAGAAAGGTTTCAGACACACGGATGGACAGACAGGATTTGCTGTTTAATTTTTTTAAAAAATACAGAAGATAGACAGAAAGATAAAATAGGAAAAGATTTGAATTTTTAATTGTTCTCTTCTCATCTGGACAGATATCCCAATGTTAAATGTTCAAGCACCAGATGAAAGGCAAATTTTCAATCCCAGGATCATCTTGATCCCAAAAAAGTATAATATGTCTACGCAGAGCAAGTGTAGCCCTAGTCATTTTAGACACATGGATGGACAGACAGAATTTTCCGTTTATTTAGAAGATAGATTAATCATTTTCTTGGGTCGTGGATGGATAATGTTTAGTCTTTTTTCATCTTTAAGCATTCACTTTAGTATATGATAGATAATTTCTGGACGTTAATATCTGAGATCTGAAGTATTTACTTAGATTAAGAATAAATGATTGCTGGTCGTTTTTGATTGAGGTTTTAAACCTTTTATTTGCGTCGGAGATAGTAAAATATTGGTCATTTTTATTTGTCATTCAAAGCATTTATTTGGGTGGTGCATAGATAAATTGTAGTCTTTTATATTTGAATCTCTATGCATTTGGTTCGGTGATAGGGAAATATAGGACGTTTCTTTCTGAGTCTCTAAGCATTAACATGCTCCGCGGGTAAATAAATATTGGTTGTTTATATTTGGGTCTATAAGCATTTTACGTGTAGCACTTTGATGTGGTGTAATGGTTAGCAAGCTTGTTTCCCTATAGCAAGTAAGACTTAATATTGAAATCAGTGGATGTCCCCTAATTTCAGCCTTGTACCAAATCTATGCTATGCTTAATAAATTGATATAAGCATTTTACGTGGTTCGTGAATAAGTAAATATTAATGATTCATATTTTAATATATAAGCATTTACGCGGAAATGTAAATACAGGTTTTCATATTTGAGTTTACAATTTATTTGTTTCGGAGATGAGTAAATATTTATCCTTTGTATTTTGATTATATAAGGATTCCTGACAAAACTCAAAGAATCGTCTATAATGTAATTGACCCTAACCAGGTCTCTGGAATTCAGTCACTTTCTTACCGATGTGACGTGGCATGCCTCTGTCCTTTCTACAAATATTTTCGTGGAAACTGCTCTGACGAGATTTTTTTTTCCCCTTGTGCCCCGACTACAAGAATTTAAGCGTGCTGCTGAATTGGTTTTACTGTTGAACACGATAGATGCAACCGCCATTTCTACTCCTTTGTTTCGCACTTTCTGTGCTGTGGAACACCGTTCCGATTTCTTGGTTTCCTGATAACTAAGATCTTCAAAAATTTAAATGTAACGTCAATCGTCATCATCTGTGTTTATGAAGCCTGTTCCTTTTTTTCTTCTTTCCATGATCCTCCCCATTCTCTTTTACTTTCACTTTCACTTTCACTTTCCCTCCCTGTAACCCCTTGGGTTCTAGTGGCGTTATCGATTTGCTTGGGGTGAAACGATTACAAAAATTTATCCGGTTAGGGTATAATAATTATTGATCGTTTATATTTACATTTGAAAGAATTTCCTCCGTAGGTGGCCTCTTCAAAATGGCGATGCATTTGATGTACCCTCGGGGAATGTAATCAATATGGGATTGAGGGCAGAAGAGAATGCCGATGTTTAGAAATAATATATTGGGTCAGAACAGAAGTTCCTAGCGTTTTCCAAATTAACTTCAAAGATAATATTTAGATATTTGTACATAGATTTATTCATGCGCATTTTATACTCGCAGAACTCTTTCTGCATGTTGAACAGTCTAAATGGTTTTACAAGAACGGGTGGGGGTATATTTTTCTAACAAGATTTCTCGAATATTCAGTCGCCCAATAAAAAAAATCACAAGCTTTCAACTCAGGTGGACTTGGTGGCCATTTCAACAACACATTGTCATTATCGCCCGACCGATCTTAGTGATAGATTCTTATTGAGATAAGTCCGCACAGTCAACTTAGTTTTTAAACATTTTGTTAAAATTTGAGATAATTTGAGCGAGAATTGTCTATGTTATTAGACTACAAAATGATGTCAATTTGTAGGGGACGCCCTGTGCATAATCTAACAATTTCCGATAAAATGACGTTTTAAAATGTGAATATCTGAGTAACAACATGTTCTAGGCAAACGAAATTCAATAGGCTTCGTGCCGAATTATTTATCAAAATTCGAACAAGATATTGAAAGGGATATAGATCTTATAACCAATTTCACAAAGCTTCGCAAATGTTCAATATACGCAGCACCTGTGTCTCGAAAATCGTCAAAAGGGTAGTCCAGCTCCTGTCAAACACGCTGTAGCATGTCTCACGTAACATTCTCTAGTGCCTCAGTGATTCTTTCCTTTAGGCTCAGTGATTCTCTTTTCTAGGCTAGTAGGAAGAGGGGGCATATAAACATGTCCTTTCACATAGCCCTATAGAAAAATGTCATAAAGTGTCAAGTCAGGTGAGTTTAGTGGCCATTTCGACAGCACATTGTCTTCTTCACTGGCACGTCTGTTCCATTTTACTAGTAGATTCTCATTGAGATAAGTCCTCACAGTCAGTTTTTAAACATTTTGTTAAAATTTGAGACAATTTAAGCGAGAATTGGTTATGTTATCAAACGTCAAAATTATGTCAATTTGGGGGAGGGCACTATATATTTCAGGATATATCCCTTAAAGATGGCCTCTCCAGATTTTGGAGTTTAATACCGTCGGAAGTTACAGTTCTAGCGATTCAAGAATGTATCGACTAATTGTTGTGATAAAGATCAACAATATGAAGATAGAATAAAACAGACATCTTGGACAAGATGTGAGCTACAGATTGGGGACGTTAAAATGAAAAATTTACAGAAATTTAACTATCTGGATCGTGTAGTATCAGACGACAGAAAATGTGACACAGGAATTCGAAGACACGTCGAAATATCGAAAGAGCCCTCCAGAAACGAAGTATTAAGACTAAGATTAGAAACAAAAGGAAGATTACTGGACTGATAATGTAATATATAATCACCTATCTAGCTGTGAATGACGGAAATTTTCCTCACAGATGAAGAAAAGACTTGAAGTGACAGATGTAGTTCTACAGACAAATTCTGAGAACACCATGGACTGAACATATGACCAGCGAGTAAGTTTTACGGACTACAAGGAAACTGATTCTTACAACCAGAAAGAAAAAATATGATACATAAGAAAGAAAGGTTCAGTGGGATAAAGGACGATGCTTTGCAGATATTAAACAATATATTAAAACATAAAATACCATTAGAAAAAAAATACTGAATTGTTATATTATATCTATATGGCAGTGAATGCTGGACAATAGCGATAAAGATGTAGAAAAGACTTGAAGCAATAAATATGTCTCTCTACTGACGAATGCACGTCCCTTTAAGAGTGTTTTGTAGGGATCTAAATAACTGGTAATCCAGAGTTACAATATTATGTAAGATGTATGCAATAAGATATTCCAGCCAACTTGTACCAATTACGGTCTGGTCTGCAAAGAGATGTGTAATCCGTCGTTGTCCTTTTGGAAGGCGAAACTTTACCGACTAGTCAATTCCGAACGCCTTTCACTGATCGCTGCCTTTAATCGGTCAAGTTGGCAATAGTACTTGTTGAAATTCAACGTCTGATTTTGCGCAAAGAGCTTGTAATACCCCGTACCCTTCCAATCGCACAAGATATACAACTTCACCTTCTTTGAACAAAGACCGGCATTTGGAGTTTTCCACAAGACATTTTTTGTGCCACATTGTTGTAAACAATCCATCTTTTATCGCCTGGGATCGTTCTTTTAAAAAATTGGTCCTTTTTCTTGTGTTTGGACAGAGAATGGTCGAAGAAAATGGGGTCCACTATTTTTCAATTAAATCGTGAGGCATCCAAACACCCTAGCGATTCACGTGTCCATGTCTTTTTTTCTTTTTCTTTTTTTGGCGTGTGTTTTTGTTTTTCAAATATCTTACAACGTTATTTTATATTATGTGGCGTATCTCTGCGTTGTCCTATGGCATGTGAACTGGGTAAATTTTTATCAGCGTTCCGATTCGGTCATCACCAACGACTTCAGGCCTGTCAGAAATTTCTCAGTGTTCCAGATCAATATTTATGGGTAAACTAGTGTTAATATCATTTTTTTTTATTAGACACAAAGTGGGAGAACTATTCACTATTATTACTGAATAATAAATTGATCCCCCTGGTATAGCTACATATTAATACAATAATTAAAAAAATATATTTAAAGACTCATAAATAAACAGCTAATAATAGTAATTAACAAAATAATCTGTTTAATATCAAGTTTCCTTTCAGATTTATAAATGTGCAAGATGCATTCTGACGAGAAGAATTTGTTGATATCGTGAACATACCTTCCTCGCAGCAGACGTAGCAATTGACTCGTTATAGTCACCCTATTTCAAATCAGTTGAAAACGTGTGGCCAAGAAATCGTAAAGTGTTCCTCTCCTGGAGTTCAGCCTCAACCATCCTGATGGTAGACAGAAATGGTTCTCCGTGGTGATTAAATGAAAGGAATTTTGTTTTGTAGACGTTGAAATTTACAAGGCATTTTTCGCTCCAGTTAACCACTGTCAGGAGGTCCTATTCAAGGTCCTGATCAAAAGCCCTGTGGTCGGATTTTTCTGAATGACGTGTGTATTTTTAATCTTAGATGCAATCATAACATTTTGTTGTGTCATCTCCAAAATTATATTATATCATTTCACTTCAAGCAAAGCAACAGCACCACGAGAACACATGGGCGGTTAAACGGAGTGAAAGTGTAAGAGAATGGGGAAGATTAGGGAAAGAAAAAAAATGGAACAGGCTTCAAGAAGATGGAAGATGGTAATTGACATAGCCCTTAGATTTTTGAAGATTGTCGTCATCAGAGAAGCGATAAATCGGAAGGGAGTTCCATGGATTGAAAGTGCGAGAAAAATCTTTTAGAGTAGAAATGACGATTACATCTAGCGTGTTCAACAGTAAAACGGTGAGACCTAGTTGCCAGTCCAGTAGAACGCTTGAATGCATGTAGTCGAGGCACTGGAGACGAGATGACAGGTCAGAATCGATTGTATTGCAAACCCTTCTCAGGATTCTGTCAAGAATCTTGAGAAGCGCTGTAGGAAAACCAGACCAGATATGACAACAGTATCAAGACACGGACGAATGCTAGATTTATAAATGTGAAAGGTTCATTCTGACTAGAAGAATCTGTTGGCATGATATAGTGAACATACCTTCCTCGCAGCAGACGTAGGAATTGATTTGATATAGCCACACTATTTCAATTCACTTGAAAACGTGACTAAATAAATAATTAACGGACTATACTGTTTTGACCGCGTGAAAAGGTAAAATACATATCAAAAATGCTACTTTGTTTCAGAAAAAGAAAGAAGTGTTTAACGTCTTCTGCTAACATCTCATAAATTATAGACTATTCTGTTATGTTCGCATTAGAGAAAACGACATATCGAATACGCTACTTGGTTTCAGTCAGAAAATGAACGCAAAAAGCGTTAAACTCAGAAGAGTTGCTAATTTCAGATCTTTTCATTTGTACCTCCTTATTTCTTAAAAAATCGACCAGCATTTATATTTATCATTGTTATTGCAGTATATTTTTTTTTATAATTGTTCAAATATTTAACGACGCGATAGGGAGATTTCTACAGATATCTTGTCATAGAACTCGTCATGAGCTTATTCAGTTGTTAACTAAAATATTAAAATCGTAAAGCGTTGCACTCCTGGAGTTCAGCCTCAACCATCCTGATGGTAGGCAGAAATGGTGCTCTGTGGTGATTAAATGAAAGGAGTTTTTTGTTGGAGGCGTTGAAATTTACAAGGTATTTTTCGCTCCAGTTAACCACTGTTTGGTGGTCCTATCCAAGAGTAGTATCCAGTTAATAATCTTCCTTTCTTGACCCCGGAACTGTCCTGATCATGAGATTTACCGGATCAACAAAGATCGTGTAATAATAAAGCATTAATAAACATTGAACCAATTAACTATTCATGTTTTCTCATAAGTATTTAGTACAGAACAAGAGTTTGAAAGCTTTATTAATCGGAGTAATAATGATCAGCACAATGATTTCAATCCAGGAAACATTCGACACTCATAGTGTTAACGTCGTTTCAAATTTATAAAATCTTTCTCTTAAAACAGTTTTTAGTGTTTAAGAAGAAAAAAAAAACTTTAAAAGTCTGTATAAATTACGATTTGGTAAAATGAACAAATTAGATTCAAATTATATAGCATTTAAATTGGTTTCAAACAAAATAAAAACCCATTTACTGAAAACTATTAATAAGATACAATATTCCTGCTGAGAGGATAGCAACCTAACATAAAATCCAATTAACTTATAATTTCGAAAAAAAATTAAAAAATACGCAGCATTTAAAATATATATCTAATTATTAATCTGCCCATTTCCAACCTTTATGTATGTATAGTTATTAAATTATTAGAAAGTTTATACTCTTCAAGTTATATACTTTAAAGTAAGGCCGAGCATTTTCCTGTTAAATATCCGCGCGAATTTTTTGTTTACTACGACGTCCGCACGCCAGATATAAATAAAAGGACGACATATCAAGCAGTCAGTAGATGTTGAATCCAAGAAGCAGTCTGCGTCGACGTAGTAAAAGGAGAATTCATGAAATCTTTCTGTGTGCTGTTTATTTCCTGTTGTTTGAAATCTTACTTTATAAGAAGAAACTGGATTAAAAAAGTAAAAAAAAAAACATTTTTGTAAAACTTTTCAACAATTTCTAGAATATAAACAATTTGGATGTAACACTTTAACTGCTTTCTTTTTCCCCCTTTTCCCTTTCCTTTTTGGACAAGTTTTTCAGTAGAATAATCATCTCAATTGTACTAATTGTTACATCGCTCTTTCTAGTATTGACGGGGGTTTTCCTTGCTAACCTTTTGTTCAAGGTAATGAGGAAAATCAATACTTTGATTATATCGTTAGGTATGATGTCTAGAAGTGAAGTGGTTCTTGTTATTTGGTAAAGCTTAGGTTTGGTTTATTTTGTCTTATGCCATATCAACCTCAATGGGTTATTTAATGCCGACAAGATTTTTACAATAGATTCGTATGAATAGAATATGTATTCTTTATAAGAACTCGGTTCGTAGATCTGGTTTCATTGGCATATTTTTGTAAAGTGGGGTTTTGTCGATAGTTTGATTTCATTGATGTATTTTAGATTTGGTTTGATTTATTTTGTTTTACGGTATCTCAACCTCAATGGGTTATTTAATGCCAAGAATTTTAGGATAGGCTCGTATGAATAGAATATGTATTTTTTGTAAAATTTCAGTTTGTAGATCAGGTTTCATTGATGTATTCTTGTAAAGAGCGTTTTTGCCAAGAGTCAAATGTATTGCCGATAATATTTTTCCCAAAATTTGCTTTTATTTTTTTTTTTTCAAAAATGCATTGCTGGTAATAATTTTTTCCAAAAAATATATTACTGGTAATTTTACTATAAAAACCTGTTCTTACAATTTTCATAGTGCTTTGACCTCAGTTTGAAGATTAAGTATTTGCCGATAGTTGGGACCCTAACAGGTGTTACCACCCTGGGTCAGTGTGGACCTGGGTACAAGAGCAATTAAGAGGTGGCACACGCTCCTCAACACCTCCTGATCAAAGGCCTTGCTGCCGGATGTAGTATATCGTCATACTCGGTACACCAGATTCTGGGGGTCTTATCCCTCTGCAGAGATACAGTCGGCGTATTCTGAAGCGCCAGCCGATAGGGTGGGGTAAAGCTTAAGAAAAGGCCACAAGTATGAGATTCCTGCTGTGGATCGGACTCACTACTAAGTATTAACGGCCAGGCAAACTAGTTCGCTAACCACTACTCCATCTTGAGGAACCACACAAGACTTTTTACGCTTAGTTTGGCACAAGGTCACAAATACAGGGCGCTGTATGCAACCATGTTCGATGCAAGCTTGCTAACCAATACACCATGTTAAACGAATTAATTACCAAGCGAAACTTAATTTTGGAAACGATCGCAACAACTATGTAGCAAACTGTGAGGATTGAACTCACTACTTATGGTCTGTACGACCATCTTGCTAATCCATATGCGACGGTGAAGTGATTTTTTTTTTCCTGATATTAGTTGCATTGCTTTACTCAGAGTTATCCGACAGACATCGCCCGACAGAATGCAAATTATTTACTCCAACGGAGACCCTATTGATTGTAATTCGATGATAAACAAAACATACGGTTAAAGATAAGTGTCCGATGAAACTTATGAATACAAATGCGGGATCCAATTCACAAAGAACGAATTAAAACTCGGTTGCCGTCTATCGAAAAGTTCGTTAGACTTTTCTATTTTTTTATTTGTCTTTTTCTTTATATATTTTTGCATACAGTTGATTTGAAGAGTTTATTATCATATAATAATTGTGCTTGTCCCTCTTTCCGTAAGTTCACACGACCCTTACGTCCTACCAATTCCTCATAATTAACGGACTATACTGTTTTGACCGCGTGAAAAGGCAAAATACATATCAAAAATGCTACTTTGTTTCAGAAAAAGAAAGAAGTGGTTAACGTCTTCTGCTAACATCTCATAAATTATAGACTATTCTGTCATATTCGCATTATAGGAAACGACATATCGAATACGCTACTTGGTTTCAATCAGAAAATGAACGCAAAAAGGGAAGATAGAAGAGTTTAACGCCTGTTTCAGTGAAATGGAAAAAAAAGTTGCTAATTTCAGATCTTTTCATTTGTACCTCCTTATTTCTTAAAAAATCGACCAGCATTTATATTTATCATTGTTATTGCAATATATTTTTTTAAATTGTTCAAATATTTAACGACGCGATAGGGAGATTTCTACAGATATCTTGTTGTCATAGAACTCGTCATGAGCTTATTCAGTTGTTAACTAAAATATTAAAATTCACTAGAAATTCCAAATAGGAAAAACGTGAAATTGTCAATTGGGCGAGTGGCTTGCATAAAAAGCCTGAAAGAACGATGACACTCTGCACTATTTTCGCAGGAACTTATAATAACCGGCAATATATAAATCACCCATCAAGACACAGATCTGATTGGGGTATACCATGCACATGCATAACAGTCAAATCCGCCTGACACGGTGATAGATTTTGGTAAAGAAAGCACAATTTCTTGCTGGTAGGATCCTATTAAAATAGCTTAAAATTGTGTAACCTATTCTGCTCAGAAGGTGTCAGGTTCAGAGTATTTCCAAGTATCTATATATGACTCCGTTTCGTCCTTTAAATTTAAAAAAAAGATCTCTCGACTCTCGGCCGTGAATGATCCCCAACGACATTACACTCGTTCATGAACAGATATATTATTATTATTATTATTTTTATTTTCTTTGCTTTCTGGCGTTTACACATTTCTTTCCGGGTCCCACCCAGGGACCTAAGGTTAGAAATGGCATCATGACACTTTTCACTGACAAAAAAAAAAATTACATAGAGCCCTTCGTAAAGTGTGGGCTGTACTTGTCAGAACAATTTTTTGTATCTCCTTGAGGTATGGGCTTCCAGGAATCCCTGCAATTAGTCTACTGCAATCTTTTCCAACCAGTCCTAGGGCTCCAACTACAACAGGGATTGTTGATGTTCCCATATGCCACATTTTCGAGACCTCTATTTCAAGGTCCTTGTATTTTGACAGCTTTTTGAATATCTTCAAAGATACATTGCAGTCAGCAGGAACTGCCATATCAATAAGGAGGCATCGTTTTTGTTTGTGGTCTATTATTATTATTATTATTATTATTATTACTACTACTAGGATCTAGTTATTTTTTGTTTTTTAACCTTTTTTATTGTACCCTGGTATCTAATTGTTATAGGTTTTAAAGCGTCACATTTTTTATTTCAGTTTCAGAATTGTTATATTTTTTTTACTTTGTCATATTCTCCAATAGATATATATTTTATGTATGCATGTATGTATATATATATATATATATATATATATATATATATATATATATATATATATATGGCTGGCAACTGGTATTCGAAGACACCCGTTTACTAGGGTAGCTAGCCAATCCCCATTGCATTTGTGTTTATTCAACACCTACATAGCCCACCTATGGTCTATACTGCAACTATGCTGAGCAGACCTTAGTTACAGTTTCTGGTAAAGGGCGTATTATCTAGCGTGATCAACAATTTGAACAAGGCCAGCACGCTCAAGCCATTATATCATTGCCATATCTGTAAGAAGGCATCTTTTGTAGTCTTTAATCCCAATTTCTGGTCTCTTAAATTCATCAATAGGAATTATTATTATTATTGTTATTATTATTATTATTATTATTATTATTATTATTATTGAGTGATAGAGCAACACGCCAGCATCGTGGCGCTTGGGGACAAATATACGAATCTCAATGTATCCAATATTGAAGTTATTGAAAAGGCGAAGATCACCAGCATTGAAGCCATGCTGCTGAAATCCCAGCTGCGCTGGGCTTGACATGATTCCAGGATGGTGAATCATCGCCCGCCTAAAATTTTATTGTACAGCGAGCTCTCCACTAGCTATCGTGACAGAGGGGCATCAAAGAAGGGATTCAAAGTTTGCCTGAAAAAATCCTTTGTTGCCTGTCATATTAACCATAGCAAATAGTCAACCTTAGCTGAGAACCATTACACCTTGCGTCTGATCACCAACCATGCTGTTTCCTTCTTTGAAAATACCTGCAGGGCCGCTCTCAGGAACAAGAAGTAAAGGAGGGCGTACTGTAATGCTATGCCATCGAGGCCAGGTCAGGCTTTTAGCTGCAACTATTGCGACCGAGTGTGCCTGTCCAGAATTGGACTTATCATCACAAACGTACCTGCAAGCGACGTGTATAGACTCCCTCGTGATCTTCGTTTTGCGAAACCAAGAAATTATTATTATTATTATTATTATTATTATTATTATTATTATTATTATTGAGTTAGAGAGCAACACGCCAACATTGTGGCGCTGGGGGATAAATATACGAGTCCCAATGTTCCCATTATGACCCCCAGTGTGACAAGGCACATACCTCATACCCAACTATGTACTAAATGGTAAGAGGTTTTGATAAAAGCAGCACATAACCTATAGGTGGGGCTCAATTAGAAAAATCTTCTCTTCGAATAATCCGATTCTGGATATTTCTGAGTATCTAGACGTGTCTCGAAATTCACTTTGAATTCCTCATTCTTCAAAATTAAAAGAAAAAAACTCTCAACACCCGGTCATGGTGTTTCATGAATAAAGATGCACAGTGCGTCAGCCCTTAGGGGACAGGCTCAAATGGTTATGTTCAGACAACTGACAAACAAATCTGCGGTATTGAATGGGATGTTAACTGTAGGCTATCTTTAATTACCCAAGACAAAACAGTCACTTTAGCTGCCTCGTCCTTCAAACAACCCAATCGATACTCGTCATAATGCCCCCAACTCCACTATTCACGCTTACAAACAAAGACGCCCAGTGCGCCAGTCTCCTAATGGTCCTGCCGAACTGGTTGAGATCAGGTAACTGACAAGGAAATATGTGGTACTGAACTGGTTGCTTAGTGTAGCCTGATTTTAACTCCCCAAGACAAAACATTTACATGTTAACACCAATCGAGATCAGAAGGCATGAGATCCATGCCTTTTGTAGCATCAGGGTATTATTATTATTAGTAGTAGTAGTAATGGTATAAAAATTCTTTTTGATCTATTTTTGTTTTACAATCACATGTCGAGTCACAGCCAATGACCTACGACAATCGAACGATGGGATTTTTTTTGTTGTTTCCACTTAATTAAACAAAGGATAGCTATTAACAAAAAAAGCAAATTTACAAAGCTTCCTCGCAGGATATGAACTGTGCCTGTTAGAACTATTTTTTGTGGGGATTTCCTGGAGAGATGATGCACCAGAGATTTTATTGATTTGTTCTTGAGTTTCTTTCTTTATCAGACCCAAAACTTCAACTACAACAGGAACAATCTTAAAAGTTTTAAAGTGCCACATTCTGTTTCCGTCTCCAGGTCTTTTATTTGCTTAGTTTTTCAAAAAGCTTTTCAGAGATGCTTTTGTCACTAGGTACGCTCATATTAATATGTGTGCAGATTTTTTTTTCTCCTTGTTTTTATTTTTGGTTTTTGATAATGTCTACACAATTTGCCTGTACTTTTCGATCTGCGTTGATAGAAAAATCCCATATGATGGTAACATTCTCTCCATCAGATACAGATTCAGGGTGATGTTCATACAAGTTTGCAGCTGTTTTTATTCCGTAGTGATGATAGATCTTCCAACGCATGTATTGACCTACCGTGCTATAACGGGTACTCCTTGGTACTCCTTGGCTGTGACTATTGAGCGTCCTGAGATAAGATGATCAGTAGTTTCTCTGTATTTAGTCACAAACAATATTTGGGGCTTTTGGGCTATTAGCATTGTAGTTGGGTGTCATCAGACTCTGGTCCTGTGTGACAAGAATAAACCCTTCAGTCTCACCCTTAAGACCTGAACTCCTTAGCCACTGGTAAATTGCGAATCTGATCAAGAACGTGGTCCGAAAGTATTGTCACCCCATACCAAAAAGTATTGAGAAGAAATAATACAATAATACAAAGTACATGTACTGGATTCAGTTCGTTCGCTTTAATTGACGCTGTCACACAGAGAGAAGATCTGTATGAATATCATTTTCGTGCCAGCCATTTGAAATAAAAAATTATATATGTAGGTGTAACAAGACTTTTGGACTACCCTGTACCTCAGCATTTTTGCTTCGGTAAATGAACTGGAGTCTTTTGTTTTTGGCATAGTTGTTTTCGCTTCTTGTTTCAGTTTTCTTGCTCATTTTGTAGCAGTAGTATCAACTTCAGAGCTATTTTCAAAATGGAACCCAAATTCTCATGCATATTTATATGCTTCTTTTGTTACAGAGTAAAGCTATTTACTTTTTCCACGCTCCATTACGAATTGTAACATCCAATTTTGTATAACTGCAAGATACTTATAAATCTCATTGTTGAAATTTTCTAAGACAATTCTAGTTGCAACATGCCCCTACTCCCACTGCTACTTGGCAGATACAGACGGTCAACATCTGCTTTAGGGTAGTGCATTCTATTGCATGTGAGTTGTTTGCGAACTTTTGCGTCAATTTTATTGAATTCATTTAAGTTCGAATTTATTATGTTGAAGCTATATTTTACAATTGCAAATTCAAGAGTTAATAACCGTTATTATATTTTTCGAATTCAATTCAAGTTTTTTTTTCTCACCTGATGCAGTCCTTTCCGATTTTTTCTTTCATCTTCGAATGTCGTATTTCCCTGCACACGTTCACACCCAAATACTTGTACCTTTCTAATCGAGTTTCTTAATCACAAGAATGATTATTTTTGCTACTAATAAGCTTTCTTCGCTTGAAGATGACCTATGCACATTTATCTAGCCCAATTCTCATGCACGTATCATCGCCGAAACTTTTCGTGGTCTTTAAAAGCTTTTCCAATTCACACCATTCCTTCCCTATAATGTCAAGTCAGCCATATAAAATAGATCATGTTATCTTTTATCTTCAATTTTATACCCTTGTCCTGTATTGTTTAATAATTTTGATGAACGAATTAAAGCCAGACAAAAAAAAGAAGAGGGGATAAAGGGTCTCATTGAAAAAGATTTAATGTTCATGTCTTTACTTAGGAACCATTAGAATACGAAAATAATTGATCTGTCTTCTAGAATGGCATATGATATCGGAAGAAATTCACAATGTTTGGTAAGGTTTTTTATACTTCAATAGCCTTACAAGTGGTGCATGCTGCTGAAGGCTTCTTTTTTTTTTTCTTTTTTTTTTCTTTTTTTTTTTTTTTTTTGGTCTATCCATACTACACTGAGATTTTTATGCTTGGTGTGACTACTTTCAACAATAATCCTATTCTACAAAGCGCATCGCACGGGTTCCTATGACTACAAAGATCAGTTGCTTATAAATTATAAATGCATATATATAATTTACAGCCATGGTAACTCGTACGACAAATTTTTGCAACAGGGCATATATTGTGTTCTTCCAAATGCCTCTCCGCTTATATGGAGGTTAACAATAATAATAATTATTATTATTATTATTATTATTATTAATATCATTATTATTTATGTATGTTATCTTTCCTGCTTTGTATCCTGTATAGCCGGGTCCAAACTATAAGGAGAATTGATATTTAATTGATAACACTTTTCTTAGTACATGGGATGTCCTAGTAAGGCGATCTTCTCGGCATCTTGTATGTTGATGTTACCTGGGACACTGTTAGTAAAATCATCCATTCCTTTTCTCACGAGGCCCAGAGCTCCGATTACTATTGGTATGACTGTCTCAGTCCTCATTCCCCACATCCTGTTAATCTCGATCTCCAGATCCTTGTATTTGGTCAATTTCCCGATATTTTTTTATGGAAGTGTTTCTCTCATATAGTACCTGTTTTTTTGTCTTTTATGATAATATCAGATCTGTTGGCTTTTATTTCCCTGTCAGTTTAAATTGGCATGTCCCAGAGGATAGTTACATCGTTATTTTGGGTAAATGTGTCTGGTTGGTGCTCATGCCATCTCTTAGTGGTTTCGATTTTGTGCTCCTTGCATATCTTCCAGTGCACATATGTCGCTACCTTGTTATGCTTGCAGGTATATTCACTTTTTGCTACTAGTTCCAGACATCCTGAGATAATATGGTCGACAGTTTCATATTTTCCGCAGATCCTGCATTTCGGGCTAGTTCTATCCTTGATAGGATCTTGTTGCAAGGCTTTGGTCCAGTGCTGCAGTAATTAGGTTTTCTGTCTCAGCCTTCAACCCAGTGCTCGTCAGCCACTGATGTGTTGTCTGTTGGTCCACATCTGCTTCTTTCGTTCTTTTTATGTATTTGCCATGCAACGTCTAGTTGTTTGCAATTTTATTTGGCCAAGTTGTTTGCTTTCTTTTTTACTCATTTGTCATAGATGGTATTTGCTTCGTTTTTTGTTGTTAGGATTTCAGGTATATTAAGCTATTATTATTATTATTATTATTATTATTATTATTATTATTATTATTATTATTATCCCTGGTTCCGATTTTATGCTTCCTGTATCTTCCACTCCAACCTACTTATTATCGATTTTAATTTGATTTTGTTAAGAGAAAAAGAAAATTTCCTAGTTTATTTGTTACAAAACACGCTTCTAATGCATCTTTGCGAAAAGAAAGATATTCACGTTTCACTCGATTCAAATTTCACATAAAGCAGAAACTGAAAAGCAAAACACATCATTAATAAATCAATGTTGTTGGGCTTTGTTTTGTTTTTTTTTTTTAAAAAAAAGCACATCTTAAAGGTTGGATACAACTCTCTTTTCATGTTTGATTGTTTTGTTCGTGTTTTTAAATATGCTTCAAACAACAATGTTAATCCTTTTCGCTACTTTGGATGCATTTCAAGACAAACTGAATCGATTGATTTGAAATGAAGTATTTGTCTAAGATTATAAAAGACTCAATGTTTTACCAAACTTCCCAAATATTTTCACTCTGCTGAATGTTCCGATTTAAAAAGATGGATCATTATTCTGCGGGAAATATTTATAATGAAGCTTAAACCACATCTATATCGCTCCGTGTTTCTTTTTTCTTGGTAAGAAAACTGTCCAGGATCAAGTGCCACGCAGGAGATTAGACATTATACAAAATTTCATTTTTTTTTTTTGTTTCTAACGATATTTGCCTGTCTTAAAATTTTGTTTAGTTTCCAGAAACATTTACTCTATTCCAACAGCTTTTATTCATTTATTTATTTATTTATTTATTTATTTATTTATTTATTTATTCCATTCGTTCGTTCATTCGTTCTGTCTTTCTTTCTTTCTCTTCCAGTGTGTAAAAATAGGAAGAAAAAACCGTTTACTGTCGTCTTTCTTTCTTTCTTTCTTTCTTTCTTTCTATCTATCTATCTTATTCTTGTGCGTCCCATACATTTTCTCTATTCTTTCTTTCTTTCTTTCTTTCTATCTTTCTTTCTTTCGTTCGTTCGTTCTTTCTTTCTTTTATTTTTTCTCTTGCAGTGTGTAAAAATAGGAAAGAAAGACCGTTTACTGTAGTCTTTCTTTCTTTCTTTCTATCTATCTTTTTCTTGTGCGTCCCATACATTTTCTCTATTCCAACCCCCTTTCCTTCTTTCTTTCCTTCTTTCTTTCTTTCTTTCTTTCTTTCTTTCGTTCGTTCGTTCGTTCGTTCTTTCTTTATTTCTTTTATTCTTTCTCTTGCAGTGTGTAAAAATAGAAAGGAAAGACCCTTTACTAGAGTCTTCCATTTCTTTCTTTCTTTCTTCCTTGTGTGTCCCATGCATGTTTCTTTCGGATTGCATGAATCGGTTTCTCTTTAGTTCCTATTTTTCTTAAAACTTACTCATTGCTCACATGTTCTGTCAATGTTATTCTCAGCATCCTTCTGTAGAAAAGAATTCTGTTGATTCAAGTACCTTTTTCAACTGTAGTGAGGTTGCCAAACATTCATTGCCATACAGAAGATTAGATATTACATCGCAGTACAGCCTTCTTCTTTTCTAAGCACATCTGTCTGCAGAACAACATCTCTATGGTATCACGTCTCTTCATATGCGAGGAGTTTGGTCCAACACTCACTGCAATATAGAAAATTACATATAACATCGCAATACACATTTCTTTTCTTCTTTTCTAAGCACATCTGTCTGTACAACAACATGAGGAGACTGACCAACATTCACTGCCATACAGGAGAGTAGATATTACTTCGTTAACTTCAAACGAAAGACGTTCGGTATTGGTTAATTTGAAGAGTGCCGAATTCCAAAAGGACAACGACAGATCACACATCTCTTTGCAGACCCTACAGTAATTCGTACAGATTGTTCAACAAGTAACGTAGAGAAGGTCGGCCATCTTTTTACACAACACTTATTGACCCAATATGGACCCGTGTTCAAATCTCATTATCGTCGACTTTTCAGAGAGGAGACTTCTTCATGCTGTCGACCTCGGTAAACGATTGCAGAGTGTAGAACCGCTGTAAAATGTCTGAAAACTCCTACAAGGGTTGACCCAAGCCCTGTGAGTTAAATTAGAAGACGGAACAATTCAAAAGCAGTCGATGGTTGTGTTAATACGAATTCATCTGTCATCGTGATGGAGGGTTTGGGCAGTCTGGCCTTGTTCATGATTCGGTTTGGCGATTGGGTTTGTAAACAGTATTTATTTCTTCTACCGGTCTGCGTATTCAAGAAAACTTAATGAAGCATAATTGTTCTCCAGCAGTATTCGAACATGCGTCCGCCTTCGTAAGCGGGGAACTGTATGATCCGGCATGCAAGCGGAGTGGCTTCTTCTAGTTGAACTTCTTCCCCACCCAAGTTGACTAGATCCATCAACCCGATTTAAGCTTAGTACTCTTGCTATTACTAAATGGTCACCTTCTCACTACTAACCAAGTTTGACCCTGCATAAATTCGTTGATCTGACGAAAACTGATGCATTCAACATGGTATGGCACTAAATTAATTTTCAAAGTTCAGTCCCAATGGGGCTGGTGAGCTTATAAAAGGTAAGAAAATTGCATTTCGCTAGTATTGATCTTTATACCAAAGTTCTAAATTGAGTGGAATAGTTATTTCCTGGGAGGAGACGCCATTGAAGTAATGGTTAACAAGCTATTCTCGTTGAACAATAATGTTAATATTTTGAGTTCGATTCTCACAAGGTGACCTACACTTTTAGGCTTGTACTGCCATATGCTAAATTTAGTAAATAACAATAGTCTTTAAAACAAAGAGTAATAATTATACAGTGGAGTAATGGACAGCGTCTCGGATTGAGGAATCGGAGAGCCGAGTTCGAATTCCAGTTGAATCCATTACATTCACTTATGTGCTAATAACCTTTGGAAAAGTATGAATCCTCTTCTTCTCCCCTCCCCAGCTAAGGATAAATAGAGGGACAGACCGAGTTCTATAGGCTTGGATGGCAACTGGTCTACTGTAGAAAGAAATGGCAACCTACTGTGGGAAAAAATTTGCATCGTCGAAAGATACATGATCGCCTACGCGTCTATCACGCATGGCACATAACTGACTGAATATATATATATATATATATATATATATATATAATGTAAATTTATAAAGAATTAGTGAATTTTTATTTTTAATCCTTCAAACGTTAATGGATACCTGTATATGAGCAGAACATCCCATTTTTTTAAACAGTGTTTATTTCGTCTACCGGACTGCATATTCAAGAAAACTTAATCAAGAATATATGCTCTCCGGTAGGATTCGAACATGAACCGCCTTCGTAGGAAGAACCGTCTGATCCGGCATGCAAGGTTCAATTTGCCTTAGAGTAACGTTTTCTTTTTGTCTTTTTTTTTTCTCGAAAACGATATATTTTTCTTATCCAAAAAATAAACAAAACGTTTTCTAAAGAGTTAATGGATTTAGTAGAATTATTTCCCACCCTACAACTGTTTTCCCTCAGGCACAATGTCGCAAGCATTTTGCTATCTATCATTAATACAAGTTTGCCGGGGGTCGCATATTTTTCTAACAAGATTTCACGAATATTGAGTCCGTTAGATGAAAATAAATAAATGCCGTCTATACTCGCGTATCATACGACATTTGAAGACCTAATTTTGAATTTAAATTGACTACAGTAAATGGATATATAGTTTGGTCAACGGCACAGACAGGGCCAACAGTACATACGCTAATTTTATTATCTCGTGTATGATGTGACCCCCTTAAAATTAGCTTCAAAATTAGGTGTCCAATGGTCGCATGATACGCGAGTATATACGGCATACTATTTAATAAATAAATAAAAACAGCGCACCTACTCAAATTTGGGCATCCATTACAAATAACTTTTAAGCAATAAATTTATATATATATATATATATATATATATATATATATATATATATATATATATATATATATATACAGATATATATATATTAGGTTGGTGCAAAAATAATGACGTAATAATGTCGTTTTTTGACGTTAAAAAATACGTCAAAAAACGACATTATTACGTCATTATGTTTGCACCAACCTAATATATATATATATATATATATATATATATATTACTGCTATTACTACTACTACTACTTTCCTACTACTAATACTACTGCTATTTCTCTTTGCGGCCTCTCCATCCTCTTCTTCTAGTACTACAACTATTATTACTTTTTTCTGTCCCTCCTTCATCTTTTTTTACAACTACTACTATTACAACTGCTGCTGCTACTAATCTTACGTTTCTTCTACTACTACTACTACTACTACTACTACTGCTCCTGTTGCCTCTCCTTCCTCTTTTTCTTCTTTTTCTAGTACTACTACTATTACTATTTCTACCTTTCCTTCTCCGTCTTCTACTACTATTACTACTTCTGCTCCTCCTTTTTCTACTACTGTTATTACTTTATCTTCTTCTACTTTTTCTTCTACTGCTGCTACTACTATTACTTCTTCTTCCTCAATTTATACTATTATTAATACTCTTACTACTATTACTTCTGTTGCCTCTTTTTCTACTACTACTATTAAATCTATGTTCTTTTTTCTTCTGTTGCTACTACTATTACTTCTTCCTCTTTTTTTCTTTTACTAATAATGCTATGACTTCTTCAACCTCTCCTCCTTCTTCTTCTACTACTACTACTTCTTTAATGAATCTATTCTCTATAGAGATTCTGTTTGATGACCTGGAGGCCATGATTTCAACGTCTTAACTTTCTATTTACCAAAATTATTGAATGTCGTCATGTATGAAGCGATCATATTTGTAAACGTATCATAAGTTGCGAAAGATTTCTGCTCGCCTCTTCACGCTTTGAAACCTTCTTAAGCTGACGTGCCAACTCGAGCCTGGCGTGCATCCAATAATCAAGAATTTACCCGTCTCTCTTTCTTAGTTGCCAATGACTACACGAAACAAATTCTACGCAACTCTTCGCGCCTCAGTTTAGCGTCTTAAGTGTCCCACATGAAAGACGAACTGCTATATATATGTGGCATTGGGTTTCTATATATTTAGAAGGATTTCTTTCCGCTGACGCGCTTAACGAAAGAAATGTGTCTGAAATCTATCGCTGGATAAATCTAAAATCAGGACAAGGAAAGTATCGATATCTTCATAAGCAGAATAAATATAAAAAAAATAATATTTATATTTTGAACACTGAAGTATGTATGGGGAATGTAATGTGGAAGGAGGGCTTGGAAAATCTGATACTCGCAGGACAGATTGATGAGAGACGGGGAAAACAGCGGGCAACATAAAAAAATAACATTTAGAACTACAAGGAACAGGTAGATGTGGAGGGGTCATGATCGCCTACGTCTTGGTGGGACACGGCATATAAAGCAGAAGTATGTACGACCGACTACTACTCATTTCCGGCCGCACTCCTCTACCAGGGTGGCTAGCTAATCCCTACTACAGACGCCCGGTCAACCCACAAAGCCCACCGATGGTTTATACTGCAACTCTGCTGAGCAGACCTTAGTTACAGTTTCTGGGAGAGACCGCATAATCTGCCGTGATCAATTTTTTTTTTTTTTTTAGCAAGGCCAGCATACTCAAACCCTCAGTCACGATGACTTGTTACTTCATGCTAGCACAACCATGGACGTCTTTCGAACGGTTCCGTCAACTCAGTTTCGCTAGGCATGATATGGTTTTCAGGCACTTCTAAAACTTGCTGCGCTTGGACCGTCTTCCCAGGCCGATATTATCAAGAAGTCACATCCCTGACAAAAGCGACCATGGTGAGATTCCAGTGGCTTGAAAGCGAACGTTCTCAAACAGTGTTTGTCAACGGGTGTTCCGCGGTACCCTAGGTTTCCGCAAGAGGTAGCTAAGAGTTCCACAAAAAAAAAAAACAGTGATTAATAGGGTAATTGATTTTTTACTAATTTTAAAAAAAAATTATATTCGTAAATTTACTATACCCGCAAGGCAAGTTGGGTCACTGTATCGTGCCACAATTTTTTCTCGTCAGGGGCCATCTTGCACATTTACAAATCTACCATTCGTCCGTGCACTGTATACTGTTGATGGTCTGGTGTTCCTGACAAAATCCACATAAGGATCTGTAATGTAATCGATTCTGGATTGGCATGTCGACTTCAGTCTTTTTCTAACCAACGTGGTGTGAATTCCCTCTGTCTTTTGTACAAATATTTTCATGGCAATTGCTCTCACTGGTGTCCCGACTACATTTAAGTGTACCACTAGATTGGCATCTAGGTCCAACCCGATTTCTGTTGAAATAGCTAAATACAACTGCCACTCCTACTCCAAAAGTTTCTTTTCTCGCTTCCGTTTATTTGCTTTCCTCATAACTACAATCTTCAAAAATTTAAATGCAACGTCAATCGCCATCTTCTATCTTGAATCCCGTTCATCTTTTATCAATCCTCCTTATATTCAGTCTTTTCTATCACTTTCCGCCTTGCTAGATTGTGAAATGATTTTTAAAAAGAAAAAGTACGACATATTGAAAAGTCCTTGTTTATTATAATAAAGACTTCAACCGCTTACCTTATTTAAAATTATAATAATCCTAGGGAATGTATTTAGCGATGTCTATCATGGTGTCAATGTGAAACCGGGTTCACTGACTCACTCGAGTACAGGACGCATTCACAGTGTCCATATATTATGTTTATCACATGAACTGCGATAAATATATAAAAGAGACAGATATTAATAATGGTATATATACTAATTTTTATGCAGTTGTTCCCTGAGACGTGAAAACTGGTGCAAAAATAATTTCGTTTTCTCACATAGTAACATATGTGAGAAAACGAAATTATTTTTGCACCAACCTAATATTTCAAGGTATCCACAGTGGTAAAAAGGTTCTCTATTCTAAACATTATGACACGAACCAATATGAAAACTTAACCAAAAAAATGTCTAAGTTTTATCTGGATTTTTTTTTTATTGTTGTAACATCTTTCATCTATCTTCAGGTCGTGAGTGATCAATCCTTTATAGCTCTAAACAATGTCCCTTTATTAAACCCTCTCTCCTGTTCCGCTATACATTTACACAAGTTCGTTAAGTAGGTTACTCGCAGTTTTCCGCTGTTCATTGAGCTTTCACTATATCCTTTGAGTGTCCAATTTACTCAGCCTTCTTTCCTCATTATGTGCCTAAAGAAAGTTTAGCTTCTTTCCTTTTCTATTTTCTTTTAACATTTCCTAATTGCTCAGATGCTTCGTCAGTGGCATTCTCTGTATCCTTCTGTAGAACCACATCTCTGTTGCCTAAGGTCTCCTCTTCATTTGCCGGGAAATCCACTGTTAAGATAGGAGAACTGATATTATCAAAACCCCATCATACGGTGTTGGATTTTGCTGCTAAGAAAATCGTTACACTGCACCGTACTAGATAATTTCTCTCGCAGAAACTATCCTAGATATGTATGAGTCTACCATTCATCCTTTGCTTTGAATATTGCTGCTATATTTAGTCTAAAGAAGAATCTGCAATGTTATAGGTCGTGAACTAACATCTCGGCTTCAAACATTTTCCCACTGTCGTAATGTTGGTTCCTTGTGCTTTCCCTATAAATAATTTCTTTGTAATTGCTCTGGTGAACTTTCCTGTATGGTACCTAGACTTTATGAATTTAAGCACTGATTGGAAGAAAGCCTTCGTAATATTGCAGTTGAAATGTCTAGATATAGCCGTAAGTTCTATGCTAACAGTTTCTTCTATCGCACTTCTCGCTTGTGGCTTCTTCCTTCCCAGTCAAATTTGATCTTTAAAAGTTTAAATGCAATGTCAATAGTTATTTTCTGTCTTCTTAATTCTTGTTCTGTTATTTTTCTCTTTTCTTAATAATATTTTTCTTATATGTCTTCACCACTCCTTGCATCTTAGTGGTTTTATTGCCTTTCTTGGGATGAAATGATTTTAAAAAATACGCAAGAGTGGTTTCTTCAAAATAAATTATCTTTTTACCTTATTTTTATATTCCATTTCCATTCTTTGGCATGTTTCTTTTTTATTTATTTAAAATCATATTCAAGTAAGAGAAATAAAAACGAAAAAAGGACAAAAAAAACGTTTCGCTAATTGTCCTGAAAATTAAAATGAACGCCGCATTTAGAAAACAAATGAGCTGCCTCTGCCGCACTTAATTATTTCACAGATCATTCACCAAGTTACGTTATCACTAAAACGTAGTTAGCAATAATATTTATACACGGTTTTTGTTACCACTTAAAGTTGGGTTGTGCTAATGGATTTTATGACATATCGACCCCTACTAGGTCAGTGTTATTCGAAATCGGTTATTTTTTAAACACTAATGGGGTTTATACTTGAGTCTATAGATGACAATTAATCGCGTTTATACTTGAGTCTATAGATAAATATTGTCGGGTTTGCAGTTAAATCTACAGATTGATCCGGTCTCTAGTTGAATCTATATGTAAATATTGTTTGAGTTTATACTTGAATTTATATGAAAACATTCATCGTCTCCATAATTGGGTTTCTAAGTAAACTTTTTTTTAAATTTACAACTATGTCTATCGTTAGCTATTAATCGTGTCTGTACTTGGAATCTATCTATAAACTTTGGTCAGGTTGAGTTTACGCACCCCATCCTGGCTCGGTCACGTCCTACAACGACCTGATTGATGGCCACCCTACCATCTACAGCCGAGACTGTTGTTATTTACCTACATTAATGGTAATGGGAATAGTATCCGTTTCCTTATAAGAAAACATTCAGCTTTCATTGACCGAGCAGTCAGTACTACTCTCGGTTGATATTTATAAAATCTTTCTCTTAAAAGAAATTTTCAAGAAAATAAATTTCGCAAGTCCGGTAACTCTTTCCGGTTTTAATCTATTTTATATTTCTAGCTATAGGCTAAATAGTAGAGTAGAATAAGCTTTCTACCATTGTTAAGTCAACCAGTTTAAGCAAAGGGTAACTTTGAATACAAAACTGGATTTTCCTACAAATATTTTCATGGAAATTTTTCTGAACTTCGACTGCAATGAATTAATTGGTAATTAGGTCTCATCGTTTTACTGTTTAACTAGCTGGCTGTAACCGTATCCCCTGTTCTAATAGTTTATTTTCTCACACTTTTCGCCCGTGGAACTCTCTTAGATTTTATTGCTTCCCTGCAACCTACAATCTTCAAAAATTTAAATGCAATGTCAATCGGAATTTTCTGTCTTCCTGAATCTTGTTCTTTTAGTGTCCTTAAAGTCTTATGAAATGGAAAAGTTTGCGTGTGGATTTTAGGGTGGGTTTTCTCATGTAAGCAAAACCTTGTTTTATTTACTACGGACCCTGAATTCTTTCTTTTTATAAAAACTGCACTGAAACAAATTTCTCAATGATGTTTTCATTTTTGATTCAGAAGTAATTTAGGGTAAGTAAAGATAAGAATGTCTAAAATGGTCGCGCTAAAATCAGCCTTGCGCTGAGTCGGAAAGACCAAATTACTTCATGAGTGGGACTGCAAGGCATGTCCGAATGCTGTCGCTGGATAGTGGAAAGAGAAAGCTTCTTTCCTTTCCGGAAGTGGGGTCGTAAAATGGTATAAATGTCCAGAAACCCTTTCACTTCCCTTACTGCTATGTTTATTAGACTGCATCATGAGAAAATGTATTTTCTTTTACTTTATTTTTTTATACTTTATTATTATATTCTTAATTGATTTAATTTCGTTTTCTCAGTCTTCTCATTCTCTTTCACTCCCAGTAACCCCTTGTGTCTGAGTGGCCTTGTTTGGAGTGAAATGATTAAAAAAAATCAAAATAAAACTATTACACAGCCTTTCCCAAGAACAAACATGTAAGTTTATAGATATTAAAGAAATAGGAAGATGTGGACAGCCATGATTGCCTACGTTCTTGAAAGGGGCATGGCATTAAAAATAAAATTGTATTATCAACGTTGATATTTTTTCCTTGTAAAGGTTGAGAATATTACACCCTGTCTGACAGATTTTAGCACGTTCATCACGAAGGCGTCTGATGACATATTAGAAATGTATCAAACTCGTTATGTCACACGATAACGAGTTCCATTTGAATCCATGTCACTTTCACGGATTGATTATTATGGATGAGAGCTGAGTCCAATATCTTGAGTTTGAGACCAAAGCAGTCGGAACATCCGATTTCTTCATCAACCGGTAAGATGAGGCTATCAGGTTTCTGAGATTTGAAAAGATTACAGCTGACCGAATATCTTTCGTAAGACGAGACGGTAATCAGAATAAAGAAAGTTCCACTGTTGAAGCAACCTCGAGAAACATCAGGAATAAATGCTAGTGAAATCATATTGAAAGCGGATAAATGCAGAATAAAATAAATACTCACGTCCAACTATTATTTCAAAGAATAATTATTGACTTGAAACTGATTAATAACTTCTTATAACACAATCCAACTTCAAATCTATAGTTGGTATTAATTTATTTCTGTGGTAATTTTAGTTATTCTTAAATTTTCCTTCTTTAGTAAAGACTTGTTCGGACTATAGATTTCATTTTTAAAGTAGTTCAGACTATTGAATTCATTAGTTAAGAGTCGTCCGAATTATTGAATTTATTATTTAAGAGTTGTTCAAGCGATGGAATTTGCTACTTAAAAGGCGTTCGAACTATTGAATTCATAATTTAAGAGTTGTTTGGTCAATTGAATTTATTATTTAAAAGTCGGTCGAGCTACTGAATTTGTTATTTAAGAGTTGTTCGATCTATTGAATTTGTTATTTAAGTTGTGTTCGAAAAATTGAATTAATTGTTCGAACTATTGGATTCATTCGTTAAGAATTGATTCAATTATTGGATTTATTATTTAAGATTTGTTCGAAATACTGAATTCATTATTTAATACTTGTTCGGACTACTGAATACGTTTTTGCACTCTTTCTCTGTTCTGGTCGATTCATTAAACGACTTTCATCAGGGTCATTCCATGTCAATTCACCAGGGCATTACACCCACCGACACAGAATTACTTGAAATTTGGCACAAATTTTCCCCTTCATGAGTTAGGAAGGTGTGCCAAATTATTTTGTGCTAGACTTTACCGTTCGAATTTTAAGTGTGGGGAGGCGTATAATTTTCCTATTTTGCATCTATATTAAGGCCGCGCAACGTCGCCGAATTTCAGTGTTTTTTAAAAATTAAATAAAAATACTTCTATATCTTCAATATTTCTGAAATTTGATATGTAGGGCAAATAAGAAGTATAGAATCCAAATATTTAACTATTTTAAGAACATTTTATTATTATTATTATTATCCCAAATACATGACGCTAAAAACAACAACTTTTCACCTTTTCAGCTATCAGTCTTTTCAGTCTATCGAAAATACGTCCTTTTCAATTTTCATAATATTTTTTGCTTAACATCTATAATTCCTGCTCAAGTTCAACAAAAAAAATTGTGAGGGTTTTAAGTTTACTTTAGAAGATATGACCCTGCCAAGTTTTTTCCTATGTATGTGCAGGATTTCCGAGAAAGATTATAATTAAAGACAATCATCCTAATGCTCCATGACCTCTAAAATGTTGATATTGTGCTAAGTAACTTCTTAAACTATTCAATAAGATTGTTTTTATCAATTTAAAAAATAATAATAATTTAAATATATTTTGCAGATATTACTTTTTGTACAGATACATTGTCTTTAAAAAGCGGTAAACATTCCCTCATGTATGATAATCAACAGTGCATAGAAAATTTGTAAATGGCATTTAACAAATGAAGTTAAAAGAAATTCTTTGTGTGTTTCTTTTAATTTTATTTTGGTTAATTATTTTCATGAAACAAAAAAACATTTGATTTTTTTCAATCACAAAAAGTCATATGGTAAATGTGAATCTTTAAAAAATATTTGTACTTGGCACTTAACATATCTATATAGTTAAAGGAAATGCTTTCATTACTTATTTAAAATTTTTATTTTTATTTTTTAAATAATTTTTCAAAATTATTTTCATGAAGCAAAAATATTTAATTTTGTTTTAATCAGAAGAAAAAAATTTGAAAAATTTCTTTATGACAACATGGTAGGATATATTGATAATGCTGAATCAATAGAGTTCTTCCAATGGACAACAACTGACCGATCGACTTTGACAACACAAAAAGAAACCTGTCAAGCTTACATTGATTTAATTGATTTGCAGCTGAATAAATTAGCACATCATTCTTACTTGGCTAAATCACAATCAATGTACTTAAAGCAAAGAAAAGAGGAGATTAGTGATAGTGAAATTTTGTTCCTGGGAGATTTTGCCGAGAACTACAAATTTATAGTTCAAGATGAGATCCAGAGTTATCATTGGAATACTTCACAATGTACTTTACATCCAGTTGTACTCTACTTTAAGATTGAAAATGCATTGCAAAATGAATATTTCTGCATTATGTAAAGTGACAACTCACATGATGTAGCATTTGTTTATATGGAACAGAAAAAAATTATTGAGGTAATCAAAGCTACCTTGCCAAACATTAAAAATATTGAGTATTTTACTGATGGTTGTGCAGCGCAATACAAGAATTATAAAAACTTTACCAGCTTGTGCAACCCTGACTACAGTCAGTCTATCGAAAATACGTAGGTGAAATTTTTTTGATTTTGGCGTCATGTATTTGGGTGATTAAATTTAAATTTTCTATCAAGTGTAGGCTTAAAATACTTAACTATTTGGATTTTACACTTCTTATTTGTTCTACATACCAAATTTCATAAATACTGAAGGTATGAAAGTATTTTTCTTTAAGTTTTAAAAAATACTGAAATTAGGCGACGTTGCGCGGCCTCAATTTAGAGGCAAAATAAGAAAATAATACATCCCCCCCACACTTAAAATTGGAACGTTAAAGTCTAGCACAAAATAATTTGGCACACTTTCCTAGCTTATTAAGGGAACATTTGTACCAAATTTCAAGTAATTCAGTGTCGGTAGGTGTAGATTTCATTTTTTTTTTTTTTTTTTTTTTTTGCTGGTGTTTTGACATGGAATGACCCATCAGTTTGCCATGCACTGGATCAACCGAAAAACTGGTTTTAACTCTATAGATCCCATTTTGGATTATAGGGCCACAGTCTCACTACGCTAAGTCCACAGCCTCAACTCTCTAGGTGTTTCTTCTGTGGTTTCTGTAGCAAGTAGTTTTTTTTTTTTACGTGATAGAATTGTTAGCTACATGCCCATTGCCCAACCGGGTTTTGAATTCAGTCACGTGCTTCTGCAAGACTGATTTATCGATTACTTGTGATATCATATAAATCGCCTTTTGCTCACAATCCTTTCTTCTTTAAAAAGCTGTGTTAAGTATAACAGTAACTGGAAATAAAAAGAAATTTTCGAAAGAAAAAGATTAGCAACAGAAGGGCAAAGACGGCAATCAAGTTGAAGCAAGATGATCGCGTAGAGGACCAAGGTATCTGAGTGTCTCGAAAGAAAGGCTTGAACAAATAAGGCTACAATCTAAAAGAACGTAGTAGTAAGGGAATGGATTAATTAAACGGTTAACTTTGCTCGGCAATAAATTTTGGCTAAATTCAGATAAATCTTCTATTTGTATATTCGATTAAAATAAGTAAGGGAAGTAACCACTAATAAATTTACTACCTAAAGTAGATTTAACTCACTTCCGACTACAGAACTTGACATGAAAGTTATAAATAAATAGATGAATGAATATATTAATAAACACGGTAATTATTAATTAGTAGAATATATTGTTGTTCGTCATATGATGTTTTTTAACTTCGGGAATATTCTGTTTGTGGTTTTGATAAAGACAGGTTTTCTCATTTCTGGATATGTATACCTTCCAGTCAGTTATGTGCCACGCGGGATACACGCTTAGGTGGCCATGTATCTTTCAATACATGACTGACGAGGCAGTTTTTTTCACGCAGTAGGTTGCCCTTTCTTCCTGCGGTAGACCAGTTGCTATCCAAGGCTATAGAATTTATTTACCCATAGCTGGAGAGGAGACAAGATTCATACCTTTCCCAAGGGTATTAGCACGTAAGTGAATGTAAAGGATTCGACTGGAATTCGAACTCGGCTTTCCGATTCCTCAATCCAAGCCGCTTTCGATTACTCCACCGTGCTGATGTGCTCGTAAATTTAAGCAAGCTTTCATCACTTATGGACACAGAAAGTTAAAACATTCTGTTTTGTGTGTTGTGCGTTACGAAGTAACCTCCACTGGCTTTCATATAACATTTGTGGCCTCACGGCAAAATCACGTTGACACGCCGGTTTCTGTACGCTAACTGAAGTTAAGCAACACCGAGCCTAGATGGGTGATCGCTTGGGAATACCGGGTACTGTAAGCTTTGATACGCCTGTGATTTAATGGATAATGGCTTGGAATTGTTAATTGGAGTGGCGAGATTCAATACCAGTTGTAACCGTAAGCTCTATTCTCTGTTTTCATTTCTGGCACTTCTCGCTTGTGGAACTCCTTTCTGATTTCGTGGCTTCCTGTGACCTACAACCTCCTCAGACTTTATATGCAACGCCATCTTCTGTCTTCTTAGAGTCTGTTCTTTTATTGTCCTTTCGCCTTGTTCTTTTATTGTGCCTTCTATGTTTTCTTATTCTGAGATTATTTCTGAACAACATTTTCTCCTTGCAGGTTGCTAAAAGAGACGCCAGGCTTCCAATTCTCGCCCAGGTCTCGCGCAGATCTGCCCAATGGATTTCCGGAATACATTGAAGGCGTCCCGTATTTCTTGGATGGTTACATTCATCCAGAGATCTCCGAAGCAGACGAGAATCAAGTAGATCACATTGAGCTCGCACTGGAAACCTTTCATATAAAAAACTCTTGAAGACAGAACCGCTTAAAGACTGGACAATTATCAAAAGAAAAAAAATACAATGAGAACAAAAATAAAACACAGTATGAACGAACTGCTAAAGTAGAAAATGGCAAAAAGAAACACTACCCCTGACCCATAATACTAGTTGAGTTTAGTGCTTGAAACATAAATTTAACAATTATTATGGTACAGAGATAGTATATATATATATATATATATATATATATATATATATATATATATATATATGTGTGTGTGTGTGTGTGTGTGTGTGTGTGTGTGTGTGTGTGTGTGTTTATGTATGTGGGTTTGAGCGGATGTACGTGGGTGTTATCAGCGACAGAACAAAAGAGAAGAAGCTAGAACGATTAATCAATGAAAGACGCTTATATTTTGTTAAAATTGTTGTTCTTCAAATTCTTTGGATCGATAATGACGAGCGTTATCGTAGTTACTTATCATTAATAATTGAGATTAACTTATTGCTGTTGCTTGTGGCAAAACGTTGCCATATCGATTGTTATTTCTGAAAGCCGGAATTACAATTGCATTCTTTATTCCAGGTTCACTGTTATGATTCTTTACAGCCGTAGCATACGAAAACAGGTAGGGAAAAACTGAAAAAATAATAATTATTATAATAATAATAATAATAATAGAATGTGCTTTCTTATTGACATGACAGTCCCTGCAGATTGTAATATATCTTTGAAGATCTTCAGAAAGAAAAAACTATCAAAATACAAATATTTTAAAGTGGAAATCTAAAAAAAAAAAGAATGTGGCACATGAGGACATCAATAATTCCAATTGTAGTTGGAGCCCTCGGATTGATTGAACAAGGTTCTGGTAGACTCATTGAAGAGATTACTGGTAGCCCCTGCCTTAAAGAAGTACAGCCCACACCTTATGAAGGGCTTTATCTCTATAAAATATGTGTGATCTTAGGCTAAAAATATTCAGTGAAAATGTCATGATGCCTTTTCTGACTTTAGGTTTCTGGTTGGGACCCGAAAGGTTAATGAGTATACAACAAAAATCAAAGGAAATAATAATAATAATAATAATAATAATAATAATAATAGTTGGATCCTTTGGATCCCAGCAGACTCATTGGAGATATTTGTGGTAGCCCATGCCTTAAAGAAATACAAAAAAATATACACACAAGTACAGTTCACACATTACGAAAAGCTTTATCTATGTAAAATGTGTGTGGTCTTAGTTGGTTTTTTGTTTTTGGGGTTTTTTTCTTTTACAAAAAATGTCAAGAAGCATTTCTGACCTTAGGTCTCTGGTTGGGATCCGGAAGGATGTGTGTATACAACAGAAATCAAAGGAAATAATAATAATTATTATTATTATTATTATTATTATTATTATTATTATTATTATTATTATTGACATGGGCGTACCAAATAACAAAAAAAAATCTTTGCGAAGGTTTTTGAAAAGCTAAGCAAATGCAAAGACCTGGAATATGGAAATAGAAAAAACAAGTGGTACTTAAAAAAAACTAAAACTATTCCTGTTGTGGTTGGAGGTTCGGGTTTGATTAATAAAGAAACTCAACAACAAATCAGCAAAATCTCTGGTGCACAATCTCTCCAGGAGATAATATATATATATATATATATTTCTAACAAGTACAGCCTATATCCTGCGAAGAGCTTTGCCCATTTAAGTTTGTGTGTGCGTGTGTGTGTTGTTGTTGCTGTTAATAGCTGTCTTTTGCTTAATTAAGTGAAAACAAAAAAAATTACAACTTTCGCTTACTCTAGATCAATGGTTATGATCTGGCAGAAAGCAAAGGAAGGTCAAAAAGAGTTTTTTTTAATAATAATAATAATAATAACAATAATAATATTAATAATGATGTTAAACCAGTTGTACAAATCTTAATGAATAGAAAAGATTCAATATGTCGCTTTTGTACAAACGTTAATGAAACTGTTGCCCATTTCATATCTGGATGTTCCACAATAGCGCCCCAAATGAATTTAAATATAGACATGACTAGGGAAATAAACTGCATTGAAAGATATGTCAAAATTATAATCATCCGCCATATAGAAAAAAAAATGGTATGAACAACACAAGCCACCATCATTGCTAAAAGCTATAAATGTTACAGGGCTCTCGGTTTTCCCCAAACATACCGGCCGAACTATACAGGCCAATAAACAAGATATAATAATAAAATTCTTCAAAAAATGTAACTGCTGTTTCATAGACATCGTCGGATAGAACCATCTCAGCAAAAGAATTTGACAAACTCGAAATATAAACACATGGAAATAGAAATGACAAGTATGTGGAATTTAAACACAACCGTTGTTCCGGTAATAATAGGATCACTAGAAATGATTAAAGAGAATCCATTTAGAAAATCCCTGAGATCCAAAAGATTGTATACACTCCCATACTCAGAGAAAAACTCACTCATTGTAATATGTCCAATAACTTTCAGAAAAAAGTCTTCCTTTATTTATAAAATTATAAGATATTTGATAAGGGATCATATTAATTAGAAAATTGGGAAAACATGAAATAATAATTATAATAATGATGATAATAATGACGATGATGATAATACTAATAATAGCAACAATGATGTTAATAGAACAATAATAATAATAACAATGATGATGACGATGATAACAACAATAATAATAATATTATCAAGTGATGATGATGATGACAATAATAACAAAAATAACAACAATAATAATAACAATAATAATAATTCAACAGTAATGAATAATAATACCAGATACCCTGTGGAACACAGAAATCATGAATTCACTGAAAAATATTCGATTATTATTTAGGAATTGAATTTTGTGCCTACGTTTTAGCGATCAACAATCTCATTTTAAAGACTTTTTATTTGCTTTCATTTTCTGTTGTTTACGCATTGTTTCTTTTTCATTCTTTTTTTTTTCAGTAATAATTTTCCATTGAAATGCTATTTCTGTTTCAAATATGACTTGACAATCTTCATTTCCTTTTGATTTCTCATTCAGTCCTTTTTGACTTTTCATTTATTTATTTTTATTTATTTACATACTTATTTATTTATGGCAAATCCATTAGAGGAAGATGCACGCCATTTTTGAGATCTCTTATCGGGTTTCATTGTATGTCGTCTGCTTGTTTGATTAGGCTAGTTTTACGGAATACTCAGCCTATGTTGATTCCTGTGACATTGATAACATCTTAGAGTAATTTTTCTTGTAGTTTGTTTTTATCTAAAAAAACAGCATTAATTACACAGACAATTACGCATTATATTTTGATTAAAAACATCAGCTTTTTATAGTTCTTCACAACCCAATTTCATGATAGTTTCTATTAAAGCTCATAACCTTTTTGCGCGTTGTTTTTATAACTCAGCCTGCAAGAATTATATCTTGGCCTCAGTTTGTAAAATTTCCATGATCTTATTTTTGTTAAATAAATAGAATTGAAAAGCATATATGAAAATATGAAAATGAAATATAAACCATATATAAAAACATGACAACCATATAAACAAATATATGAAACATATAAAAAAATATATTTGAAAATTTCACAATAACAATTTTTACTATAATGTTAGCTTGAATGAACATATTTTTGTGAATTCATCTCAAATTAATTATTATCAATTTTTTTACTAGTTACTCGTCTTATCTTAAATTGCTTTTTATCGTAACCTTCATGTTGCCAATTTACGACCGTTAATACGCAGATCGGAAATAAATAATAAGCCTCTGTCGATACTCTAACTCTTCGAGAAGACTTAAAGTGACAAATGTCTTATTGAATTAACCAAGGAGACCTTTCTGCTGTATTCTAAGTATTTCGATAAAAAGTAACAGAAATTAAATTTGAATAAATATAAATCGAAAAATTAACAGTGTGGAGCATGGAAAAACTTGCAAAAATAATATCGTGTAAAATGAGTTTTTATAATTTCTGTCTGATTTTTTTTCTTATAATTCGGACTGCTATTATTAATTTGACTTTTTTTTTTTATTATATTTACGACGTTTCTGCTGCTATATCCCCTGGCCTTCTTCAGGTGTGTTTTTTTTTTTTTTTTTTTTTTTTTTTGTACTTCGCACCTTTACTGATGCCGCTTACTAGATTGAGCAGGATTAAAAAGATAGACATTACAGAAATAATCACTGACTTGTCGTTAGTAAAATGAACTTTTTACTACTGGAGATTAGTGCTTATTTCTCTGATGTACCGATTTTCCTTTACCTGTTTAATCCGATGGAAAGAACAGAAGTTGTATCAGAAAATTTCTGAAGAAAACAAGAACGTACAGCGGCCGAAATATCATTAATAATTATTAATTATTCACCTCCGGACTTCGTCAAGGAATATCGGCGAGTGAGTGTGTGGCTTTGGGTTTTTTCTGAATATGGATTCTTCCTTTCCGGTGGGGCGCTTATACATTTTCCTGTCATCTGTTTGTCCCACTTATGCACACCCTAAGCTTTGATGGGTCGACCATCTGTTTCCATATCGGGCACAGCCAATGGCATCCTGTATGAAGCGCCTTCTGGCTATAAAGTTATCTTCCAGATGAACTTGCTGATGCACATGGATTCTCTGAGGTTCTGGCATGACATTCTGTGAAAAGTTTATGTTTGTATCAACTGGGGTGAACCCAAAACTTATTGGATTGATCGCAAATCAACTTCCATTGGAACAAACGTTCCTCATTGAAATGAAATTTGATTAAGACCATCTGGTAAATCCTGGCGGGAAACACATACTGGAAATAATAAAAAAAAAAAACAGATAATATTAAAGGAAAAAGTTCGAATCAAATAACGCATAAAAATATAATGTTTACGCTTGCGACTGAGAAAAGGTGGGGGTAGATGAAGATTAGAATCAAGTAATAATTTTTCATTTTTTTTATCTAAGTTCTTTCTTTTTCTGTGCCAAATCCTTTCAGGACGTAGACGATCATGGCTCTCCACCTCCCTCTATCCCTTGCAGCTCTCAACAAGTTCCTTCCCTCTGCTTCCACCCACAGACCACGTTCTGTCATCCACCTGCCCACGTCTGCCAGATATGTCACGCGCTGTTTTCCCTTGTCTCTCTTTCACTCTATTCGACCCGTGAGTATCAGATTCTCCGGGCCCTCCTTCCTCATTATGTGTCCGAGAAACTTCAGCTGATTCTTCCTGATAATAAGTATAAGCCTTGTTTGCGACCTCTCTAAGATCTCATCGTTGATCACCCGCTCGGTCAATGATATCCTTAGTATCCTTCTATAGAACCACATCTCTGTCACATAGCAGTTCAGTATTCTTTTCTTTGTTACGTATACTTTTCAAATTGTAATAGTTATATTAGTTGTTTCCTTATAAGGAAACATTCGATATTCATTGACTGAACAGCCAGTGCTGCTGTCGATTGAAATTTATAAAATCTTTCTCTTGAAATATTTTTTAAGGAAAATAGATTTCTCAAGTCCAGTCGCTGTTATCGCTCTTTCTAGTATTGTTTGGTGTTTCCTGCCTAACCTTTTATTTAAATTCGTGTGGAATATCACAATCTTGATTATATCATTGTTTTTTTATCTTTTAATTACATGAGATATCCATTTTAGCTATTGATGCTGTTGAAAGTCCTCAAGTGATGTGATTCCTGCTCTCTTGTGCAGTTATTTGCTCGTGATTCTGTAGTTGACGGTCTTCGATAAGACCCACAGGCCTCACTCGCTGAAAGCCATTTTAACCATTGATCCGAGATAGCCTTCGCCTACAACTGATAGTTGGGATATTTCTGAACGGGTTTGGCGACGTGCTTAACATCCGTGTGAAAGTCTTGATCTGACAAGAACATGACTCGAGTTTTCAGGTTAATGCTTTGCTTTGTTTGTTTTTTTTTTATCAATTTCACTCTTCTATGGTCAATTTCCTTTTCTCATATACTAAATTTATTATAGATTATCCATACACCGAGGTATTTGAAGTGATTGTTATTTAGCAATACCACATCCTGAATTCTTAGGATGGATCCAGGATTGATACTGTTATGGTCCGGTTCCTTGTACCACGGTGATAGTCCAAGGTAGAACCAAAAAAGAAGAACTCGAATGCAGATATGGAATAACACAGATATATTACAAACAGGAATATATACAGAGAAGTAGAAAGGGTTAGTACGAACAATCAGGTTTAGTAGTAATTTTCTGAACACGACTCTGTTTCGGACTGCCTCTGACTCGACTGACTTACTCGCTCTGACTGACAGACTCCTGACGGACTTCACTCCAGACTTCAGACTGAACTCAACTTCCTGCTTTCTCTTGAGGCGCAGTATTTATTACGTATGGGATAGTCCATTATGTTATTATGGGTAAGGTCTCATAACAGATATTAGGTTGGTGCAAAAATAATGTCGTTTTCTCACATATGTTACTATGTGAGAGAACGATATTGTCTTTGCACCAACCTAATACTGTTGCTGCTTTCATTCCAATTTGTGTTGGAAATGTTTATTTTGAGTCCTGTTATCTTAGAACACTTGGTACGGGATGTTGATTCTTCGGACAAGATCAGTCTTATCCCAGCTATGTATACATATGACGACACACCCACTTCATCATCAATACATTGGCCTCGGTAGGGAAAACAACGATCGTTGTCTTCTGTTAGTTATTCATTATTTTTGCACCAACCTAATAATTCGTTTGGGATGTGGCGTGGAATTCTTAAAGGATCAGTGCCTGGTGATGTTCACGCACCCAGAAACATGAATATACCGGATCAGGAGTCTGCAACAGGGATTAGCTAGCCAGCCCTAAAAGACAGATGTACCAAGACATGATTAGCCGGTCACTACGTGTGTACGTATGTATTTCTATATGCATTTTGGCACCAAATTTTCATTTGTACCTGTTTGATTGAAAAACCAACAAACGTTCTTGACTTAAGATTTGCTTGTTTAATTTTCCAACAGCGTGAACCATTTTTCTGCTTTCCTGGAAAATTGTCTAATGTCACCTCAGGTATAAGCAGAAGACTTATAGCGGAACGTATGGTTTTATTTTATTCTGTTGTCCAAATTTAAAGATTTGAAAGTTTGCCTTTATCTTGCTGACATTATCTGAACAATTGCATACCAGCCATATCAAATAGCCAGCGTCCGCAAGGGACAATGATCCTGAGTTCTAGCTCTAGCGATATAGCCATGGATTTTCGTCCGGCGACATCTTATCTAATAACATCTAAGAAAAGCCGAAATACATATGTGTATTTCCAGTGTTAGATTAATTATTGTTTTGAATTCGTAGTCTAGCTAATACCAAATAAGTAGTATAAAAATGTAAATACCCTGTGATTGTTTTAACAGATGATAGAAATGTGACACTGAAATCCGAAGGTGTATTGGAAATTGCTTTCAAAAGCTAAATAAAATATTAAAAAACAGGAAAATTGAGTACTGAACTGTTACGTAATACCAGTCCTCTTATATCGTAACGATTGCTGGACAATCTTATCACAAAGTAACAGAAAGTGGGATGCTAAACTTGTCAGCAGTGACAATTTTTTAGTGAAAATTGAAACAAAAAGGACACCAGAAAGAGTCATTTGAAATTTCTAGTGCACATGATGAGGAAAATAGGCTTAGAAAATTTGACACTCACAGGCCATATTGAAGGCAAGAGGGACAGAAGCTTCAGCGCATAACCAATCTAGCGAGCTTGCAGAACACGGATTTGGAGGGATAGTAAAATGACAAACTTTAATAAGAGTTGCAAAAACAGTGGAGAACCATGATCGCCCACGTCCTGAAAGGACATGGTACACCGAAGAAGTAAAAAGTATATTTATATACCTGTGGCACAGAGTGTTTTGAATGAAACCTCGAAGTTAAGGGTCAGCTAGAAAGGGTTTTAGAACAATGGGTTTGTGCAATTATGACTTTTCAATCAATCGATAAAGTATTTCGTGCAACAGAAATAGATGACTAATTTACGTTTTTCTTTTTTCTTTTTTTTTTTTTAAATCATTTCGCTCCAAGCAAGACAATACAATCACACTAACACAAATGGTTACTGAGTGTTAAGATAATATGAGGAACAAAATCACTATTAAGGAGAGAACACAATAAAAGAAGAGGAATTAAGAAGACAAAATAACGATTGCCATTGCATTTAAATTCCTGAATATAAAAGTTGACTGCGAAGCAAGAAGTTAGAAGAGGGTTCCACAAGCAAGTAGTGCGATAGGAGAAACTACTCGCGTAGAACTTACAGTTACATCTAACCATTTACACTGTAAAATGTCATAGAATTTGTAATTTGTCAGTATCTACAATTAGTTCTCTTGTATAATTTGCCTAATTTAAACCACAGACAAGCAATATCTAAAGCTATGTCTTGCCTACAAGGAATAATAAATAATGTTAAGCTGTTACTACTGATGTGAATCAGTTGCTCATACAAGGAGATGCTGAAAAGTTCTTGTCCTACTCTGCTTCCTTAAACTTGGATAAATGTTAGAAATTATACAGCTAATATAAAACACAGAAGTAGAACTTTTCAGAACTTTTTACCAATCTAGCACTGCGCTTGAATTCATACCATGACAGATCATCAAAGCAATTACCATGAAATTATTTATTGAAAAGGCATAGGGAGGCTACGTCATGGCGGTGAGAAAATGACTGAAGCCGAGATGCCAGGTTAGGATCAATAAAATTGCAGATTCTTCTTTGGATTTTATCAGGAATCTCTAAGACAACAGACTATATGTGGCAGCAATATTCGAAGTATGGACGAATGGTAGATGTATAAATATGTAAGATACATTCTGGTGAGAAAAATTGTCTAGCAAGACAAAGTGAATCAACTTTCCTAGCAAAGGGGTGATTGAATTTATTTGGCACTACATAGAATTACCTTTCAGTCACATATGGGCCGGTACTCCTGGTATATATCTAGAAATCCTTGATAAAATCCAAAGAAGAATCTGCAATATTATTGGTCCTGATCTGGTGTCTCGGCTTCAGTCACCTTCTCACTGCTGTAAAGTTGACTCCCTGTGCCTTTTCTATAAATACTGTCATGTTAATTGTTCAAATTAGCTCTTCGCTATGGCAAATTAGCGCAGTACTAGACTGGTAACAAGGTCCCATCGATATACAATTTGCTAGATGTAACCGTAAGTTCTAAGCTAACAGTTTATTTTCTCGCACTTTTCGCTTGTGCAACTCCTTTGCAACTCCATGCTTTCCAGCCAACTTTAATCTTCAAAACTTTAAATGCAATGTCAATCACTATCTATTGTTCTCCTGATAGCTCTCCTTAGTGGTGCTTCTTTTTTCTAATTGTTCCAAATGCAGTAATCCCCTGTGTCTCAGTGGCTTTAATGCCTTACCCGGGTTAACGTGATAAAAAAAATATATAATCATTTTTACAGAATAATTTTTCCGTGAACTATCTACTCTTTTATGAGCATGACTCATTTATAGAGATATCTCACATAGATTTTTGTCAACTGATTTGATCTAGGTTAGACTGTTAGACAATCACCTCAAGATGGAGACATAAGGGAACAGAAATGTGGTTCTACTGAGGCGTAAGAAGCTAAGAAAACCAGAAAAGAGTGACAGAATGCTATATAATACCTAACCTACAACATGGAAGTGAATGCCGGACAATCTAGTCACAGATGAAGAAGAGACTTGAAGCAATATAATGCTAAGAATACCACAGACAGAACATGTGATGACGAGGAAGTCATAAAGAATAATGCGGACAGCAATGAAACTTTTGTACGCATAATGGGGGATTAAAACTTGGCGAATGTAATACTCATGTGACATATTTCAGCAAATAAGCAGAAAACAGCGATTAACGCATTTAAAGGTTTCTGAAGATAGAATAAACGCTACGAAAGAAACAAGGTAAATGGTAAATATTACAAAAGACAGAAAATTGACGAGAGCCATGATCGCCATGTATCAATACTGCGTTTTAAAGAAAAATGAATTCCTCATCTTAGCCTACTCTAGCACAAGGCCTCCATTAAAGGTCAAACTTATAAGTAATGCCTTGATAAAATAGTTTGCTCTGTATTATTCTAGTATCATTCTATGTTTAGTACGAATGTCTCTATTTTCAGAGGAAAAGTTCAAAATACGACCCACTTCCCTAAATGTGATCAAATCACCAAAGATCCTTTTTGAGAGCGTTTATATATAAAATTAATTTGACATTGTATGTATGTATGCATGTATGTATGTGCGTGCGTGGCCTAGTGGTTTGAATGTTCAGTAAAGGGACTTCTTGATGTTATCGAGGCGATCTCACCGTTCGTCACATTTGGAAAGGGCCTGAAAAAATGTCATTGCATAGACGGAAAGCCATTGGTGCACGAAGTCACAAGTCATCGTGACCTAGATTTTCAGCGTACTGGCCATGTCGATCAAGCCAGATAATGCGCTCTCACCCAGAAACTGTAACTACGGTCCACTCAGCATAGTTGCGGTATAAAGACTCTTGAATGTACAGGCCGGTGGTATGATTAACACTATTAAAAAAAGTACACAAAACAAAAAAGACAGAGCTAGGCGTCTATTCATAGAAGTGTATCCACTAAAATATAATATTTAAGTAATAATAATAACACACACACACGCACATATATATATATATCATACATCATACATCATACATATACATATAAATGTATGATATATATATATATATATATTATATATCATACATATATATATATATATATATATATATATATATATATATATATATATATATATATATATGATAAGAAGAAATGGAGTATAATTCTACTGTCTGTAGCATTTAATTTTTTTTTAATTTGAAAATTAAAAATAATTTTATACTCACCAGCTATTTACTATCGGCTGAAGAAGCACAATTTGAGAGCTGAACCATGAAAGGTATTGTGTAGCGATATTTAACATATTTTGTTTTAATTTCATATATATATATATATATATATATATATATATATATATATATATATATATATATATATATATATGCCGTTTTATTTGAAAACCAAACAAATTCCTTTGATATTTGTATGTAAGGAACGTTCTTTAAAATGTCCTTTGTTTGATTTTCTACGGTTCGGAACATTCTTTTGTTTTCCGGTGAGCATTTGAACATAAACTGTTCAGTGTCTACTCCGCGCTTTCATAAACCTTTTCGTTGGTTGGTCATCTGGTTGGTGATTTTTGCCGAGTTAGTAGGTATGAATTCTGTTTCTTTGCTTGGTTTTAAGGTAAAATGTAATTCGCGCTATTAACAAAAAATCCTGTATCCACTAACATATAAAGAAATTGCTAGAATTAAAAATAAATTTTTCATTAATTCCTTTGATATATATATATATATATATATATATATATCGTTTTGATCATTTTTATAGCATAACTTTGAAGTTATTTTTCGTCATTTAATTCTGTTTCATAGATCAAAGCTAATATTATGTTCCACCTACTCATATGAGTTCCCTTTCTTGCTGACAGTCATTTAATAACAATGTGGAAGTCATTCCATTCTTAAATAAAATTACTCTGCTTAAATTTTGACAGAATTTATCATCAACTATACATTTGGTATGTTTCATATTTAATTATTGCGTTCATATATTTATAAAAGACTCAATTGCGAATTAATTCTTACTTGTTGCAATTTAACATATTAAAGTTTATTGGTGCATTTTTTCCTTATTTTTGATCTCCTATGAGCTTTACTTGAAACTCTATGAAATGCGTTTTCGATTAGTGCGCTAAAATTTTTATATATCAAAATTCGATTAGTGCATATATAATACTTGACTAGTAAAACATTCTTTAGTTTAACAATAGTAATTAGAAATTATATTATTTTGTCTAAGTAGTGTTAAAAGATGGACTGTTATAAATCAATCAATTTTATAATATAAGCCGATAATAAAAATACATATTTGAATATTTGTCTCTATTAAAATTTTTTGAATATTTTGGGTTTTTTCATGTTTATTTTGAAGTCTTTTCTGATTTTTTTGTTAAAAAAAAAAAGGGACAATTTAATATACAGAAATTCACATTTATTAAAAAATATCGAAATATAAAAGATGTATGCATTTATTATGGAAAGATTATAAATAAAATTTTCAGGTTAAAATCAAAGTGATTATGACTTATTGTATAAAGAACAGGAGGCAAACCAATCTAAATAAGTTTTTCATAAAAAAAATCAGATTAATAAACATTAATTCATAGCATTTTTATCGTATCCTCTTATATGAACCTATAATTTAATTAAAAAGTACGCAAATTAATTGTGAATAAGACTAAAATTTGAGATCTAAATTGAGTCATTTCCTATAAGCTATTATATTCGATTAATGCGTTTTCAATTTTAATGTACACATTAGCCGGATTAATCGAGGGATTACTGTAGTCTGAAAAGTCTACTAGAAATTCCTTGTCCTTTTAGGAAGTAGTCGTTCATATCTCTCCAAAACTTCCTGTCTTTTGTGGCTCTTAGTAAGTTTTATCTTTGTGTTATCTCTACTAATCCCTGTTCTGCCAAGCAGATTACAATACACAGGCACGTTAGGTAGACCATTTTCTATTCTCTGTCTCTCTTCAATGTCCCGTGAAAATTTCAAATTATGGGAGAAATATTCAGTGTGCAAATAATATAAATAATGACAAACTCCTCACACCAGAAATTCAGACAGAAATTACGTGGAAATTACATTCAAATGAAATAGTCGTTACAAGTCTTCATTAAACAAATTTCAAATTTAACATCTCCTTTTTTTAATTATCATATCATTAGATTTTAATGATCTTGAAAATGCATTTCTTTAAAAGTATTGTAATTATTTTCAATTAGCTATTTGCTGGTGTAAATGGCTTTCTGAGTATTGCCAACATCCAGATTCAAAACAGAATTATGAATTTTACAGGTCAACAGAATTTTATTTTATTTCTATAACGTTTTTTTTTTGTTTGTTTTTTTTTTGTTTTTTTTGTTTTTTGTTTTTTTGTTTTTTTTGTTTTGTTTTTTCTTGTAAATAAGTTTGTCTTCAATATATACCAGGGAAAATGGCGATAAAAACAATTTAAATTCTATCCAATTTCTCTCATTTAAAAAAAAATCTCCAATTTTTTATTTTATTTATTTATATTTTTTATTTTATATATATATATATATATATATATATATATATATATATATATATTGGTTGGTGCAAAAATAATGACCTAATAATGTCGTTTTTTGACGTATTTTTTAACGTCAAAAAACGATATTATTACGTCATTATTTTTGCACCAACCCAATACATATATATATATATATATATATATATATATATATATATATATATATATATATATATATATATATATATATATATATATATTTAGTTTCCGATCCGGTGAAATTGGGACAACATGTTCATTTGTGTTAATATTCTTTCCTATAGACTTAAAAGGATACCATAAACTTGTTTTCTCTTGTCTGTATAGCCTTGTGAAGAGTCATTATCATGCCTAACATTGTTCAGATAAACGAAACCCTTTCTTCGCGTATTTTATTGTTTACACGACATTTCAAAAGATCCATTTTTCCGAACAGAAAGATGTTTCCTTTCCCTTCTCACAGAATACACTTGATTAGAGGTGAAAAATGTGTCGATTGAAACTTTGTGCTTGCAACAATAAATATACGAAGAACGGTTCCGATTCTCTGAACAACAGGTTGTTGACCCACCAATTTTGAAAGTTTAATGCAGCACATCCTTTTCAAACATGCAATATATTGAAACCAAATGTAAATACGTGTGAAGTAAATAGGTAAAGTCAATATGATTCGGATGTGCGTTGTGGTGTATTGGGTACTGCCTCGGAATGAGAAATTGGAGAGCCGAGTTCGAATTCCAGTCGGGTTTGTTACACGCAAATAGCTTTGGGAAAAGTAGGAATCTATCTATTCTCTTGACAGCTATGGGTTGAATAGCAGAACAGACTAGGCCCTGTAGTCTAACCTTGGTTGTCAACCAGTCTACCGCAGATAGAAATGGCGGTGAAAATCTTCTGCTTAGTCAATCAGGATTCGAAAGAGACATGAACATCTACACACGTATCATGTACTTACTGAGAGATTTGAATGAATCGAGAGAAAAAATTTAAACTTACCATAATCCTAATTTGAAAAATTGCCTTTAATAAAATTATTGATATTACGTTCGAAATTTTATTAAAACATCTAATTCGGTTTTCATTTTGGCAAAATAAAAAGGAACACTGTAACGATTTAAAAAAATTTAAAAAAGGCTAAAAAATAAACAGTTTTTGAATCAATAGCATAATTGTCGTCATTAGCAAGAAGGGTCCGCTGAAAAGTTTATAGGCTAAGATATAAGTAAACACACCATTTGGTAGACTAAAAGGCATACAAGTGTACTAGAATAGGACAGTTGTTGTATTCAGATACACATGTATTCAGGTCTTTTAGTGATTTACTAAGCGTAGCTTCGATGTGGCACTAGTCTGAAAGTGTGGAACACCCAGTGGGGATTACGCGGTCGTAACTGATCCAGCTTGCTAACCATTACATCACGTCGAAGTGCTCCTAGCATGTGTTTTAATCAACCACCTAGTGTGTCTACGTGCATCTATATCTTGATCAGCCTAAGAACTTTTCAGCCGACCCTCATAATATAATAATTATCTTCCTCAGTATCATACTCGCCACGTGGGAAATAGGAAATTCACCACACTGCTATTATTTCTGTATCAAGTAGGATTCTTAATAGGTGAAGTTGCCAACCATCGATCAATTTTGGCTTCATAGTTGTCCTTCACCTAGACTGGTTGCCAACCAAAGCTACATAGATATTCAATCGATAGAGTTGAATCTATAACTGTTCTAATAATATTTGCGCGAAAATGAACGGAAAAAAATCGACCAGAATTCGAACACGGCACTCCGGTTATCTTTTTCACATCGATAACTGCTTGCACATGAATAATATAATATTTTTTTTGTAATATAATAGTGTAAGCAAACAGAAGCAATTTTCCTTCACTACTGTTTGCTTAGCCCACAGCCCTGGAAGAAAACAAAGCCTTTACTAAAGCAATTGGGATTGTCTGCCATTTACCGGACCTACAGTCGTAGAAGACAACGACTTGACTATAACAGTTGGGCTTGTTAGCCATTTACCGGGCTCACAGTCGTAGTAGAAGACAACGACTTGAACAAAACAGATGATTAAATGGAATTGAAAAATACTTGTAGAGTGCTGATGATTACGTCGACAAAGAATTAATTTTTAAAAAGAAAAAAAAATAAGAATAACAATTAATAATTTGAATAAGATTATTGGGCTAGATCCGCCTTCAATAAGTAATTATTCAATCTATATGGGCACTTGGCCGAGTTGTTAGAATGTTCGATTTCCGACCCGGGTTCGAATCTCAGCATGGCCGATTTATCAGGGAGTTGACTGTTATCGGTCTGGCGGAGGAACCTTTGGAAATTGTCTAAAAACCGTACCACGGGTTGAGCCAAATCTTTAGAGGGAAATTGGATAGACGGCACTATTTGAAATACGTTGGTGGTTGTGATAGTGAAAAATTGTCATAAATAAAATTAATAATATTACGTTCGATAAATTATTAAAACGTGGTGGCCTTGTTCCGGCTGTAACTAAGGTACGCTCGTCATGTAGAGTATAAACCACAGGTGGGCTCTGTGGGTGTTAAATAAACACTGATGTGCCTGAGCAGGTGTCTGCAACAGGGATTAGTTAGTCGCCCTAGTAGACAGCCATAAGATAGTCCTAATGACAATTAATGATAAAGTAGTAATAATCGATCAGTTCTGGTGATCCAATTGCTCCAGTAAGGCCCGAGGTGTACTTTTCAAAATATTGTGATGACATTGTATCACTGTTTTAGTCAATCAGGCTTATTCTATTTAGTCAACTGTTTTATTCAAATCGCTCCTACCTAAAGAACCGTAGACCGTGTAAATAGTAGACAATACAGCAACTTTACAGCTCCTTGAAAATAAAATTCAGCATCATTTATGAATTTTTTACGGCTTATCAACCTTTTTGCAAGTTTAAAACCTGAAAATATTTTTAAACTGAAAGAATGTTTTTGGAGATAATACTGATATAATTCCAATTAATTATCACATATTTGGGGAGGGGACAGAGGTGGATTCACCCCTTTCCCATAACGAACCCGACTGAAATTGGAACTTGGCTTCATTTTAAAACCCGCACATCCAAGCTTACAGCAGTTACCCATCTAGGCACTGACAAAGCTCGACGTTGCTTAACTTCGGTGATCGCACGAAAACCTGTGTTTCAACGTGATACGGCCGGTTAATTAATGGTGACCTCTACTTATAATCTACTCGTATTGAGAGAGAGATCAAACTTTGTAACTGACATTTTTTTTTTATTTCTCTTTAGCATTTATCGTCTTTTCTTTTTAAATAGATTTCAATTTCTCTACTACAAAATTGTTGAGATCCAAAAATTAGTATGATATTTCTTTTTTTTTTTTTTTTGTGGGTGAAATATTTGTCCTTCATGTTTAAAAATAACCAAAAGAAAATAACTCAGCACAAACAATGACCGAAGTTGAATATATTAAGTTTTATTTTGAATATATTAAGTTTTATTTTGAATATATTAAGTTTTATTTTGAATATATTAAGTTTTATTTTGAATATATTAAGTTTTATTTTTGTTCATTTCAATATTCTTGGAATAATTAAAATATCGAAACGCAAAGAAAATCAGAAAGTTGCTCATCAAATAAATTGGCGAACAGGTTTTACAGATTTATATTTGCGTTTTATACACTTACGCATTTTCAAATCATCTTACTGGCAGCAAAAGCAAGAAAAAACGAGTGCTTTAACAGTCGTAAATGTGAACATGATTTTTAAAGAGTAAGTTTGCCAAAAACAATGCAGAATTTTCATTCGGGCCCGCGACATTTCAGCTTGTATAATCAAGGTCATAACATGCAGAAAATAATTCCTATAAGAATATTTCAAAAGCAAAACTACAAAAATTATCAAAGACAACACGCAAATAATGAGCGTAACACTAAACAAAACAATCTAATTTGTAGGTCTGAATTCATTTCTATGGGAAGCTATGACTCAACTCCAGATATGAGGTAACTGTGTATGTTTGCTGATACGTGTGTGCGTATGTTATGTGCCCGCGCAACTATATATATATATATATATATATATATATGGGGGGTATTTGTGTGTGTGTCTGTGTGTATGTAGACGTATATGCAAATATATATATTAGTTTTAATAAAAATGGCGTCAGTGTGACGGTCGGTTACGAGTAATAATATTCTAGTAATAATATTTTGGCTTTTCCATTAGACCTGAGGCACTGTTCTGTGTGTCTAAATAGCCCTCCTTAGGGCGTCAATTTGTTTAAGATATATATTGGCGGGTGGGTGTGCAAATATGTGTGTGCATGAATACGTCTACTGGGGCATATATGTATGAGTGTATATATTGTATTTATAGATATGTAAGATAATTTTTTGAATACAACAGACAAGGAGTATGTTGTAAATATTTTAATGTATTTTTTAATAATGTTTATCCAAAACAAGGCCCAAGAGCCACTCAAGTTAGAGGGTTACTCTGTAGTGTTGTATGAGCCTAAGAAAAGAGGTATACGTCATGAGGTTATGTAGGAAAGTTAATGGATAAACCGAGACATGAAGAGGTCAAGAATGTAAGAGGTCAAGATGATTCACTCTTGTGTAAGGGGCATGGCGGGTTCCAGCTGAAGGGATCGGGGCTGGTGGAAGCAAGAAATGTAGCTTGTTAGAGCACTTGCCGTGGAAATAGCGAAAGTTTTGCGTCGTTTCGTCTGTCAGGAAGGAATTGTAGTGTGGAAAATAATTCACTACCCACAAGGCTGCGTAGATACTTTTGAACACTTTTCAAGAAAGGCAAGTAGGGACTGAGAAACTCCAGTTCAAATTTTACAGTAATAATGATTTGACTCTTGTAAAGATAGAGTATAGCAGGAGAAGACAACTTGTTGGAGTGATACAGTGAACCAACCATTTTTCCACCATCTTTAGCAATAGATCGTGTATATGAGCTCCACTTGAGGTATGTGGCGAGCTTGAGTCACAATAGATGTTTACGGTAAGGACCTTCCTCGAGAACACCCATCGATCATGAGCGATGAAAGTTCATGGCCTCATCTGGGTTGTTGGTGGGACGTTATTAGTTTGGTTTTGGGCATAATGAATTTCACAAGCCGGTTCTTCACCTATTGAGATTTTTCGTACAAGATTCAAGACTATGAAGATATTGTCTATAATTCTTATCGTCGCTTCTCTTACCAAATTACTCCCCGATTTTGTTCCTGAGGATGGCCAGAGAACGGTAAAAAAAAATGCTAAAAACATCGCTATGAACGATGGACAGGTCAGGCATAGTCTTCAACCAACCAAAAAGAGAAGCTATTCAGTGACTCTTGTATTCAGTAATACATGAATAAATGCAAATTATTGCCCAAGTATGTATTATATATTTTATGTTAATACATACATGCATGATGCATATATTATTATTATAATAAAGGTTATTTTAGTGCATACATCTTTTTAACTGTACGTACTGTTTTTCCTTAATTTTTTCAATCAATGAAATGAATGTCTAACGGCATACATAACAGAAAGTCTTATTTAAATTGTGTATGTCAACTCAAACGTGTGTATCTATTAGAATAACATTTATAACAAAAAAATTGTCGGATTATAATCCACACGCACACATCCACACGCACACATCCACACGCATATATATATATATATATATATATATATATATATATATATATATATATATATATATATATGGTTGGTGTAAAAATAATGACGTAATAATGTCGTTTTTTGACGTTAAAAAATACGTCAGAAAACGACATTATTACATCATTATTTTTGCACCAACCTTATCTATATATATATATATATAGAGAGAGAGAGAGAGAGACAGACAGACAGACAGACAGAGAGATAGACAGACAGAGAGAAACAGAGAGAGAGAAACAGTGAGAAACAGACAGATAGACAGAGACAGAGAGAAAATAGAGTCAAAGATAGACATTAGACGAAATAACAAAATTGTGTGTAAAACGAAAAGAATGTCAAAAGAATGTCTTCGGACTCAAGAGGGTGAATCGCTTACATTGTTCTGACATTTAGAAATTTTCATACCATATATATATATATATATATATATATATATATATATATATATATATATATATATATATATATATATATGTATGTATGAGTGTGTGTATATAGAGGTGTCAAACACTTTAAGAGCATGACACGACTTAAAGTCACAGAGTTTGCTCAAAAGAATCTTAAAATATGAAACTCGACTAGTTTTAAATAAAAACACAATTCACTTAACTTATTCATTACTCAGGACTTTGACTATTCGGCATATATATATATGTGTGTGTGTGTGTGTGTAAATATAAAATAGATATACATATATGTATGTATTTACATATATATATTTGTAGATAGATAAACACCCTCTCTCTCTCTTTCTATATATATATATATGTATATACACACGCACACACACATATATGTGTGTGTGTGTGTATGTGTGTGTGTGCAGTTGTATGTTGTGTATTTGGCAAGTTATCCCTCTTTAAAACATGTTTCGTTGAACAAAACTCACAATGTACTTTTGTTTAACCTTTTATTATATTTTTCTTGCATGCGTACAAGAATGTAATATGTACCTCCTACAGCAAAAGACTTTTGAAAGTTATATTAACAAGAAACCAATTATGAAAAAGCCTATAATAAAATGGCCGTATTTGGAAATTATACATAAAAATATACTAAAAAAAGCTAAAAGATATATTTTGCCTGTCTCGTTCAACGAAAAATGTCTTTCTGTATGTACGTATGTATGTATATACGTGTGTATGTATGTATGCATATATGTATGTATGCATATATGTATGTATGCATATATGTATGTATTTATGTGTATGTGAAATCTTAGCTTCCTCTATGCTTTGCTTAATCTACCAATTGAAATGCTTGTAGCACGTAAAAATTACGTGATGCATAATTTTATCATATATTTATTGAACATAATTTGTTATTGTCCTATATAGGTACACACACACACACACACATATATATATATATATGCATATATATATATATATATATATATATATATATATATATATATATGTATGTGTATATATATATATATATATATATATATATATATATATATATATATATATATATATATATGGTCATTAATGACGTAAGCAGGTTTAAATATATTAAATTACCTATTAGAAAAAAAACATTATTTTATTTATCGGCATAAATATCATCTTCGATAAAAAAAAAATATTTAGTTTAAGAAGATTCGTTTTTTTCCCGTAAAATAAATAAAAAATAAGGTGATATAATTTATTGTTTTAAATGTTTCCAAAATAATTCACTTTCATCTGATTTGAGGCTGTAAACTATACAATAATTATAAAGATTGTGCTTTAGTTTTATTACTTCGAAATTTGTAAATAAGGAAAAAAACAGACATTTCTATTGTTTTTTTTTTGTTTCAACAAGGCAACGTGAAATATCCTAAAATTTATTGGACATGTCAAAGGTGAAGCCAACAACATAAACTAATTTATAGTTGCTAATTTGCATAGCTTCGTTGGTTTATTGTATTATTACATTATTTTTATGCACAAATAACATGAATTAAGTATAAAAAAAAGTATGAGGAAATAGAAACAGAAAGTATATTAATTTTTAGTTAGACAATAAGGAAGTGTTACAGACACACACATGCGCAAAAAACTATGGGCATCAGAAAGGCTCTTCAGATATTAGACAATTAAATTTCAGCTATTTTTTCTTTCTTTGCAGAATGAATGTTTTCTGCTTGTAACAGATTAAAGCTTTCTAAATGAATGTAACGTGGTTGAAAGTAAAAAATAAAAAAAAACAGTCAATGGTTATCAGAAATAAAATTTAAAAAAAACAAAACTTTTCACGAAATGACGAAAAAAAATGAAAAGAAAATATTCCCAAGGCAGTGATTGTTACTGTATTCATATTTAAAAAATGATTTTCTAAAATATCTTTAATATTCTGAGTCAATTGTACAGGTATTTGGTTTTTGATTTTGCCTGTAGTTTCCAAGTATATTTTTTCAATAATTGTGTTATTCTTTTCATAACTCTTAGCTTTAGAAATGACACGACTGTCTTTCAAGTTGTTCTCTAACTTACTTACCCGTCCCCCGTGATCCATATCAACTAATTCACTCACAGCCTTCATTTTAAGGTACTTAATTTGCTTCAACATCAGAAGTTTACAAAACTCCAAACTTGAACCTCCACTAATGTCATTTCTTCTCCTGGCTTAAGCCATGGGTCATTCGACAAAGGTTCTTATTGGTCAGTGATAGTTTTCTTTACTCATGTAGAAATACGCACATGCACACGCTTTTTCTCTCTCTTATAAACACATATATATATATATATATATATATATATATATATATATATATATATATTGTTTAAAATTTTTTAAATGTTATATTTATGGGGGAGAGTGCTCAATGTTGGAGATATAGTTTGTAGCTATAGACAGTATGGATGTAGAAATAAACACTGCATGATTACTGGCAGTTTCACACCTTAAGTGACCATCATGATTGTTGCATCTATGCCAACGCTACTTACATATAATATATTAGACAAAACAAAATATCTATCTATCTATCTATCTATCTATCTATCTATCTATCTATCTATCTATATATATATATATATATATATATATATACATATATATATATATATATACATATATATATATATATATAAATATATAATTATATTGCTTAAAATGTGGTATATTTGTGGGAGAAAAGTGGTCAACATCGCACATAGAGCGTTTCTAAATATAAATTTTATAGACCGGAAATAATCTGTCCATGGCGACTGGCAGCTTTCACAGAGATCTTCAGAGCATTAATTGAAGAAGACTTGAGATGTGAAACAGGCAGTAAGCATGCAGTAATGTTTTTTTTTTATGTCTACACACACTTTTTCTCTGCCTCCCCCCGTATATATATATATATATATATATATATATATATATATATATATATATATATATATATGTATGTATGTATGTATGTATAAATACAGTTATAGTTATATATATTTATTCTTTCTTATATTTTTCTTATTTCTACCATCTAAAAAGCTTTTATTTATAACCTTGCCTTGCTTTTGTCTCCCTGCCATTACAATATTAGTAGACATTTTTTGTCTAATTGTAAATAATTTCTTTGTTAAGAAAAAAAAACGAAATGTCAATTATATTGTTGACAAAAAACCACTTTCCATTGCTATGCGCGAATATGATCGATTTCGGTGCGAGGCATCAAGTCGACATATAGATATGTACATATTGTATTGTTTACTCAAATTCTATTGTTGTTGTTCTTGTTGTTAATGATGATGATGATGATGATGATGATGACAATTATGCTGACGATCATTTCATATATATATATATATATATATATATATATTAATGTATTTATGCTGTCGATAATAATTTCTTTGACTTGTTAGTCACTTTTTGATGGAAAAAAAATTTCGGTCAACTGAGCAGTGATGTAATTACGAATGAACGTTTGGGGTTCGAGATATGTTTTATCAAGACAAAATCCAAGCAAAAAATAATCTCGCCTCTTTGTTTTTTTGGGGGGTTTTTGGGGTTTTTTTTTTTTGTTTTGTTTTGTTTTGTTTTATGTTCTGTATATAGACTTAGATTTATCAGAAAGAATTAAAAATTTTAACAACTACGACTTGCTATTAAAAATGTGCCGTGTTCATTTTAACGTTTCAAATAAATCGGTTATCATTTCTTTGAAATAACTAAATTCAATCAACTGAATGTGTGAGTTGCATACATGTAATTGTAAATGATGCTAATAAATACATCTATTTGAATGAACATACTTCCCCCTCCTAGTACTCTATACAAGGGGCTCAACCCACGGAAGGGCTTCCTTTAAGTAGAGAAAGACAAATAAATGTGATAAAGTTGAAAGACGTGAAGAATATGCGTATGGCACGGGAAACGCTAAATTACTTAAAATATGTAGAGAGATGTCTATCCTTTCGGATCCTCTCAATTTTGGAATAACACTTCGTATATACGGAGATAAGTGCAGTCGACGTCAATAGTCAGACTTATATCATGCAAACATAAAAACATCCTTCTTGCAAATTTTCACTTACATATAACAAGTCTAGATTACAGTCAAGTTATTCTGAAAAAATAAAATCCAACGCCGGGCTTTAGCTGAGTATTAACTCAGGGAAAGCAAGCAGTTTCTCACTAGAAGAATTTTTTTTTCTTGTAGTAATATATATCATAGTATATATATGTACTTTATTGGCTACTTTTATTGTCTGCAGTTGTGAAATATTGCCGACTACTTGTCATGTGACTGAAGAGGTATAGTGAGTCAGCGAAACACTCTTATTCTAGCATTGCAAAAACATACTCGAAGTGGGGAAGTTTTTTCACCGAAGAATTTTGTAGAAATAATCGCATTCTCGCTAATTGATGATTCGTCAATTCACGGGCCAATGAAAAGACAACACTACAGCCTTCTTCTTTTTCGCTATTTCTTTTTTAGGGATTATAACAGTCAACTGATCATATTAAATATATCGTATTTCAGAAATACGGTCATCATGTGTGGCTATTTTTTTTATTATTTTCTTTTAGTTGAGAGATATTTTCTCCCTAATTTTTAACTTTTTCTCTCCTATTTTACAGACGCAAAGTTAAAGACGTCAAAGACTAATATAGAGTGTTTGTTTTGTTTTTAAAAGAATAAATAAAGCGATAAAATAATTCTTTTAAATCTTTTCAAAAATCCTGTTCGGTCAAACATGTTGGCTGAAAGGCCACGAAATTATAAATACCTATGATTATCAGAAATCAATATTCTTCTTTACACTATTCATATTTGGACTATTATCCCCATCTTTATTGTTGTTATCACAACGTTTCGGCCGTTGTACCCTCCGGCCTTCAATGTCCGATTTCATTGTCTCACCTCTCACTACGAGCATGGCAGATTATGTATAGAGTGAAAGGGATAGTCATCAGCCTGGGTGGAATAGGTGAAAATACTGGACAAGAAAGAAGACTGAAGAGTTAGACGTCTGAAAGAATCAGCGCAGATGCAAGACTCTGAGGACCCCCTTAGTAGACCTAGCCTATAAATAAATAACAATATGGGAGCCGCTAATAGAGTAAGAAAAACAAATCACAGTAAGATTTCAACAGCAGCAATCAAAATATAGGCAACAGCAGTAGCCAAAACATGACAACCAGAAGCAGCAGTAAAAGTTGCAACCAAATCAGCAGCCAGGTTATATTTAAGGCACTAAGTTTACTAAAACAAATCTGACAATAGCCTATTGCGTTGGTTTGTGAATTTCGTAACATTGCGGTTGTGAGTTCAATTCCCGAGATGAAATAAAAAACTAGACGAGCAATAAAAATAAAATAAAATATCTCTATACATGAACAGTCTAACGAAAACAGTCTATCCCATCCCTGGAGATTAAATAAAGGATTCAAAATTCCAGGGAGTCTACCCAGATCGATATACATCTGTAGAAGGACCGTCGTTATCAAAACAACAAAGATGAGGACAATAATCCGAATACGAATAATGATAATTCAAACAACTCAGACAAAAATTATCAAAATTCTTGATTAATTAAAAATAATCTGAGACGTAAAAATTCCCCCTTTTTTGTGCGTGGGGGGGGATATAATAAAATTGGTTTCTGATATATTTTCACCTTAATACATACGTATCGGTTATCTGTAACTGAAATTTAGTTCCAGTTTACGTAGTATGGTTCGAAACGCCAATTGAGGGACGAAATGCGTAATATGAGAGTTTTATACCATTTTGCCATTTAGTTACCAACTATTAGTTTGAGACATATATATATATATATATATATATATATATATATATATATATATATGTGTGTGTGTGTGTGTGTGTGTGTGTATATATATATATGTGTGTGTGTATATATATATATATATATATATATATATATATATATATATAATTACAAAGACTTAAAAGACCATAGGTGATATTTTATTTCATTGAAGCCAGTAAAATATGGTTTCAAATCCTCAGATCTGTAAACTATAATAATTTTTGCTCTGTCTTGAGAGAACTCTCAACGGATCTATATCCTCTTGGAAATTCCATACGGATTACCAATAATTTTATTATTACTACACACACACACACAAACACATACATATAGATAGATAGATAGATAGATAGATAGATAGATAGATGGAGTTGTATAACATATATACATATATATATATATATATATATATATATATATATATATATATATATAGAGAGAGAGAGAGAGAGAGAGAGTTGTATAACATATATATATATATGTAGTTGTATATTATATATATATATATATATATATATATATATATATATATATATATAGTTTTATTTATAACAATTTTGTTTTTTTCTAGCCAGTATATGGTAACATCAAATTCTTACTTAATTTTCGCCTTAGATTGAATTCTACTCGTATTGAATATATACAAAAATGTTTTATATTAGTGTTTGTCTTTACATAATAATTTTTGCTCTGTCTTTTGACATAGAGCTCTCAACGGATCTATATCCACTTGAAAATTCCATACGCATTACCAATAATTTTATTATTAACACACACACACGCACACATATATATATATATATATATATATATATATAGATAGAGAGAGAGAGAGAGAGCGAGAGCGAGATGTATAATATATATAGTTGTATTAGGTTGGTGCAAATGTAATGTCGTTTTCGACGTTAAAATATACGTCAAAAACGACATTATTTTGCACCAACCTAATATATTATATATATATATATAGTTTTATTTATAACTGTTTTGTTTTTTTTTAGCCAGTTTATGGTAACATCAAATTCTTACTTAATTTTCGCTTTAGATTGAATTCGTATTGAATATATACACAAAAATGCTTTATATTAGTTATTTACTTATTGCTCGGACACGAAGTATGAAGTTTAAAGCATCCATTAAGGATTGAATTAGCGAGTTATCTTTAACGAGACGAAGTTTGCCACACATGACCACATTTCGGAAGTAATGATCGAGCCTGCTACTCAACAGAAATAGTCAACTGAACCACTTCTCCAACCCTGCACCTAAGCGTAGCTCTGATTTGACACGAGGCATGATGTGCTTAGGAAAGATACAACTCATTAAGTTGGAATTGATTCATCACGAATCAGCTGCAATTAATCTGTTGTTTAGTTAAAGAGTTTCTTCTCTCACACTTTTGGATCTCTCTTCTTACCTCGAGCTTTTCAATTCAACTTTGATCTTCAAAAATTTAAATGTAATTTCAATCGTTATCTTTTGACTTCTTAATGTCTCTTATGTTATTTTTCTCACTCTTCAATGTTTTTTTCATTCACACTCAGTAACCTTTTGCGTCTTAGTGGCTTTATTGCCTTGCTTGGGGTGAAATGATTAAAAAAATAACTGATTCCACTACTCAGTTGTAAGTGATAAATGTTTAGAAATACACTATGTTAAGACTTATTTACGACGTAAATAAAACTATACAAAGGCTTCCTCAATACGTAAATAGCTATTAACTTTCAAAAGGTCTAAAATGACTGCGTTATTTGATGGTTTAATTTACTTGAGACATAAAGGATTTCTTTATTAGAAGATTTAAGACGTAAAAGACTACAGAAAATTTTAGTTAAGACGGAAATGACTCAGTTATAAGATTTCTTGATGGAAATGTTTTTGTTTTTTTTATATGAAACTTTATTTAAGACGTAAGTAACGACTCTATACAAAAGTTTAGTTATTGCATAAATAACTACGTCATGTGAAAGTTTAAAACGTAAATGACTTTATTTTGAAAATTTAAAAATGATTACGTTCGATAGAGGTCTAGTTAAGACTATGCTATACAGAAGTTTGCATAAGACGTAAATTGACTTTTGTATAAGATTTAGACATGATGACTTTAGTTAAGTTACATTATGAGAAGATTTATACAAGACGTGCATTGCTTGTTTATATGAAGGTTCGTTTAAGACGTAAATGACAGCTTTATACAAAATTTCACGACATAAATGACTACTCCATAAGATTTCAGATACAAATGATTATGCAAAAGGAAATACATACAAGACGGAAATAGCTATGTTATAAGTTTTATTGAAGACGTAAATATCTTATTTGTATGATGTTTATTTAAGACGTAAATGACTTTTATATACAAAAGTTTGTCAAAAAGATAAATGAATTCTCTATGAGAAGATTTAAGACCTTAATAGCTACAGAAAATTTTAGTTAAGACGTAAGTGACTACGTTTTATCAAGGTTTAGTTAAAACTTAATTTTTTCGTAAGACGTAAATGACTCCTCTCTAAAAAGGCTTAAGACATAAATGCCAATACAAAAGCTTAAAATTTCATTTAATTGAGAGCACCTTTTTTGGTATATGGGATGTTCCTAGTAGGCCGATTTTCTGGGCAACTTGTATGTTGATGCTACCTGTGACACAGTAAAATTGTCCATTTCTTTTCTCGCGAGGCCCAGAGCTCCGATTACTATTGGTACGAGTCTCAGTCTTCATTCCCCACATCCTGTTAATCTCGATCTCCAGGACCTTGCATTTGGACAATGTTTTATGGGAGTGTTTCTCTCAGGTGTTACTGCTATATGAATAAGCATATACTTCCTGAATTTCTTGTCTTTTTAACAATATCAGGTCTGTTGCCTTTTATTCGCCTGTCAGTTTGAATTGGCATATCCCAGAGGATAGTTACATCTTTATTTTGGGTAACTGTGTCTGGTTGGTGGTCATATCATCTCTCAGTTGTTTTATTATTATTATTATTATTATTATTATTATTATTATTATTAAAGTTTTGATAAGACATAAATGTATTGTCTGTATAAAGGTTTAATTAGAACGAGAAACACTTCCCCACATGAAGGTTAAATTTATATGTAAATGATTATTCAATATGCATTAATGTACACGCTTATAGAGTTACGTATATGAGTAATATTTTGTTTTGCAAAGAAGTATTGAAACCAAAACTAAGAACTGAGTAAGAAATTTCACTTAAATCTTGTAAGTGTTAAGGAAACCCCCCATGAATGACCCTTGATTTAAATAGGTTAAGACTGTCGTATTCTGGAAAATATTCACGCTGGCGTCTATTTCAAAACGTACCAGTTCTTGAGGAAAATCAGAATGACTGGATCTTTATTCTTACATTTAGAAAATGGAGGAAATTAAGCACATTCGTCTCCATTGAAGTAATATAGCTTGTCTTAGCTAGTAAAGGTGTGTACTGAAAAGTAATTCCTAATCATAAATAAACCGCGAGCATCACAAAAAAAAATGGCGTCGACGAACCGTGTTCAAATTCTGGTTTAAGTATTAGGTTGGTGCAAAAATAATGTCGTTTTCTCATATAGTAACATATGTGAGAAAACGACATTATTTTTGCACCAACCTAATAGTTTGTATTCAATTCGCACTTGAAAGAAAAAGACATGAGTCCAATTCTCCCTAATTGGTCTAGTCAAGTAATTAGCAGCATGTAAACCTGCTGAGTTTCACGGGAAGTACCAAGTTTCTTCCTTTGCTCTAAGAAATGCTATGAAGCATCCAGTTTGGTACCCCGTCGATATGTGAACTGGTGGGATAGTTTGAATTTTAATATTAGGTTGGTGCAAAAATAATGACGTAATAATGTCGTTTTTTGACGTTAAAAAATACGTCAAAAAACGACATTATTACGTCATTATTTTTGCACCAACCTAATAATAGCTCATTACGTTTGTCTGTGGACTTTATTTACTTGTCGATAAGTTTACTGCGACAGTTTCCAAACGGAAGAAAGAAATCTTTCAAATGCGATTTAGACGATTATTTTTCTACTTTTCGTTATTTTTTTTTTCTTTCGATTGTGAAGAATATGCGAGCGTGGGGGCGTATGAATGTATATAGCCGTGAAAATGTGTTTATAACCAAATACGTGGACGCATGCGTGCATGCATCGCGTTTTGGCAGTCTTTGCTTTTCTTTTCATAATCTCCTTTTCTTTTTTTTTTTTCATCCCCGAGATAATATCACGGGGTCTATTACTTCCAAATGTAGTATTAGTAACTGTAGTTCAGTATTCGTTCCTACATGGTATTTATTTTTCGAACTTCATGCGAATTTTAACTTTCAATTTAAAGCGTACGTTAGGCTTGAAAGCCCCGAACGCCTACAACGTCGCCCGCTTCTCTGCTCGTGATTGGGTTATATATCATTTCAGCAGCATGGGTAGAAAAAAAACGACAATGGTCTTTACGTGAAAATCACTGCTAAAAGAATTAGTGACGGTAGGTCAGTGAGTAGCTATCTTTAACGGCATCAAAACTATTAGGTTGGTGCAAAAAATGTCGTTTTTAACGTTAAAAAATACGTCAAAAAACGACATTATTACGTCATTATTTTTGCACCAAACTAATAGTGTCCATGATCATATCGATAAAATTAAGGTGATAATATAAAGGGTCCCAGCTTGACCGATTTTCAGCACAAAACAGACTGTAAAAGAGAGATCAATTCTGTTAGTTGCATTATTATTATTTTTTTTTTGTATAAAGCCTGTTGTAAAATAAATATATATATATATATATATACACACAAATAGATGCTCGTAAAAACAGTTTAGTATTCTTACAATTGTATTTTACGTGCTTTGAATAGCGAATCAGGACTCTGCTAAAACTTTTTCTCCTTGTAAAGCCGAAATAAAATGATCATTTAGCGGTTTCTTTTTTAAATTGTTTGGATGGGGAGTGTTCGAGCAAGTCAAAATGTTTGATTTTTATGATTAACGAATTTAGTCCTCGGTTTTTTGTTTTCCTAAAAACTTTTACATATGTATATATATATATATATATATATATATATATATATATATATATATATATATATATATATATATTAGGTTGTTGCAAAAATAATGACGTAATAATGTCTTTTTTGACGTATTTTTAACGTCAAAAAACGACATTATTACGTCATTATTTTTGCACCAAACTAATATATATATATATATATATATATATATATATATATAACACACACATACATATATATATATATATATATATATATATATATATATATATATAAACACACACAGACGCACACACATACATATATATATATATATATATATATATATATATATATATATATATATATATATATATATAGGTTGTTCCAGAAGTCACCGCGGGGTTTAAAACTGTAGCGATTTCTACTCTACTTCTATTATTCAAAAATAGTTTTATACAGAGAGAAAAATGCAAACACTGGAAATGTTCTCCCATTTCATCATGAAAAATTATACGACGTCAATATCTTCCATTTTATGCGTCCCACAGACGCCATCTTTTATACCTTTCTCCATAATAGGGTTTAATAACTCAGGCTGCAACCCTCGAACTTCTGTACAGAGTTGCTGCATTGTCTGCGGTTTAAAGTACCCGCCCCACAAAATTATCGGGAGGCGCCAGATCAGAAGAAACTAGTGACTAAAAAATGACGGAATTTTACGAAATTATTCGGAATTTCACGAAATGCAAAGTTTGATAAAATACAAATTCAAATTCCATGATTTTGGTTCTTTGTTCAGCTGTGAATTTTTTCGTGAATATTTTTCCCATGTTCTATAAAAAAAAGAAATAAAAATTATGAAAAATATCACATATTGTGATATTATTTAAATACCAAGGTGACGTTTGGGACTCCCTATATATATATATATATATATATATATATATATATATATATATATATATATATATATATATATATATATATACACGTTCATAAGTTTAAAATTAGACTAAACTTTCTTTTTTTGATATTTCAGGCTCAAAGTTTTCAGGTTTTGATCTCTGGTTTAAATACGAAAATCAGAAACACTGAATTATATGTACGAAAACTAAAATAAATTATTTGATTATTATAACTTTTTGATTGTTCTCTTATGAGCTTTGGAGAGTTTGTGAAATTTTTGTAATCTTTGTCTCTATGATTGCAACAGAATTTTTCTTCTATCTATTTTTGTCACAAAAAAATTGCTCTTCTTTATTGCAAAAGAAATCTACCTAGTATTATATATGAAGTTATCGTGCTAGAGAGGGTGTTGTATTATAGCTGAAGACTCGAAATTAGAGATCCTAGTTCGAATTCTAGCGTTTTTTTTTGTTTTGTTTTTTTCTACGATCAATCTATTTTTTGCAGATTATTTGAAGCCAGAAAATATGTTTACATTGTAAGAATTTTATTCAGATAATAATGGTTTAGTAATACAAGTCTTACTATTTAACCCATAGCTTGGAGAAGAAGAGGTGGATTCATATCTTTCCCAAGGCATAGCTGAATATAACGAACCCAACTGGAACTGGACCAATTAAAAATTCCGAGCCATTATCCATTACACCACCTGCACGTCCATGCTTACAAGAGCTGGTATTCCCACGTGGTTACCCATCTAGATACTAACCAGGCTACACGCTGCTTAACTTTAATTATCTTACGGGAACCGCTGTTTCAATGCGATGTGGCTGTAAACTTCGAATTCCAGTCGGGATTGTTACATTCACTTACGCGCTGTGGACAGCAGTTCGGAAATAGTATGACTCCATCTTTTCTTCTTATCCACGCAACTTATGGGTTGAATAGCAGAACAAAGTAGTCCCTATAGCCTTAGATGACATCTAGTCTAGCCAAGAAGAAACTGGAAATCTTCTGCCTAGTTAGTCATGACTTGAAAGAGACGTGATTGCCCAAGTGTATCTCACGCATGGCAATTGACTTGATTTTAACTGGCAAGAACGACCAAGAGGCTGCAATGAAACACCGAATAAGCTTTGGGTTGGCTGCATTTGGAAAATATAAAGCTGTACTGAAATCAACAACAAGTGTGCCAATTCATATTAAAACTAAGATATAACTCATTTACGTTCTTCCATCCGTTTTCTATAGTTTCGATTTGGTAGACATGTGCGAAAAAGGTTTCAGCTTCAATTGAAATATTCCAAAACCGAATCACAGATTCTAAGCTGTTAGACAAAGTGAAATTAACCAGTCTCTTGGAGAGTAGGACTCAGGATACATCTTGCTCTTCCCTACTATCGTGAAAATGGACTGCTCCTATAAATATGGCGCGTGGACACATTAGAGTAGGATTTGAAGAGTAGTTGATTTACTTAAGTTTCTTCCGTTCTATTTAGGAAACGTCTTTTTTTTTTACCGACCTAGTCTTCTGTTCCTTCGAGTGCATCGTGTCTGGAAAGAGAAGTAGAGGAAAACCAGAACAAAAGTGGAGGGATAACATAATTGTGTGGTCGGAAGCTGTGACTCATCGGTAAGTATTTTCTTCTGGTAGAAGCTAACAACGAACCCCACAAAACAGGCGATTATTTTATTTATTATTATTATTATTATTATTGCTGTTGTTGTTGTTATTCGCCGTACAAAATGTGAAAATCAAATATTAGGTTGGTGCAAAAATAATGACGTAATAATGTCGTTTTTTGACGTTAAAAAATACGTCAAAAAACGACATTATTACGTCATTATTTTTACACCAACCTAATAGTAGAAATTTTAAGCAACGTTTTGCAAAAAGGCCAAAAGTAAGGATCGAACTCACGATTCAGTTTTAACAGATCTCGTGAGACAAATTTGCTAATCATTACTTCATTAAGCGTAGATGTGGAAAAAGGTTGAAAGTAAGAAGCACCCAGTGGGATTCGAACTCACTACTCAGTCGTAAGGGATCTAGCATGTTAACAAACATGTTAATCATTATAACACGTCGAGACAATATATAGCCAAAACGCATTAAAAACAAAAATTTCTAAATTTAAAATTGCCGGCGTCTCTCGTTCGTGCGCACGTATTATCGCAACAAGCCTGATGAAGTCCTAAGGGACGAAACACATCGCACGAAAATTTTTTCCACTTTGTCATACATCTATCCTCCAGAACTACTCCTGATATATAAAAGATGTATATAGCATTATCCCATACACGTGGCCTGAGGATTGCATATAGCATGAAACAGACTGTCGCCTCTAAGTGTTGACTTCTACGTTCACTTTTATATTTATATTTATATATATATATATATATGTATATACACACACACACACACACATATATATATATATATATATATATATATATATACACACACACGCACACACACACCCATATATATATGCGTGTGTGTGTGTGTGTATTTGTGTATTTAGGCAGCTAATTCGCTTTCAGGTATGTCTGATTGAAAAGTTACAAAGGTTATGTTTGCTTATTTTGATCATAATCCTTTTATATTCACGAACATATATCTTTCCGTATATTACAATTAAATGAGGCAAGAAATGCTCTGTAACAGTGATAATTTTATTACCCAAGTACTCTCCATCTCTTTCTGATATCATCATCCGGGTGCAATTGATAAGGCAAAACCTATGTATAGTTATCTATTACTGAATTTTTCTTTTGTGTTTAAATGCTATTGTTGACAGTTATGCTTTAGCATCTCGTGAATACTTATCCATTATGAAATTTTTCTTTTATGCTTGCACCGCTGATGTAATAAAAGTGATTCTCACTGTTACAGTACGGTGCGCCTCACTTTGGGAACCACAGGTCTAAAACGTTGTGGCAAAAACAAGTGACAATCATATGAAGGAAAGTCTAGTTAAAAGTTAATACATCATCTCATAATGTAGTACATTGCTGCTGGACTCAAATAAGGCGACGAACACATATATATAAATATCTTTCTTGTTCGAGTTGCGGCGAATGGGTAGAGTGAGAGAGAATCACAGAGGTTAGAATTGTGCATACAGGAATTAACAGAGACAAATTTTCGGTGAACCTCTATAGCGAACCTCTCTCTCCAGATCAAGAATTGGACCGATTATGTAACATTTGGACACCTACGCAACTACACGTAGCTACGCCTTCTTCCGGTATGTCGTCTACGCAATTTCGTGTGGCCACGCCTCTTCCGCAAACACCCATTTCGTTCCGGTCAGGACACCAATGCTTAGGACACCTGTACGTCCTGTTTATTTTAACCACAGGATACATTTCCTGTTTATGCTATCACCAGTTCCGATTTCCGCCCACACACTGATGCAGCGGAATTAAGGCTAAAGATATTTCCTCAAACGATACCCAGCAATAATTCTTGTAATTTTAAACACTGTTTTGCATTCTAGGCAAATCTGATGTTGCCCACGGAGTAGGAAGTATTGACAGAGTAAGTAAAAACAATCTTTGAAGACTTATTTAACGATAAAATAGAAAAGGTGACACTATTTACTCTCAAATGATCTTTAGTTACTAATTGTATATCTATATCGTAATCGTATATTTCAACCAGAACAATGTTAGATAAAGCACTAAAAGTAGAGGGATGCAGTATATATGGTAATGCATAATGAGGTGTGTGATTTGAATAGAAGAAACAATGGCGGGAAATGAAGATTATAACGATAAGGAGAAAAAAATAACGGTTGACCATTGACTTGAAGAGATCAAGTTTGAGGTGTTCAAGAAAGCATCCACACTGGAGTCTATTCCAAAAGGTGACAGATCTTGAGAAAAAAGCTGTCTGGGTGGAACTTCTTACATTTGGAATACAGGGGATATGAAAGTGATTCGACTCCGTGGATGTGTTATGACGTGTCCTGATTGTAATGGTCTGATCTATCTACATTAAAAATATTTCCACGTCGACTTGAACAAAATTCATCACTTTCCTTAATAATAGAGTTTTACAATGTTGAGAAATAGCGATTTGATATATTAATAAATATATAATATTGAAAGAAATTAGGAAAATTAATGACAAAGTAGGAAAAACCTTTCATGTGAGGCGTTTCATATCTTTAGGACTTCACCTGACTAAAGTGTATAGAAAGTATATAGAAATTCCTTTATCTGTAGATCCGGATTATTACAATGTGGGATACTTAATAACAAAAGTGATAAAGATATAAAGATATAAAGAAAAAGAAAATTGGCTAGACTATATACTCAAGCAGATATTATTAAAAGAAAAACAAAATCTAATTTAAAAGATTATAATTTCTCTCCTCCATGCGCATGTGTAATCATATATACTTAAACATCACTTTAGTCCGATAAAGTCCGAATGGAGGAAAAGTTTCGCACAGAAAACATTTTCCACATTGTTAATAATTTCCTAAGATTATTCTAGTATTTAAAAATGTATATGTCATTTTCTCCCATTGAAAAAAGTAAATAACTTTAAACCCTGAAGAAAAAAAAACAGAGACAACATTCCATTTCTTGAGTTATTTTTTCTGAATAGATCAAAATATACTAGGAAAGTAGACTCCTCACTTAACGAACGAGTTCTGTTCTAACGACGTGGTCGCTAGACGAACTGTACGCGAACTGAGAATTTATACCTGACCGCTATTTCAGCCATGCCAAGCGTGTAATGTGGTTGTGCCAACCAGTTTCTGAAAGCATCAATGTCAGTTTGTATAACATTTCAGAGGGTTTTCATATAAAAAATGAATTCACCCCAAGATAATTCTTCTCGTCAGAATCCCTCTTACATAGTTATAAATTTACTATTCATCCGTGCATTGAATACTGCTGCCATATCTGGTCTGGTGTTCCTGCTACTTACCTCGAGGTTCTTGAAAAAATTCAAAGAAGGGTCTATAATGAAATCGATCCTGACATAACACCTGGACTTCACTCACTTTATCTTCGACCTGACGTAGCTTTCCTCTGTTTTTTCTGCAAATATTTTCACCTTACTGCCTCAACTGCATGAATTCAAGCGTACTACTTTATTAAATACTAGGTCTCAACGTTTTTAATGCAATCCTCTGTTCTATTCTAATAGTTTCTTTTCTCGTACTTCTCGTCAGTATATATATATATATATAAATATATATATATATAAATACGAGGCTAAACAAATATGTATACATACGTGGGTAAACACACACACACACACACACATATATATATATATATATATATATATATATATATATATATATATATAATAAAAAAGCTTAAACACTAATATTCCATGGTCATAAATTATTCCATTGGAATCGTAAATACGATCCAATTCATCAGACCTACAAATTCAAAAAGAAAACAAAAAAAAACAACTCCGTGAATAAAAAATAAAATTTAGTGAGAGTGTAAGTATGAGAGTGTGGGACGAATGTGAGAGTAAAAGAAAGCTATAGAGAGGGGTAACAGACGAGAGAAGAACAGGAGAGGAACAGGAAGGTCTAAAGATGAAGGTGGTGGATTAAAATTTAACAGAGAGAAGTTTTAAAGAGGGGAGTCAAAAACGGTTTAAGTGAGAGAAATATGAATGTTCTCGGATGTCTAATAGATTAAAGATGTAACCGGAAAGGATACATTTTGTGGTGACATACACACACAATAGACGATATAATCTTAAAGATCAGAAGATGAGAGAGGGAGAGGAAAAGAAAATAAAAAGCGGTGGGAGAGAGAGAAGGGGTGGGGGGTACTAAAACCAAAAAGCATTTATAAAAGGGTCACTGTGTAATTAAGAAAATTTGACAAAATTAATATCGACTACAAATCAAATAAACATAAAAAAACAAATATAACGATTATCTAATCTAGCAAGGACCTTATATATATATATATATATATATATATATATATCAAGGATTTTTTAATCAAGAAAGTCATTAAAGCCACTAAGAGACAAGGGGTTGCTGGTCATGGAAGAATTAGAAAACACAAACATTACTAAGGCGCGAGAACAATAGGAGAGTGATCAGGAAAACTGCAGTTAGCGATTGCCATTGCATTTAAAATTTTGAAGATTAAAGTTGACTAGAAATCAAGGAGCCGGGAGATAAATCCACAAGGGGGAAGTGCGAGAGAAGAAACTGTTAGCATAGAACTTACGGTTACATCTAGCCAGCTTGATTGTAAATTGATGAAACCTTTCCGTCAGTCTAGTACTGCGCTTAAATTCATAACATCTAGGTAACATAGCGAAGAGCTTATCCGAACAATTACCATGGAAGTATTTACAGAAATGTTTCTTTATAAATGTTTCTGAAGGGTGTTTCATTAAGACGGATTATATATAAGGGTGTTTCATTAAGACGGATTATATATAAGGCTGTTTCACTAAGACGGATCGAAGTTAGCAGTAAATAAAACAGTGTTATTGGGGAAAACGTATTTATTTTTCTATTGGATCATGTTATTTATGTTATGGTAATTATGTGTGAAAAATAACATCGCCCAAATGTCCGCCAAGACTTCGGAGTCACGCCTCCACTCGATGGTCAAAATTTTTGACGACGTCTCTGCATAGTTGTTCCTCGATCTCACCAATATGTCTTATCTCATCCTTCAGCTGTTGAATTGTTGTTGGTTTGTTGGCATAGGCCTTACTTTTGAGATGACTCCAAAGGAAGAAATCTAAAGGCGTCAAGTCGCACAATCGTGGTAGCCAATTGACTTCGCTGTTTCGAGAGATGATGTGACCTGGGAACTTCTCATTCAAATTATTTTTGAACTTTCATTTTCGTAATAGGCTTCGATAACTTTAACACGTTATTTGATTGTTAATCTTTCAATGGTTGAAAATGTCAAAGACTTGATTTGTTAAATTTGAAAGAAAAAGAAAAAATCATTTGACGCTTAGACTTTATTTACATTTAAAATCGGTCCAGGTTACCCTTTACAAAACAGTAGTGTATTGAACTGTAAGCATAATGAATAGATTTTAAAATCAATTCTATATTCTGTACATTACTTGGGTCTGAAGATTGTAAATACAATGTTTTTTACAATTTTTTATTTATTTATTCATTTAAAGTTTTCGTTCAACTTACAATACGAACTGTTTGGATTTATTATTTATATTTTATTTTATAATAATTTATGATTGTTGCTAATTCCGGTGGTTGTGAAACAATTAAGTCGTTAAGTATGTTGCAATTATGTGCATCCATAGATTTCTAATAAATATTGTCAATTCATAGCCAAACTTTCTTTGAAGTTGCCAATGATTTTCATTGCAATAAATCTTGCATAAAATATTGCACACGAGATACTTCCATCTTTGTTTCTTAAATTAAGAGAGAGACGGAGAAAAAAAGATTGAAAAAAAAGAAAGAGAGCGTGAAAGAAAGAAAGAAAGAAAGAAAGAGAGCGTGGAAGAAAGAAAGAAAGAAAGAAACCGTGAAAAAAGATACCGTGAAAGAAACAGAGCTTGAAAGAAAGAAAGAAAGGGAGCATAAAAAAAGCAGAGATATAAAGGAAGAGAACCAGGTGAAGAAATAGAACGAAAAAGTGTAAAAGATTGGTTAAAAAGTATAATTAGCTTTTGAATTATATAAACCAGGGTTCTTAAACGGGGTGCATATGAACCATGAGGGTCCCTGTATCATCACTGAAGGTCCGCACAAAAAAAAACAAATTGTGGGTCCATAGTAATATTTTATATTTGCTTATAGACTCAAGCATAAATAAGCAATTTCATTTCGGATCGGTTGTTACAACTGAGAATGGGAATTTCTACAGTAATCTATGCCATATTAAAACACTAAAAATAAAAAAAGCAACTCTAAAACACGCAGAAAACGGAATCAAGCGATGTGAGTCAGCGTCCCTTTTATTCTACTGAATGTTTTGATTGTAAAAATTAAAAAAAACGGGAAGTATATATAAAGAAAGGCTTATATATGTAAAGGAAAAATATATAAAGATTCCTAAACTTATCTATTAGTAAAAAATAATATGAGCTTTTTTTTCATCGAACAGTTATGGGAGGGGACAACCAAAAAATTAAGAGTAAAAGTAAAATAAAAAAAATTGAGAAGTATTGATCTAATTAATAAGGACAAAAATGAAACCCCCACAAAAAAACACAGGCCAAAACTGTAGTCCGGTTTACTTGTCTTTTCACTGTCCAAGTGCTCTAAATAAGTATCATGATACCAAGTGTATTTATTTTCTGTAACGTTTTCCTTAAAGGGAGATAATTATAAAATTTTAAAGTTATCTCTCTTGAGAATAACACCCTGTTAAAACATGTTTACCAAAGCTGTAAAGACTCCCAATATTGGTAAAGAGTTGTCGGGACCGGAGAAGAAGCTCTTATATCCGGGTTTCTCTTATATTCTCATAGTGGAAAGGACTGGCATCTTTTTTAAAAGCATGAGTTAACTTGTAAGCTATAAAATGGAAATGGGCGACACTGTGAAAACGTAAAACTCAAATTTTAGGAATACGTTTTCACAGCGTCGCCCACGTGACGACAACGTGACCATGTTTAAACGGAACGCTGATCGTATAAAACTTTCAGTTATCTGTTTGGATAAGTTTTGTTCTTATGTCCATCGTCTTTGTCATGTTGAATTGATAATGTTAATTATATTTTATGAAGATGTCCTGAAGATGGTTTATTAGACCGAAACGTCCGACGTTGACATTATATTAACATTAAAACAGCATAATTGCACATAAGGATTTTTGTTTGTTTTTTCCGTATATTTTTCTTCATACTGTCGGATCTATATCCATATATTTGCTTACATAGCGTTTGAAGTAGAAATAAGTTACAAATATTTACCTATAGACCCAGGTATAAACAAACGACTAGTATTTATGGATTCACATATAAATAAATGATAAACGTTTGCATATAGATTAAAATTAAATAAACAAACTGATTTCAGCGTTTAAAACTCCATCTAAATAGATATGCCGTAAAATCGAATAAAGCCAACAGATCTGTATTTACTGCAGCTCTTTTCCGGTTGATGATTTGATATCTGTCGCTGCTTAGTTTCAATTTACTACCGAACTCGATGGTAGTCTATATTTGTATTTTATATTACAATATTATGGGCTTAGGAGGGGGGTGAATTATAGATAATCTACGGAGTCTTTGTAAATATTAATTTCCTAGATGCCTCAACTTCGCTTATAAAATTCGAGTGATTTTATAACCGAATATGAATTTCAATTGATTAATTTTGCTCCTGCTATATATTTAAAGATTCTTGAATAAATCCAAAGAAGAATCTGCAATGTTAACGGTCATGAACAGGAAACTCGGCTTCAGTCACTTTCCTGTCGCTATAAATTAGCTTCCCGTACTTTTTGTATAACTGTTTGCCTCGGGGTTCTTGATAAGATCCAGAGGTGGATATGCAATATAATTGGCCCTGATCTGGCATCTCGTCTACAGTCGCTATCTCACAGACGCGCCTTCGCCTCTCTCTGTCTTTTTTACAAATACTTTCATGGTAATTGCCCCGATGAGCTGCATTCGCTGGTTCCCAGACTTCATGAATTCAAGCGCCCTACGAGGCTGGCATCCCACTGATCTTCAAAAATTTAAATACAATGTCAATCATTATCTTCTGTCTTCTTAATTCCAGTTCTTTTATTGTTCTCTCCCTAATAGTGTTTTTTTTTTCCATATTCTCTAACACTTACTAACCCCTTGCGTCTTAGCGGTTTTGTTGCTTTGCTTGGTGTAAAAGGATTTAAAGAAGAAATAGATTATTTCAACCATTTCTGAGTTGGGGGAGAAAGTGGAAATACGCTATACCATCAAATGTGGTAATTCACTTTCGCAGTTCCCAGGCACTGACTGTTCTCAACCGACCACGCCTACTTGTTTATTTTGCCACCGTTTACTGAATTCACTCAATGCTCAGACTCCTTGGGCTTATTTTGGAATTTGACTGAACCATATCAATGGAAAGAGTGGAATTTGGAAGGTCTGATCTGCGACACGCCATGAAGTTCGTTTTCCTGCAGAAGAAAAACTCGAAAGGAAATGTATGGGTGCCTTTCATATGCAACAGCGGATAAGTCGTGTGCCAACTTCCAGCGTGGGAATTACGAGAAGCAAGATTCAACACAGCCTCGAAGTTCCTCAACATTGTCAAAACCTGAAATCGTTAATTAGGTTCATGACTTAATCGTGGCCGATCGACGAATCTTGGTCAAAAGAATTACTGAGACGCTATAGGTATCCAAGTAATGCGACGCGTTTATAATTCGTATCATTTTTACTAATGTTCTCTCTATACAAGGCCCAAGAGCCACTCAAAATAGAGAGTTACTGAAGGATATTGTTGTATGAAAGGTAACAGTAAGACTTAAGAGGTGCAGTATGAGTATATGTGGGAAAGATAATGGCTAACCCTGTTCTTGAAAAGGTTCAGATTGTACTAGTTTGGAAAGCATATTCTTGTGAGTCTGTTCCATAAAATAGAGGTTCGTGGGAAGAAGCTATTCTAGTGGAACTTCCTAATAGGAGGCAAATGGAATAGGGATAGTTTGCCTCAGTTTACGCGACATGGGGGCCCTTAGCTGTGAGGGTTAAAGTTGATGGAAACAAGAAATATAGCGTATCACAACATTTTTCCTGGTAATAGTGATGCAGTGTGAGAGGCTTGCAATCTTTTGTCTGCGTGTAAACTGGTTGTAGGGTGGAAGATAATTAATCACCCACAAGTCATTTGAGGGCAGCTATAATTTGTCTCCAGACCCACCAATGAAAATAATTTAATCTACAGTCAACATAAAAAAGTGAAAGTTACAGTTTTGGGATGAAGTATTTGTAGAGTCCGTATCTAAGTTACATTGCCTTGTGCCATCTTTTGTTGTAGATGTTTAAATGTCTGTGTCATTTTTTTTTTTTAATTTTATTTTATTTTTGTATTTTTTTCTCTCTGTTGTCTGTTGGCTTAGACTGTGATGTTTCCACCTCACCTTCACTGTGACGTGCGTCTTTTGTCTGCCCCGTTTGTATTAATTATCAAAATTCTTACTTCAGCCTCTCCCCACGACTTCTTTAATTTAGAATGAATGTAAATTAGAATGTTGCTTATCAATGCTAAAAAAAAATTCTACCATCCCATTTTTAGCTGCTGGTAAACATCAGAGCTTATAATAAGTCATAACTTATTTTGCAGTTTTTTTTACACGTTAATAGTAGATAAAACCACTTATCGTCCGGTCCGCACTCTTTCCATGACTATTGTACAGGAGTAGAGGTTCATCCCGTTTTTTTCTATTCATCATATGGTTTACCTATTCTCTTTCTTTCCCTTACCAGAGTCACATTGATTTAACTGTCTTAATTCTTTGGGGATCAGACTAACCAATGGCTTTGATTTTCCATTATGAGGAAACCGGGTTGGCAGTTTGCTGGCTGCTGCTTCGTTAGGAGCCTGTGCTCTTTAGTAGCGCTTAGAGAGGCTGCTTCGATCGACAGCTGCATAATATCAGGGCATCTGTAGTTCCATGTTGCGCATGGGTAGGTGTCCCTGCATATATTTCCTGTGGGCAACTCTGAGGCGACATAATGCTCTACTCTCAGCTACGCACAGGCTGGTTTGCATTGCCATTAATGAGCATTACGGTGCTTTTTTTTTTTTCATTCCTCAAAACATATCTCATGCAAATCACACCAAAAACAAATAAAACTAAACCAGTTAAATAAAAAAAAAACACCTCGCGCTGCACACACACTCAATCTTTCTTTTTCCAATATTCAAGGTATTCCTTACAACTTCTGCAGCGTAGAATCTTTTCTCCTGATATATGATCCAAAGAAGAATCAACAATGCCGTAAGGTTACCTCTCGGTGACTTTTTTTATAAATACTTTTATGGTATTTGTTCGGATGACCTCTTCTCTTCATAGCTAGGGGATGTATGCTCATTGGCTTCTTTTATTTCTGTCCCCATTTTTCTTGATTTAATTCCCCAACCCCTCCGTTGTTGTTTTAAGTGGTCAGTGATGTCAGTTCTCTGGAGGATGCGGGGCGTCTTTCGTTTCGAGTGTGATTTTCGTATTTGTTGTTGTCTCTGCATGAGTGTGTGTTTGAGGGAACGTTAGATTTTATATCATTAAAGTCCTGCATTAATTTCGTCCAGTTAACTGATTTTTCTGGCACATTTAGAGATTGTAGCTTTTATTACTAACATTATTCCGTTTAGTTTCTTGTAAATAGTTTGATTTTCATATTGTAAATACTCATTGGGGCTAGTTTTTATTCCCCTCCACCCACAAACAATGAAGTGTATATATGGAGACTATTTAGGACTTTCATAGAGACAATGAGGTATTATGGTGAATGTAGTAAGAAAGGCTAGTAAGAATGTGGTGTTATCGTGGTGTTAGGAATATTGTTTGTATACTTGGGTCAGTGTTTGTGGCGAGCTAAGTTTAAAGTTAAGACGGTCCTTTTCCCCATGACCTATTTTGGTCTAAGACCAAATTTTGTAAATAATTACAAATAAATATCGCTCTATCCGTCCTAGACTGAATTTAAGCGCAAAACTAGACTGGCGGCGAGATCTCATCAATTTACAGTTGAACTATCTAGATGTAGCCGGAACTTCTATGCTAACTTCTCGCCCGTTCCATGCTTTCCAACCAACTTTAATTTGCAAAAACTTAAATGCAATGTCAATGGCTATTTACTGTCCTCCTGATAGCTCTTTTCTCTTTCTCCTCATTACTAATGTTTCTGTTCTTAATTCGTCCACACCCTGCAACCCCTTGCGTGCTAGGGGCTGTACTGCTGTACTGCCTTGCTTGGTGTGATACTGATTAAAAAAAATACACCGCGTAGATACTTTTGAAGTCTATCGGAAATTGTAATACCAAGACTGGGTAGATTCCAGCACGTACATAGCAGCAGTACTGATCTGTCTCTTGCACAGGTAGAGCAAAGCAGGAAGAATCAGGTACGTAATGGAGCGCTACATTGTCTCCGACCATTTTTCAAGCATCATCAGCGATGTATACGATTTCCATTTAAGGTCGCGGGTGAATAGGCGTGAAAGATTAGGAACCTCCTTTACATAATACTAGTCCAACGCGATTAAGGTTATGCCCGATGATGATGGAACGATACTAGTTTGGTTTTTGAGGTATCGAATAGGACCCGCCAGTTCTTTCCTATTGAGCTGTTAGAGGTAGATCAGAAGAGAGATCATTTACCAGGCTTTGATCCTCTAGATATCCTGCACCCACATCATGCGTATAGATATTCTCAGATGATCGGCGTATTCTCATGGGCAGATCATTAATATAAAGTATTAAGAGAATGCAACCGAGTTGCGAGTCTTGGGTGACGTCTGCATTAATCCCATGGGCCTCAGAGGACTAGTCAATAACAACAACCTTCATGGACCAACTTGTTATAAAGGACTTGATAATTGACAAAACTCTTTCAGATTCTTCTATTCTTGGTCTGGTCTGACTCTTGTAAATATAGCATGGCAGCAGGATATCTCTATCTATAAAAGGCAGAATATGTGTGTGTGTGTGTGTGTGTGTGTGTGTGTGTGTGTGTGTGTGTGTGTGTGTGTGTGTGTGTGTGTGTGTAACGAATGCATTGCCGCAATTTTCGACGGATTTGCACCAAAATTTACATGTACATGTTCCAAGTTAGTGGGAAAGCCAAGTCCGACTTTGTATTTCCCAACTCCCCTCGATAGTGGAAATAATCGATTTTTTCAAGCTTCTACGGCAGTTTTCATGTAGTTTGCGGCCATTTTGTAGTGGCAAGAGTTAGAGCCAATAGCTGGCTGCCACGAATAGGCAGGAAGATTCTATTGGCCAGCGTGAGAGCCAACAGCTGACTGACATGAATGTTAACTAGGATGCTAGCATGCAAGCATGCAAAAAAATCGATAGCTGCATTCGTCACAAGTGGGAAAAAATTAAATCTGCATGGCACTTTACTCCAATTGGCTCAACGTTGATTCTGATTCCGCAGAACTGGCTTGGGTGTGAAAAAGTATTTGTTGTTAAGATTCTTTTTTCATTCGGTTTTTCCAGTTATGAGTCCCTTTTTAAAGCTGATCGTTTTGTGTTCATTTTGTTTAGTTCTTTTTTCGTAACAGATTTAATGTTTAGTATAGAGCTTAGAAGAAATTCGCAGTGTGAGATAGGCAAGAAGTAAGACATGTAGCAACATCAGCACGGCAAAGGGCACTCCTTTAAAGGCATGGAAGGGCAAAAATATTTTAAGTCAGGTGATAGCGATTGCTGTATGAGTCGTACGATTTTTCAATCAAGCACGGGCAACGCCGGGCCATGCTGCTTGTATATTATATATATTATAGTTTATAAGTGAATTGTTTTTATCTGGCGAGAAGTTATCAATACCACTCTTTCTTTTCAACAAAAGGATAGATAACAAAAGCAAAATGTAAAACTGGCTGTAATTTTATGTATAATTTAGTCTTCATGAATAAAATAATAGATCTCTGTTTTGTGGAAAGGTATGCCTTCCGTTGACCAGAGAGTCCACGTGTCTACATATGTTAACAGCATGAGTGTATAAAGCTGGTTGGTAGCTGCTGCTATTACTACTGTATTTTTCTACAGTCAATGGTCTGTGTCAAGGTACTTATCATCCATACTTATACAAGTGAAGAACCAGAAACGATATTGAAGAGGAATCTGCATATTGATTTTGCAGAATTTTCAATGATAATTTTAGAGATTGAATTGTCACTGTTAATGCATCATGATGACATCACATTGATCCGGAAACCAAACAACAATGGCGGCACAACATAACCGAAGAAATTCAAAAAGAAAAACAAACGCAACAAAAAAAATTCACGAATGTTTTAGTGAGTGGTGAGAATAAAATCTGTATTTTTACAAATATCTTCAGAGGGACAAAACTGTTCTACGACATCAATTTGCTATTAAATCAGGCGTTGAAAGAAAAAAAGAGAAAAAAGAAAGCCGTTAAAAGATGTCCTCTTCTTTCAAGACAACTGCTCATAAAGCTGACAAAATGAAGGATACTTTAGAAAGACTAGTTGTTCCGATGAACACCTTTACTTGCATCTCTTGACAGTTTCCACATAGAAAATTCTGTCAATTTCTAAAGAATTAATTACTTTTTAATTATTAATCCGACAGATTTTATCACAGGAAACGTTATTTTTAGTGGATACCCATATTTGAGCAGATGTTCGCTTTATCTTTTAAACATTAACTTTATTTATTTTCATCTACCGGCCTGAATATACGAAAAATCTTATTAAAGAAAAAATACGTTCTCCTTTGCAGGAAAAGTTGTCGTTAGATATGATGGGCTTTAGACTGACTCAGCCATGAAGGGCTTCGATAATCAAGGAAGGCCGAATAGTGCTTCGTAAACGCTAATCCTTCCTAGATTCTTCATAGTTTATATCTTTTCAGTTTCGTATCTGAACGTAAACAAGGCAATTCCTAAAAAGTAATTTTTTTTTTATTTATTAATCCGACAGATTTTATCAGTTTAAACGTTATCTTTAGTGGATCCATTAAAAATAAAGTTTAAAGTGATAATTCTATTAGGTTGGTACAAAAATAATGTCGTTTTCTCACATATGTTACTATGTGATAAAGCGACATTATTTTTGCACCGACCTAATATCAGTGCAAATATTAGTCTGATGAAGTCTTTTTAAAGGACGAAACACGATAGATAGAATTATTTCTATTTTATCATACAATTTAACCAATACTTTTCGGAAATTTTTACATAATATTATACCATACACACACACGCACAAGCACACATACACACACATACACACATACATACACAAACACATACATATATATATATATATATATATATATATATATATATATATATATATATATAGTCATCATACTGCCTTTTATTTATACGAAATTTACATGAGCAGTATTTTTTTTTCATTTTTCATTTTAGGTTCACCACTTTTCTTCTAATTCTTCTTCTATGTGCCGTGTTCCTTGAAGGCGTGGGCGATCATGACTCTCCACAACTTCCTATCCTTTGTAGATCTTTGGAAGGTTTGGATTTTCACTAACCCTCCTACTCTTTATTCCGCCATCTTTTTACTTAACTCACAACTGTTATGTCACCAAATTTATAAATCAAAGCTTTAATCCACTAGGCCATTGTTCCGGGCAGTGTGTACTTGCACTCAGTGGACACGGGCAAGCAATAACTGAACAATACTAAATAAAATAAGAACTAGACTAGATTTCCTAGACATGAGCAAGGGAACGAGAACATTCTACCCCGTAGATTAAATAAATGTTTCAGTTCAGAATTCCCTGTAGTTTATTCAGCTCGATATAAACCTGAGGAAGGCTAGACGGCATAACGGCCGAAACGTTGTGACAACAGCGAAGACAAACAATAGTTCGAATATAAGCAGTGTAAATAAAAAAAATGATCATGTGATAAGTCTGTTTGCGGTTGATTGATTTGCTTTTTACGGTTTATCAACCTTGTATGGGTTATTTAAGGCCGAAATATTTTGGCGGGATTGTAAGAATAATTTTTTTACGAGCAAATTTTGTATTAACAACATTTTTGGTGGCAACAATAATTCTTCTAAATGCAACCTATAGCTGGGAATGAAAAAATGGATTCATGCCTTTCCTAAGGTAAATGAATGTAATGAAATCTGCTCTCTGGTTTCACATTTCTAGATTGCGCTACGGGGTGAATAGCTGGGTTAATATGTACATTGCCTGGATCTGTCATTCTTTTCTTGGTTGAGCTGAGAACTTTTCAGTATCTCCTCGTATGTTGTATTATTTCTTGTTTTTCTTTACATTCACTGTATTTACTCTTTTGTTAGGTTTTATCAATCTTTCACTGATATTCTTGTTGTAGCGTTATTATTATTATTATTATTATTATTATTATTATTGGTGTTGTTGTTGTTGTTGTTTTATTTGATTTCTACCATTGTCAGCGATATTTTTCTGTCCTTGAGGTTATTTTTGCTTCAATTGTTTTATTTTGTCTGTACAAAAAAAGAACAACATGCTTGTACGAAAGACAATTGGCTTTCCTTTCTAAGTATTTTCATCTCTACACTCGTTCTCTTCTCTCTGTCAGCCATTTCTCATCCTCATCGACGTGCGCCATATTGCACTTTGTGATATGAAGGCAAATTTGAGAATGGTTCTCGTTTTAATAGGAGCTTAACTACGAAAAAAAACAATTATTTAAATATTCATGCCGATGTTATACTTGTAACAAACATGCTGATTTTCTTTCAATTTGTTAGTGCAGCTCTAATTTAAGTTAATTCTACAGTTCTCCCAACGCAAGGCTCAAGAGCAACTAGGAGTAGAGGGTTACTGAATGAGTTTCTTATAAAACTTCGCATAAAGGGAGAAATAAAAGGCTTGATAGGGGCCATATTGACTTGTCTAGAAATTTGCGGAAATATCTTTTGCAACAGTTATGCGCCAAATTAGCCGTGTCTGTGTGCAGAAGCTCCGTCTTTTGCGAAAACATAACGATTTCCAAATATGGCTAGCTACTAGGGCAACACATCTTTCTCCAAAATTTGCTGGTGAATAATGCTATTCACTTTCACTCATTCGAACTATCATAAACAAAAACAGCCCAGACTACAACACCAGTTGGTTTCTGTCGCTTGAAATGCATTCTAACACCTTTGGGAATGTTTCCTGGTTAAGTAGCATAAACCCTATTCGTTTAGTTGTTGACCACAGCCTCCACAGTGAAGAACATTTCGTCCGTGCAAATAAAGACTTTGTCTGCGGTACGCTGCATCTCCTTCAACATTTTCTTCTCCTTGCTAAGCCGTCTTTTGCTTGGGTGCAGTTGAGAGCAGCTTCCATCGTTGAATCTTGTATGATTTTAGCCCTAAATCCTCTTTCGCAATCCTCCTTTACCACCTCTCAGAAATATCCAGCTCTTTTGCCATCTTCCTCGTGCTCCATTGTGGATTCCTCTTCACCCAATTCTTGAAGGCTTCAACGACTCTCATGCTACGAACTGAACGGTTTCTTTCTGGAATTGGATCTCTTGAGTTTTCTTTTTTCTTCTCACATTAAAAACAGTTTCTTTTCTGCAAATAATTCTTCATAGAAACACTTCTTCATACCAGTCATTTTCAACGCGGCAAACTTTCTCAGCAGACAAGAAGTGGAAAGACTATATTGAATCCATTGCTTGGTCAGCTGCTAAGAATATTGGCTCACTGTGCCGTACGAGACAATGTTCTTACAGTCTACCATTCGTCCATGCTTAGAGTATTACTGACACATACGGTTTAGTGCTCCTGCTATATACCTAGAGATCCTTGATAAAATCCAAAGAAGAATCAGCAATATTATTGCTGCTGATCTGGCGTCTCCGCTTCAGTCACTTTCCCACCACAGTAAAGCTGCCTCCCTGTGCCTTTTCTATAAATACTTTCATGGTAATTGTTCGGATGAGTTCTTCGCTATGGTACCTAGACTTTATGAATTTAAGCGCAGTACAATAGTGCCGATTTATAGTTGAGTTGGCTAGATGTAACCATAAGTCCTATGCTAACAATTTCTTTTCTTGCACTTCTCGCTTGCAGAATTCCCTTCTGGCTCCATGCTTTCCAATCAACTTCTTCGAAAATTTAAATGCGATGCCAATCGCTATTTACTGCCCTCCTGATTATTATTTTCTCTTCCCGCTCATTAGTAATGTTCCTGTTCCTAATTCTTCCACACTCAGTAACCCCTTGTGTCTTAATAGCTTTACTGCTTTGCTTGTAGTGAACTCGATTAAAAGAATGGTAAACTTGTATATTTAAATAATGGGTAATGTTTATGCTTCTATTATGCGTTAATATATATTTATGTCACAGCCGGTATGTGAATATGTCGTCGGTAGCCAAATGTTCAAATATGGCATGGGAGGTATTTGAGATTTTAACATGTAGATACACTCATTGTGTCATTTTAAAAATAGAGCGATAAAAATATAATCGATAAAAATATAATCGGGCATATAATATGTCACATCCGACCAAGTGTGTATATGTGTCTGCGTACTTCATTGGGCGTATGAACATACATCGATGTTTGCGTTAGTACGATGACACCGCAACGACGTTTCCCCACCACTTCCATAATAACACCAATACATGCAATCTACATGAACCCAAAATTTTTTTAAAATTAATCAGTTTGTCTGACAATCGCAAAAGCGTGAAACCGAGGGTCACAAACTCACATCAATCCAACCAAATATGTTAGTTCTATCTCTGATATTGAGCGCTTTCTAATAAGTACCGCGCATATAATATATAAATAATTATATATATATATTTATTTATATACATACACTTTTCACACACACACACACACACACACACATATATATATATATATATATATATATATATATATATATATATATATATATATATATATATAATTAATAATTATCGTAATCGAATTAAGTCGACTCCCCATGAAAAATTATTACCTGTAGAACAACATTTCCGCCTGGAAAAACATGATTTCAAAACCCATGCCAAATTCACTATAATTGAGAGAATACAAAAGTTTAGAGCAGATAACATTAGAAAGATTTTAGAGTTCCATGAAAATAAGTGGATACAACGTCTAAAAACAAAATTTCCAGCCGGGCTAAACCATAAATTTAACAATACAGATAGTACCAATATATAACTCAACAAATCAAAACCTACCCACATTTCTCACCCACACAAGACAGACATGCTTACGGAGGTGTGGATGCCTCACACTTATACACTCACCCACACGAATATACACACTTACACACATCATACTCACTCACTCCCTAATGAGCCAAATGATAACACACACCCACAGCAATACACACGCTTACTCATATCGTACTCACTCACTCCCTAGAACCAAATAACACACACACACAAACACTAAACAGAGACACATCCCCTCACCAGGTCCAATAAAACTGTCAAACTGACCAGAGAATTCATAGCAGCATGTATCTATCCAGCTCTTATCTCAAATAACAACTTGAAAGAGACTGTTTGACCAACACAAGGATTGTTAAAAGATTCATGTTAAAATGATAAAAAAACAAATGAAAATTACAGACAAAAGTTCATTTTCTCCAGCAAAAGACTCATTTCTGTAGTTTAGTGCTAGCAGGAAGCAGAAATATTTCTCCTCCCGATTGATGGCCATTTTGGTCGAAACTAGTCGAGGAATCTAAATGAAATAATAATAAAAAAAAAAAAAGAAAGAATATTAATCTACAACCTAGTGCGTCTAAAAATTGTAATTTTTTTATTTTTTTATTGTTCAATATATATATATATATATATATATATATATATATATATATATATATATTAGATTGGTGCAAAAATAATGACGTAATAATGTCGTTTTTTGACTATTTTTTAACGTCAAAAAACGACATTATTACGTCATTATTTTTGCACCAACCTAATATATATATATATATATATATATATATATATATATATATATATATATATATATATATATATATATATATATATGCGTATAGAATTGTATATATTTTCTGTTGTTTCAGTGGCAAGTAGGTTTTACGAGTTAGTGCTGCTAACCCCACACCCAGTCCCCTTCTTTTGCTCGGGATTAGGACTGGTTTTAATTCAGAGAGCCCAATTTGCTCTACTAACTAGTGGGTTAATAAAGAAAGTTTTGTGCAAAATATTGGTTCTTCTATGTGCCGTGTTCCTTCAGCGGGGTGGTGACTAGGGCTTTCCAACCCTTCCAGTCCTTTTTAGCACTTGATAAATTTTGAATTTTGTCATCTCTTCAGAAACTTCTTCCGCCATCTCTCTACTGAAGCTTGCTTGGTAGGTTATGTGTTGTTTTCCTGTGTTCCTCTTGCTTTCAATCTATCTAGTAACAAATTTTCTAATGCCTAGAGCCTCATTATGCACCCGAGTATTCTCAATTGTCTCTTCTTGATGCTAAAGATAAATGTCATTTTTACTGTCATTGTCTCTAAAACTTCATCGTCGCTTACATGTTCCATCCATGGTATTCTCGACATTATTCGATAGAACTACATTTCTATTGCTTCAAGTCTCTTCTTCATCTGTGAGGTGATTTTCCTGTATTCACTGTCATACAGAAGAACTGATGGTACGTTATAGTTTAGTATACTTTTCTATGTTTCTAACGAATTTTTTTTCTGTTTTCTTAGTACTTTGCTTAGCATTTGGAAGGAATCTTTCGTTGTCTCCAATGCCCCTTCGGATTTGGGTGTCACACTTCTGTCTTCTATTAAAACACTTCCCAGCTATTTGAATTGATGCATTTGTTTGATTTTAGTATCTCTAATTTGTGATTTGCATGTTGGGCTGTTTCTTTTGCTAACCAGCCTACTGGTGCAAAAAAGCTTCACTGCATGTTTACCAATATTTGCTCTGTGTAGTTTTTTAAATAACACAATGATAGCTTATCAGTATGTGCATATTTGTCTATCTCTGATGTATATCTTCTTACCTACAAGAAAGAAAGAAAGAAGGAAAGAAGGAAGGAAGGAACAAAGGAAGGAAGGAAGGAACAAACAAACAAACATGTATGTCTTTTTGTCCGCAAGGAATGAAGGAAGGAAGGAAAGAAGAAAGGAACGAACGAACGAACGAAAATGCAAACATGTATATATTCTTACCCGGAAGGAAGGAAGGAAGGAAGGATAGAAGGAAGGAAGGAAGGAAGAAAGGAACAAACAAACAAATAAACAAACATGTATATCTTCTTACCCGCAAGAAAGAAAGAAAGAAAGAAAGAAAGAAAGAAAGAACAAACAAATACAAGGAACGAAGGGACGAAGGAAGGAAGGAAGGAACAAACAAACAAGACATCGACCAAGAGAGAAATAAAGAAAAATATTTTGAACAAAAAAAAAATTAGAACCGAAAGCAATTGTTTCCTGATTCTCTTTAATTATTTATTTTGCTTCTTAGAAAAAAAAATAAATGAATTGGAACGAAGGAAATATGCCGCGTGTGTCGTCTGGTCTAGATCTCCAGAGCTGGGGTCGTGTCCCATATTCGTTGGCTGCAGCACCGGCGTCTGAAAACGTCTCATTCAGTGTCAGCTTGATTACGAGGTGTAAAGGTCACGACAAATACGCCATCGTCGACAAGTAGTACAAAATGAATGTTAGCGAAGAGAATGGCGGTGATTTGTCCAGAATTTACACGAGAAAACAATAGCGAAACGGAAGGAAAAGAAAGAAAGAGAAAAAGAAAACAAAAAATGGAAAGAAAATAATACTACCTAGACTGCCGGGGCGGGGGCGGTGGCGGGGGAGGAGGCATGGGGGGTGCATGGGGGTCCGGGGGCGGGTGTGGTGGCGGGGGCGGGTAATAATGAGAGGATGAAACAGTATAAATGGGGAGGTGGTAAATATATTTGAAATAAAAAAAAACACTAAGTGTGTACAGGACATTTATGACGATCTTCTGAGCCTAGATTATATATGGTACAAGGCCAAAAATATGGGGCATCCAGTGAGAATCGGACACAGTATTCAATTGTAATTAACCTAGCGAAACAAGCTTGTTAACCATTAGACCACTTCGAAGTGTCAAAATGATTTTCCAAGCTTTGCTTAGGTGTAGCACAAGGCCGAGAGTATGGGGCACTCAGTGAGAATCGAACTCATTATTCAATCGTAATTGATCTAGCGAGACAAGTTTGCTAATCCTTACGCCACGTCGAAAAATGAATCGAAAGAATGTCTGTAACATAATTTTTCTTAGGGTTCGGTGAGCAGAGATCAAATCACGACCTCGTCATTTATATGTGCGTTTCTTTTTTTTTTCTTTTCTTTTTTTTTTTTTCATCTATCATTCCATTTTGACGATTTATATATTTATCTATATATTTTCCTGTGTGAGTGGGATGCATGAAAGGTCACAAAGACTTCATCTTGGGAGTCAGAAAGATTAAAAGTTTATGGATACCTACAATTAACAAATCAGCGATTTCCTTTTACAAAAATCAAACTTGTGGTTCTTTTGTTTCTTTTAATTTTTACTTTTTTATCGAAAAATATTTACCCTGGAAGAATTTACAGTATGAGTTAAGCTAATTTGAGATCGATGGGATTTTAGTTTCGTTCTAAACTCTGTTGTGTTTGTAGCGATCTTAAACATAATAGCAATAGCAGCCTAAGATAAGTTATCAGCAGCAGTTCGCGAATATAAAAATACTTGAACCCAAAAGTAACTCTGTCTCTTCCGGGGTTTCCTCTTTTGAATGTGTGTCATGAACTTTCTACGCTGAAGCTAAAAGAGCTGTGAACGCTAAACGCACAAACACAGTAAGTTCCCACTATAACATATTCATGAACATTTCGGTGTCTATATAATTAACGTCTAACAAAAGAAACTTGTTTTAAACTTTCCTTTTGTTAATTTGTCTAATAAATGTTATCTTGCATTGCAAATTATTTGGTCTGTTATTTTATGCATGTACTCTCTTTGCACCACCCTTATTTCATGCACTATAAAATGTTCCCTTAAGAAGCCTTACGCATTTAATTATTGAAGTAGCTAATCACTAAATGTTTGATTTCGTAATAATTCTCCTTAAAAAGGCATTAATATATTTCTACTTCCCCTAGCAATAGGTTAAATAACAGGATAGACTAGGCTTTCTTGTTCTGGGCGACAGCCAGCTTAGGAGAAAAGACATCTCTGAACTGAACCCCGTGAAGAAGACAACAGGAAACCACTCTACCATCGTTCCCATGAAGACATCGCAATTCCCATATAATAAAGCAGATCGGGAGTCATGATCGCCTACGTCCTGAAGGAATATGTCATTAAAATTAGAAAGTGGTAGAGACTGACGCTTCGCCAAAGAATTTTAAAGACTATACATATGCTGAAGAGCCATCAGAATTAATAATAATGACAATGCAATGCTTCGTTCAAAGATTTCAAAGCCTATTAATTGTATAATTTCTCTACGCCATACAGCGGTTGATTTTGTTATACCAAGTTTTCTGGCACTACATAATCTTATCACTTTGTGTAATATTTAATATTTATAGAAAAGAAAGTCTTGAATAACTATACTTACTTTTAAGAGAATTAATACATTTCCAATATATTATTATATGTCAAAGGAATTATTATATTCATTTGGGGCTTACGGCTGTATCACGTTGAAACACCGGTTCTCATGCGACGTTGAATGAAAAATCGGAGAGCCGAGTTCGAATTCCAGTCGTATTCGTTACATCCAATTACATTCAAATACATTTGGGAAAGGTTTGAATCCACCTCTTCTCCTCCAGCTACGTCTTAATTAGGAAGAATCCACCTTTTCTCCTCCCAGCTATGGGTTTAATTGTAAGACTTGTATCAAAAGTTACTATTATCTCCAAAACATTCTTAGAATCTAAAAATATTTTCTGGTTGAAAAAGGTTGATAATCTGTAAAAACTAAATGAATGGTATTAATCATTCTCCAGAAAAGTGAGCTGCTGCAATCATAAACATGAAGCTCCTGTTAAGTCATAAAGTAAACATAGCTCCTGCTATGGGTTAAATAGTAAGACTTGTATCAGAAAATCATTATTATCTCCAAAAAAAATTCTTACAACCTAAAAATATCATCTGGCTGTAATTTACATTCACTTACGTGCTAATACATTTGGGAAAGGTATGAATCCTCCTCTTCGAAGCTATGGGTAAGTAGCAGGACAGACCGGGTTCCATAGCCTTTGGATAGCAACAGGTCTACCGCAGAAAGTAATGGCAACCTACTGCGGGAAAAATATCTGCCACGTCAGTCATATTTCGAAAGATACATTATCGCCTAAGCGTGTATCACGCATGCCACATAACTAACTGTATTAATCACATCTACATTTAGCATTCGGCAAGAGGAAATAACAATTAAGGTTCTTTCTTTCTCCTCCTTCTTCTCATGACTCTCCACAACTTCCTGCTCTAAGTTATTATTTAGATTTAACATTTTATTATTCTTTTTTGCCCTATTTCTGCCATCCATTCAATGGCTTACTCACTGCTTCTCTTGCTACAATATCCTGTGAGTTTCAAATTCTCCAAGCTCTCTTTCCTCATTAATGCGTCCTAGAAATTTCAAACGTCACTATATGATTGAAAGTATAACTTTCCTTCTTGTTCCTATTTTTCTTAATGCTTCTTAGTTACACAAATATTCCATCCAAAGTATACTCAGCATCCCCCTGTAGAACATTTCTGTTGCTTCAAGTCTCTTCTTCATCTTTGAGGAAATTGTCCATTATTCACTCCCATATAGGAGATTTTATTACATAGCAGTTCAGCATTCTTTTATTTGTTTCTATCGACATTTTCCTTTCTCTTAATACTTTGTTTAGTTTCTGGGGAAGATCTTTCGTTATTCCTCCGCGCCTTCGGATCTTTGTATGATATTTTGTTGTCTATTACTACACTAGCCAGACCCTTAGCTTTTAGTGCCTACTTCACTAGACCTCCCCAATTCGTAGCTCCGAACTTGGAGTGCCTCTTTTGCTAACAACCATGTATTTATAACTCTTACAATTCAGGGTTTGTCCTTTCTTCTTGTTTTTCTTTACTATATTATCTAGGAATACTTTTAATTTTTCTTTTGAGTATACCATCACAACAGTGCTATCTTATGCTGTTAAGATTGGCCGCCGATCTTTTATCTTACATATGTGTTCGACTACTTTCTCTCGCCTTCTCGCTCTCTCTCTCTCTCTTTCGCTATATATATATATATATACATATAGGATGCAGGTTCGAATCCTGTCAAAGGACGAATATTTTCTATGAAAGTTTCTCGGACATTCGGGCCGGTAAATGTTATTTAATACTGTTTATTATAAACAGAGCATTTACTTAAATACTTGTATCTATAAAAAGAACGTTAAACATAAAAAATGTCTTTGATAAATAAATTGTCGGACTTTGTCCATTTCTTAATATATATATATATATATATATATATATATATATATATATATATATATATATATATATATATATAAGTATAGGATTGGTGTATACGGAATAAATTCCAATAACCAAAAATACTATTCTTAAAAGATTGCTCAATACAAAGTAGAGCAAATATAATTTATTTGAAAATTATAACATAAACATGTTATAAAATTACTATATTCTCTATTCAACGCCATCACTTGATAAGACACCAGAAGTGTTGAAACAAAATGGCTAATTTTATAGTGACTTTATAACATGTTTATATTATAATTTTCGAATTATCTTGAAAAGGACCTCCAATCGATTGTGAACTGGGGCATGAATTGGCTGGTCAATTTCAACGCTTCTAAGACAAAACTGCTCTCTATTAATCACCACAGAGGTCCTTCCCTTCCCTCCATTAGAATGTCTGACGCTCAACTTCTCGAGAGCAACTCTCTGCGGCTTCTCGGTCTCACGTTGACTGCTGACCTGAGATGGAATAAATACATTGAGTCAATTGCCTCGTCCACTGCAAGGAAAGTTGGCTCCCTGAGTCGCGCCAGGTAAGTTTTTCTCCCCGGAGTCGATCCTCGAGATCTACAAAACAACAATTCGCCCTTGCATGGAGTATTGCTGCCATATATGGTCTGGTGCCCCTTCTGTTTGCCTCGGGGTTCTTGATAGGCTCCAGAGGCGGATATGCAATGTAATTGGCCCTGCCCTGGCGTCTCGTCTACAGTCACTTTCTCACAGATGCGTCGTCGCCTCTCGCTGTCTGTTCTACAAATACTTTCATGGAAATTTCTCCGAGGAGCTATATTCGCTGGTTCCCAGACGTCATGAGTTCAAGCGCCATACGAGGCTGGCATCCCGCTCTCACCCCTTCACTGTCGAAACTCCTAAATGTAGCCGTATCTTCTACTCTAATAGCTTCATGTCTCGCACCTCTCGCCTGTGGAACTCCCTTTCCTATTACTGTTTCCCTGTGAGCTATAATCTCCAGCTATTCAAGTGTAATGTCAATCGACATCTCCAGTTGCCTTGATCTATCCACTACCCTCATCCTTTCTTCTATCACTCCTATCTGACCTTGCTCTAAATTTTCTGTAACCCCTTGCGTCCTAGTGGCTTCCCGCCTTGCTTGGGGTGAAATGCTTAAAAAAAATATATATATATATGTGTGTGTATGTGTGTGTGAATGCGCACGCGCGTTCTGTGGGTATTGCCCGCCCAATGTGAAACAAATTACAAAGGGTATAAATTTAAAATAAATCCTTTAGCTAATGCCATTTCATATCAACTATTAAAAAAGACTGACTAGAATAAAATATGTTGAAGTAATTTTACAAGAGGATTGTTCTTTCACACTTTGAAGCCGCATTGAGAGTTGAATTAGCCTTCCGGTTAGTAAATTTTTAATCTTAGCTTTCGCAAAACAAAATTTTACGATCAATGCAAAAAGCAAAAATAAAACAAACAAGAAAACATCTTTCAAAAATGACAACTGAATTTCTGTGCTGTGGTTTTCTTTGGCCCCACGGGAATACAAAAAAAAAAACGTTCATATTCATATCAATATTTGCCTCGGAAAAAAATAAAGATCTTATCAATGAAAAAAAAGCACCTTACATGCGCTGTGAAGTTTTATTCTGGTGCTGTGTGCTTATTTCAATAGTTTGGTACTCGGGGAAAAATCGTTCGCTATTTGGAAAAAGCACGTCAAACGTGAATTCAGAAAAAGACGTCAACTTGAAATGAATATTGTCAAGTAAAAACTTAATTATACGAAGTTTGATCTGATACGAATTAAAAAAAAAATATTTCTTTCGTTTCAGGTTATTTTAAATGATTTAAAAAGCTGACGAAGATTAATTATTTTCGTTGTTTTCCCTTTGAAACAAATCAATTTTTCAATAAATTAATAAACAAAATTCAATACGAAGATGTCCTCGGTAAGATGTTGAGTGTATTTTTAAACAAAAGAAAGTATTAATACAATATCTGGGCATATTAGGATTTCCGTAACCTGTTAGGGTCGTTGGAGCATCATATGTACTGCAGCCATAGGTGCAAAGGGTGTGATCAGATACTTTAACGGTATCCATTCCTTTTCGGATTGGATTTGAATTCAGAGTTGTCCTTTCTCTAGACTTGATGAAAGGATACAGAGAAAGACGAGAACAAGATCAGGGTGTCAGATGTCGATTGACATTACGCTTGAATATTTGAAAATTATAGTCATCGGGGAAGTAAGTAAGGGGAAGGGATTTCCACAGAAGGGATATGCGGGAGAAGAAACTGTTTGAGAAGAAGAGACGGTTACTAAGTTCTCTAGCATCACCTATAAGTGTATGACGGCGGCCCTCGGTCATTTTTTCACTGACTAGACAGCTTCAACCCACTATGTGTTTCCATCCCCGTTTGCGTCTGTATGAACAAAATCTGAGTAAGTACCGATGCACGCTCAACAGAGAAACGGCAGAAAACAGACACACACATACAACAATCTTTTCAATATACTGGGTTCTCTATTCAAGGATTCACCTAGCATGGTCTGAAGGATTGTAAGTAATACTTAGTATGTCTTCACTACTATTTTTGTCTTCTCTCACGACAGACTAACGTACCAGCTTGAGTTCTCCGGGAATTAACGATTTTCGAAGACTTAACTATTGGGCTATGAAAGGGATTTTAATAAGGGACGAGAGAGTAAATATTAAATGACTTATTTTTGATAGTTTATCGATTACGAAATGATAGCATGAAAACCTATAAATCTTCATCTACCACAAGGAAAATTGTCTCTCTGTGTCGAGCCAGAAATTTTTTTCTCGTCTGAATCCATCCTTCAAATCTATAAATCAACCATCCATCCTTGCATGGAATTTTGCTGTCATATATGGTCTGATGCTCCCGCTGTACGTCTCGAGGTCCTTGACAAAATCCATTGACGAATATGCAAGATGATAGGTCCTGAACTGGCATCTAAGCTACAATCGATATCCCATAGACGTGCCGTGGTCTCCCTCTGTCTCTTCTACAAATATTTTCACAGCAACTGTTCCGACGAGCTACTTTCGCTGGTTTCCGGACATCATGAATTTAAACGTGCTACTAGGTTTGCATGTCGGTCCCACCCTTTCATTGCTAAAACGGTTAAATGTAACCGTCTCTTCTTCTCAAACAGTTTCTTCTCCCGCATATCCCTTCTGTGGAAATCCCTTCCCCTTACTTACTTCCCCGATGACTATAATTTTCAAATATTCAAGCGTAATGTCAATCGACATCTGACACCCTGATCTTGTTCTCGTCTTTCTCTGTATCCTTTCCTCAAACACGCCTCTTTACTCTTGTTCTCAATCCTCGGTAACCCCTTGCGTGCTAGTGACACTCCCGCCTTGCTTGGGGTGAATTGCCTTAAAAAAATTATTATTATGCGCTGTAAATCATAGACCTGTCAGTGCTTTATTTTTTTATTTTGTTTTTTCATACAAAACTGTTTTCATTATACAGGTAGCGGCAGAAATACTTCCCACTTGGCTAAGTTCTCTAGCATCAAACCGGTGACAGTTTACAATATGTAACCTATTTCTAATGTTTTACCATTATGTGGGGGGCATTTTTGGGGGTATATGTTAGTGGATATATCAGATGCACCCTGTACTTTGAGACTAGTTGTTCAACAAGTGCGTGAGACATACAAAAACATCTATTATACCTTTGCTAATGGTAAAATTGTCTCATTATGTGCCCTAGAAATTTCAACTGACTCTTCCTGATGTTGAGTATGAACAAAACTTGTGAAATGGTCGATGTGCGTTCAACAAATAAATATATGTAATATCGTCACGACAGGGACAAAAACAAAACTCCTATTTTCAATATATTGGGTTCGTTATTCAAGGATTCACTTAGCATTGGTTGTAAGTAATACTTGGTATATCTTCGTTGCTACTTCTGTCTTCTCTCACGACAGACTAACGTACCAACTTGAGTTTTCCGGGAATTAACGATTTACGATGACTTAACTATTAAGGGCATTTTAATAAGTGAATAGGGACTAAATGTCATAAAATTATTTTTTTTTAATTTCCGAATTAGGTTTTTACCAAGTTTTCATATTCAGAACAGTCATGGATCTCCATAATTTCCTATCCTTTCTAGTAGTAAATTTTGTCTTTTTGTTATCTCCCTTAAATCTAGTTCTGCCATCCATTTACTCAAGTTCATTGGGTAGCTTATGTGTTGTTTTCTTCTGTTTCTCTTGTCTACAATCTATCACAACGTCCTGGGTATGACGGTAAACTACATCCGCGTCCTGGGTATGGCGATAAACTAAATCCAACAGCAAGGTCTCAGATAATGTTTTCGGAAAAATAATGTTGCCAGCTCTAAGTTTTTGAAACAATAGTGTTGCCAGCTATACATTTTTTGTAAAGAATAATGTTGCCAGCTATACATTTTTATTCCATACAAAATAGGCATTTAAAATTCATATAAACTGGATTTGGCATCAAATAACCCACAGTGGTTGATATGCCATAAAACCCAAACAAACAAACAAACAAAATCTATCACAGTTAAGAAACGTCGATCCTCTTCACTACCTAAATGGGTGACCGCTTGCGAATACCAGGCAATATAATAGATAATGCCTTGGAATTGTTAATTCCCGTTTGGTTTGTGATATTCACTTACGCGCAAATACCTTTGGGCGAGGTATGAATCCACCTCTTCTCCCCCGAGTTATGGGTTAATTAGTAACACTTGTACGAGTAGACCATTATTATCTCAAAAATAAAAAAAATTCTTACAATCTAAAAATACATTATATTAGAAAACTAATCAATATATAATATTCATATTTAATTCTTAAAGCAAATTTAAATATTCCAGTTGTTGACTTAAGTTTCGAATTTAAGAACTGATTTAGTTGGATTTAAACATGGAACTGCTTATTTGACGGTTGGAGAATATAAAAATGTTGCGATGCAAAAATACTATCGTCCGGTTAACACTCCCCCGGTTTCTTGAACAGGAGTAGAGGTTTCTCTCTTCTTTCCTGTTTAGGAGTGAATTTCCGGTTCCTTCTAAAGTCTGCTTCACCTCTGTACTCCTCACGTCTGCGCTTGAACTCAGAAATTTTATTCACTATGCATTTTATTTTTTTTTTCTCTCCTTCGCCAATAGGAGTAGATAGGTTCGCCTATCGTCCGGTTCACAGACCCCTACCCCCCCCCCGTTTTGAACAGGAGTACAGGTTTAGCCCTTGTTTCCCGTTTAGGATTGGCTTTCCGGATCCTTCTAAAGTCTATATCAACTGTATACTCATAATACTTGTCCTTTCTTACGCTAATACAATTTTGAGTGGCTCTTAGGCCTTGTATTAGGTTAACATTATTTTTAATTAATATTGTGTTTTTTTTGTTTTTTTTTATTAAATTAATAATAATCTTTCGTTTATCGTTAATGAGGGGAATAATGCCAGGCAGTAAAATATAAGACTGCTTAAAATGCTTGGAATTTCTCTTTTATATTATTAGAATTTATCTCGATTAACCTCCAGCGTCTGTAAACATTTCTAGTCGAATCTGAATCTGATCAAGCTTTCTTTCAATGACAGAACTCGAATGTTTAGAATTGGAACTCTGATATCGCTCCACCCTTGCAGTCTATGCCGACTTTGAAGATATTTACAATTTTTTTTTTCCTTTTGGCCAACTGCAAGATCATATCATCTTTAGCTTCAGAGGGCCTTTTTTTTACTTATTTTAAAAATAATAATAATAATAATAATAATAATGATAATAATAATAATAATAATAATATCCCCAAACAAAAAAAAAACATTTTAAAGAGTAAGGCCTACGTGATCGGGGCAAGAATTTCTAATCAATCTCCTATAAATATATACATCTAGAAAGGAATGCGTTCTTTGACACGAGGGTTAACGGGTCAAATTGCTAGGACGGCCTATTCTATCCTCATTTGGGGACATTGTTCTGAGGGAAGGGTGTTAGTATTTTTTTGATTTCATGAGAGACCTCTAGAAGCAATTTCCCAGGTTGAAATATTACCCCGGTCGTTCGTGGTCAAGATGTTTTTTTCTTTTAAAATCAATTTTTAAAAAAATAGTATTTTTTTTTAATATTTTATATAGGTACTTCCACACAGTTACCAAAGGTTTAAAATGAATTCTTAAAAATGAAAAAGCATTCTTGAATCCTTCATTTTAGTTTTAATTGAAAGCTAAATGACTAAATTTACTATTTCTAGTAAGCAAAATACTATGGTGTATTTCAAATAGAAATTATATTGATTGGAATCTCAACTTTCAGAAAATCGATAAATATCGGCCATTTTTTACCCATTTGTAAACAATAGTTAATTCTCAGTTTTAAAAATCTTCCAAAAATAAAATATAATTTTCTGAAACTTTATTTAAGGAATATTAGCTGATTTAAAGTATAATTAATCTGATTTGATTCAATATTATTTACTGCTTAATATAAAAGAAAAATGGATTTTTAAAACAAACAGTAGCGGTGATTACGTGCTTATCCCCGTTGCTTTTCACTTGTAAATCACGTAACAGGCATTGATAAGGTGTTGACAGATCTATTTACTGGTGTACGGAGACTTTATCTGTTAAAACATAATTTAAGAAAATGATGGGTGAGCGGCTTTTTTTATATCATTTTTAAGAACTCAGTAATCTTAAATATGTAATCGATTTTTAGGAATGTTGGCTTTAAATTTACTATAGTCATCGCTCTTATTGGTCGACAATACTTTCAAAAATATATAATATGTTCTGATAATGTCGTGTATAATCTCTCTTTCTCTCTCTCTCTCTCTCTCTCTCTCTCTCTCTCTCTCTCTCTCTCTCTCTCTGCATATATATATGTTTAGAGGTACAAAATTTATATAGAGTTTTAAGAACAAGGAATTTATTGATTTTAATTTTATTAGTCTCTAAGACCCTTTCAACCAACATCTCATCAGGAGACAATCGTTGGGTCATTAATTAACGAAAAGAACAGTAACAAAAATAAAGAGCAAAAAAGGGGGAAACACGCTAAAATAACAAACAAGTGTATATACTTGTAACGAGGGGAGGGAAAATAACGTGTAAATAAATTAGCGAGGGACAGTTAAAATAAAATGTCCCCCAACCAATTAAGGGCCATTACAAATTCTTTCTGTCGGTAGAGAGAAGGTTTCCTTAATCCTATACAGACCGATTCCAAAATCTTCAAATGATTTTTGGAACCAGCCGTATGAATGATTTTAAACCACCCTTTTTTATACGACTTAGCACAGGCTATATTCTCAAATAAGTGTTGAGCAATAGCTGATTCCATATTTATGGGGGGAAGATAACACGTTTTCTCTATCTTACCAAGTCGTATTTTGGAACGTACATGCTGGTTGATTCTAGTTTCCAAATGCAAGGTTGTACGCACTACATAACCAGCAGCACACTGGCAATTAAACTCATATACTAAATTACTCAATTTGATGTAGGGCAACGACGGAAACACAGACCTAGTTCGAAAAATGCAACGTAAAACAGCTGATGGAAAACAACCAGAAACCGACTTGCTAACCTGCTTAATTAAGCCTTGGCCCCTATCCCCAATCCAGGGAATCTTCAAATACACCGGACATTTAGAAAGACCCTGGACTTTAGGGGAATTAAATTCCTTCGTCTTCTTACTAATAATATAGTCAATAAGGGCCTCCGGATAGCCATTACTGAGGAAAATCTCCCTAATGTTCTCAAATTCACGGTCCAATCTAGTAGGAGAACAAATTTTAAATACTCTGTACACCAAGGTTTTAACAAGATTTATTTTCCTTGATGTAGGTGCAAACTAACGCCAATTCAAATAGAGGCCCGTAAAGGTTGTTTTGCGATAAATACTTGTAAGAAAACCCCCTCTACTACGCTCAACAAAAACGTCCAAAAAAGGCAGACAATTGTCCTTCTCCCCTTTCATAGTGAAGGACAAACATTTGTGTAAGGAGTTAAGCTCAGTAAAGAAGTTAACAGCCTCACTTTCATTAGAAAAAGTTTCAAAAGTGTCATCGACGTACCTGACGTAAACAAACGGTTTAGACACTTTACCAAAAAGTAACATCTCGTGGTAGCCCACAAAAATATCAGCCAACGCAGGGCCAAGGGGACTACCCATCTGGACCTCATCCACTTGACTGTACATGACATTATCAAAACTAAACTCCACTGAACTGGTACAAAGTGTCATAAGTTCCATAAATACATCCTTAGGAAAAGGAGGTGGAGTAATGTCACCTTCGTATAAAAAGTCTGCATAAATATTAAGAGTCTCCTTTAATGGTACATTAGTAGACAGACTGGACACATCAAAAGAACACATAAAATCAGTATCGGGGCAAAGCTGTATGGCCTGTAAGCGTTCAACAAATGTGAACAAATCAGGTATACAATATTTAGCATAAAATGTTTGAACCAGTTGTATGACATGCAAAAGCCATTGAGCCAAAGAATGTTGGGATGAACCAATCATTGATAATATTGCTCTCAACGGAACGTCCTTCTTATGAACGTTAGGAAGACCATAGAGCCTTGGTTTAAGGGAACCAGAAGGTCTAATCCTATCGTAAGTCTCCTTAGAAAAGTAACCTTTTCTAAACAAGTATAATAGACGACTTGGTAAGATAGAGAAAATGTGTTATCTTCCCCCCATAAATATGGAATCGGCTATTGCTCAACACTTACTTGAGAATATAGCTTGTGCTAAGTCGTATAAAAAAGAGTGGTTTAAAATCATTGGAAGATTTTGGAATCAGTCTGTATAGGATTAAAGAAACCTTCTCTCTGCCGACAGAAAGAATTTGTAAAGTCCCTTAATCTGTTGGGGGATATTTTATTTTAACTGTCCCTCGCTAATTTATTTACACGTTATTTCCCCTCCCATCGTTACAAGTATATACACTTGTTTGTTATTTTAGCCTGTTTCCCCCCTTTTTTTTTTTTTTTTTTTTTTTTTTTTTTTGCTCTTTATTTTCTTTCTTATTCCCTTCTAATCTCTCAGGGTATGGGTTAGATCTTTTTTTACCTCTTCCCAATTTCTAACACCCTTTTCTCGCACACGGATTTGTCTCTCCTGTCAGTCACAAGAAGGGATATCGGGCACACAAAGTCAACTACAAACCTGATTTCACCCACATGTTGTCAGACTACTCGAACCCATCGTCCCAGATAAAACTGTATACCTTATGCCAACAGAAATATACGTTACCATTAACAACGCTTTAAGATCAAATGTACATGTCAGTCCAAACGCTACAATAGTAAATTGTTGAAATATTTCAACTACTGTACCAAGAACTACAATAACTATATGTAAATTAATGTTATCTACTTCGACTTTTGATACTGCGTCTGTTAAAGTTGAAGCAATTCTAACTTCTAATTTGAATAATTCCTCCTTTTACGAAGACAAAAAATGCTTTATCTTCTTGCCAGAAAGTCATTACTGTTGTCTCACAAGGCCCCATTTTAGGGCCAATCTTATTCTTCATCTATGTAAACGACATCCCTGATCAGATCAAATCCACTGCTAAATTATTTGCTGATGACACCAAGCTATATTGTTTCATCACTGCTTATTACTTCAAGATGATTTAAATTTCCTTTCAGCTTAGAGTTCACTATGGTATCCAAAATTCAATGCAGGAAAATTGGTTGAGATGAAAATCAGAGATATGTTGAAATACATTTACATACTAGATGGAGTTTGCCTTCATCAAGTAAAAGAACAAATAGACTTGGTTATTCTAATTGCACTCAATTTATCCCCGAGACCACATATTTCTGGAATAGTACAGAACGCGAGCCAAAGAATAGGTATCATTAAAATTTGCTTTATGCACTTAACACCAAAAGTGGATAAAACCTTCACACTATACTTATTCAACTAGTACTCGAACTGGAGACTACAAAGAAAGATATCGACTTATTGCAATCAGCTATAGAAACACTATTTACATTATTCGGACTATTGTCTTCATCTTTGTTGCCATATTTATCACAAAGTTTCGGCCGTTGTACGCTCCGGCCTTTTTTAGGTTGTTGGAATGTCGATCTGGACCCTTTATTTCGCTCACTGGGGTAGACTGTTCTAGTTCCACGTGCCATGTCTAATGGATGTCAGTTATCAGTTATCTCCTGTTAATTCCCCACCCCAAATGTGAGTTCAATACCTGGTTAAGGCGGTGGAGAACTTGGAGAGGGGAATTAACAGGAGATAACTGACATCCATCAGACATGGCACGTGGAACTAGAACAGTCTACCCCCGTGAGGGAAATAATGGGTTCAGTCCAACCACCTGAAGAAGTCCGGAGCGTGCAACAGCCGAAACGTTGTGATAAATATGTACATAATACCTCATCTCAGAAATATAGAGAGATACAGCTCAAGAAAGTTGCATCAGCTTAGCTACAGGCGAAATCTAACTAATCTCATCAGTGAAAACGCCAGTTCACCAATCGGTGTGCGTTATACACATTAGTGAGTGGCTATTATAAAAGAGAAGTGGCCAAATTCTTCAACTTCTCAAACAGGATGCGTGATCACCCATACAAGATGATGAAACATCACTTAAAAGCGATTACAACTTCTATACCCTGAAGGTAAGTGAAATTTCGTACATTGTCATGTTGTAAACGAACCTACGCTGGCTACTTTCAAGAAAAAACTGAGAATCCTGCTCAACTAATACTAAATACTTATATATATATATATATATATATATATATATATATATATATATATATATATTATCATATAGACAAAAACTGTTTACTCACTACAAAGATGCAACTTCGTTTCGGTGCATTTCAATTGCACCTCGACTAAGTTGCATCTTTCTAGTCAGTAAACTGTTTTTGTCTATATGATAAAATTATAATAAATAATTATCGCTCTACTATCGGTATCGAGCCCTCTTTTGGATTAATGCTGTGAACGTTAGAATTTATATATTACTTTCGTTCTCATTGCATCGGACATATATATATATATATATATATATATATATATATATATATATTTCGGCACCAAACTTTCTTTTTAAACATCTTACATTAAATACGGAAAACAAGGAAGATTTAATTAATTTTTATTTAGTTTAGAAAGTGATTAGTACAATGAAAATTATGGATAACTTCTTGACTCCCTTACGCCTACAAAACGGCAAAATATAAAGGATGCTTGAAAAACTAAATGAAAAATTAATGAACTCTACCTTGTTTGCAGTATTTAATGAAAGATATTATATAATACATAAAAGCTTAATGAATTGGGCAAGAAAAGAGTCGTATTAAAAAGTGCTCAATACATGCGTGAAAAAAATAAAATCAAAAATAGCATCAAGGGATTTTAACTTTAGAAATAAGGAAATCAGTTCATTTCGCTACTTTGGTTTCAACCTTACGGTATCCTCAGGCGATTATTATCAATTGACCTTCCACTGATCTATTAAAAAAACAAAAAAAAAAACAATGAAGGCTATATTATTTTTAATAATATTGTCTTCCTTCTTTGTATCCTCCTCCTCCTCCCCTTTTAACACAACCAACGCCGTGGTTTTTTTTTTTTTTTTTTTTTTTTAATAATATAGCATTCATTGTTTTGTTAAATTAAAACGTTGGAAGTTCAATTGATAAAGATCGCCTGAAGATACCGTAAGGTTGAAACCATGGTGGCGGAATCAACTACTCTAACAATTTTTAAAGTACACACACACACACACACACGTGTGTGTGTGTGTATTAATGAATATTAAACACTTAAAATACAATAGGCAAGAATCTTTATTTCATGAAAGCTATAAAAATAGCCTTCAATCTTTCAGACCTGATTAAATTATCGATTAACAGCTTAAAAATATATTATCTGAAAATCACACGATACATAAATGTATCCTGAGAATTTCAATATCATTAGTTGCTTTATACTTATTGCGAAAACATCGACTTGCATTATAAAAATTGACCTAGTGTAATAATTCTAGCGGGGAATCAACTTACTTAGTTAATAACAAGAGAAAACCGATCCTCTCGCTTTATGTCCACTAAAAATATCTATTAATATTTAATATAAATATATCTTGAACATTTAACTAAAAAAAATGTTCTTATCATCAGTTGGTTAATACTAATTTTATTATTAAAATATCGACTTACGTCATAACATTTGACATAGTCTAATTTAAGACAAGATTTCCCAGCTCATGTGCATAACACAGAATCCTGACGTGTTATTATAATTCTGAATGCAGCATACTGGATTTAGTCTAAAGCACACGCTTTTACCCTTGAGGCAATATTTTTTGCTGCCTAAGGAATTTTTCTTTCTTTCTATTTTTTTTTTCTTTCAGGTAACCCAACTTTTCGTTTTTGTTGTAATGATTCCACATCTTTGTGCGAGTATTAAATTTTTGTTTTTGTTATATTTTCTTTCCTTTCGTTTTTTTTTTATTCAATTCACTATGCTCTCTCTCTCTCTCTCTCTCTCTCTCTCTCTCTCTGCCCTCTCCCAGGGCGTCTTCCTCGACAAATATCTCAACGTCTCTTGTGTGCACTGACTTTTTACTGAATGAAATCTCATTCGCAACTGAACACAGTATAGTGCTTAAAAGGATAACTACTTTGTGATCCAGCACGAATCCGGTTTTATTTTTATTCTTTTAAACACGAGGTTCTAAATTCAATATTATTCGATTTCAATTTCCAGTTACCAATAGCAAAACAAGACTCAGATCTTCATTCACAACAGTGGAGATTATTACTATTTTAAATCATCTATGTGGCGTGCAAAATTTTATTAAAGCTTTCAAAGCATACATTTTAAAAGCATGTATAAATATAGGGACCTTCACTAAAAACGCGATACCTAAGTTTTAAAATGATTTTTTTTTTTTATCAAGTTTGTGGCCTTTCGTCGTGGTATGCTCATTTTAGAACAGGAGGTACCTGTATAGATATATGCAAAAATATAGAACAAACGGAAAGAAGGTCAAGGATAAGAAAAAATAGTTGCTGTAAAATGGTGGATGGAAAAATATAACAGTAACAAAAAAGGACTAACTTCACTGCCAATCAAGGATAAAAAAATATACGACTGAAAAAGGGGAGAAAAATTACTACCAAGAAATCGGCAATATAAATCACAGAGAGATGACATTCAGATGCAGCAGCCATTCCTGACGCTCACAGAGGGAAGGCTGCTCAGACTTAATATAAATGGCTTCAAAGATTTTATATAATTTTCCAACCGATATTTCATGTCGCTCGCCGTGAATTGGGTGATATCAAGTTCTTTCAATACTTTTGCAAATGTCTCGATATTCTGGATGATTTGCGTGATGCCAGTATCCCAGTATTCTGTGTGTCTTCTATAATGCTGTTAGATCCAGCTTCCTATAACAATATTATATTTTTTTTAATTCTAGGATTTCCAGGTTTTCTATCTTTGAAATAGTTTTGAAAGAGAGAGAGGGAGAGAGAGAGGGGGGAGATAAAGTAGGTGCTGCGGGGTCGTAAAGTCATGTTGGTGTTCAAATATATGAAGCTCAATATAACCAGAATGAACCCAGTTTCATTAGGGTATACCAGGCACATGCATCACAGCCAAATGTGCGCCATATGATGACAGGTTTTAGTAGAACCACCTCACAACCTTGAAGGGGTTGTCCAGTTAGAAATACGATGGTGAGCTGTGTGTAAAGGTGTGATGTTAGAACTGTGAGATTTTGCATAATTTCAACTCTTCTTACTAATAATCTAGGCACGATGAAGTAATGGATGGCGGCTCGGAGGAATCGGAGAAGCAAGTTCGAATTCAAGTCGAATCCATTACATTCACTTACGTGATAATACCCTTAGAAATGTATGAATCTTCTTCTCCTCCACCCAGATATGGGTAAATAGCAGGACAGACCGGGTTCTATAGCCTTGGATGGCAACTGGTCTACCGCAAAAAGAAATGGCAACCTACTGCAGAAAAAATCTGCCTCGTCAGTCATGTATCAAAAGATACATGATCGCCTAAGTGTGTATCACGCATGGCACATAACTGACTGACAGTACCAATTTCCTGCCATATAAGGGACACTCTCCCCACAAAAAATAAATTAAATAAAAAAAATTTAAATTCACCCAGTATCCTATATACCAATATTTTTTTTAATACTATTCACAATACAAGGCCTAGGAGACACTCGTGGTAGAGGATCACTGAATGAGATTCTTGTAAGTGCATAAATAGAAGAAATATAAAGTGAATATGATTATTATGCTTGAATTTGATCAGCTCTTAGAGTAGAGATTATTGGTACTACACTAGTACTCCTGTTTGACACACGTCTGCAGATAAACTCAGAGTGAGATATATATGATTATAAACAATTATATTATGATTAAAAATCAAATTAATGTAAAAAGAAAGAAAAAGAAAAAAAATCAAAAACAATTACACACAAATGTTATTGTTACAGTTTCAGCTTTTTCCTTAAATATTCCTTGTCAAATTATAGGTGTGCCTAAAATAAGCCTCGTCAGTCATGTATCGAAAGATACATGATCGCCTCCGCGTGTATCACACATGGTACATAACTGACTGAATCCTAATGACATTCATGCTGACATGGTGGCTCTATTAGGGGATGACGTTCCAGCTTTGGCAACAGTGCTAAAGTGGGCAACTAAAGTTGGGAGAAGAAGGGATAGTCCTGAAACTGTGACCACCGAGGAAAATATTGATTGTGTTCAATAAATGACAGGCGATTTAATCAAATAGCTTTTCTCCATACTTTTCTTAACGGTATTTATGCGAAAGTAAATATTAGAAATTCAACTGGAATTCGAACTCTGTTCGCCGAATTTCTTATTCCGAGACGCTAACCGTTATACCGCCTGTACATCCCAAGAGCACATAATGAGTATCAAAACTGACGCGAGTAGTAACTGAGAGATATATTTTGCACTATACCACAGCAAAGTTCAGTTTAGATTAACTTATAAATGGTGTGAGTAAATTTCAGTTGATTTTTTTCTCTTTTCAAAAAGATTCCAGAATTAATGGCTGAAGGCATATTTAATATTGAAATAGTTTTATGATAAACACTTGCAGAATGAGAAAACCAGAAAACAAGGCTAATCGTAACAGTATTCTCAAGAGCCTCTCATGGCAGCACTGGTAATTAAGGTAATATTTGAAATAGAAGATAGTTTAGTTAGAAAATGTTCTAAATTTATTTTCCTGGCATGAGCTGCAGGAATGACACGGCTCACGATTCCTCTGATCAACTTATGGAAAAGATCGCTTTCCGAAAGAAATGCATATATAATGTTCATGTTTTGAATTCCAGATTGCGTTGGAATCAGACCAAAATTGGTTTGAAGATATATTTGGTGGTAGGAATGGAAAGGAAAGAAGATATTCATTTCTGTATTTCATTATTCAGCCGCTATCAGTAATACAGTCCGGCTGACGTCGATATGGATTATTCACATGTATGCCAACATACTGGCCAGACAATATGCGGAGGTCGGAATTCTTCAAAAATTCTTCAAAAAGAAACTGACCAGACAATATGCAGAGGTCGGAATCTGACGGGAATTGAATCTGGAACATTTTTAGGCATTTTTTTTTCTAAGAATTTAATTCAATTGCAGTCGCTATAGTAGGCCCTTCTAACTGCTGTAATCATACAATCAATGTCTTTATGTGGTTGCCTCAGCATAATGTTTAACGAGTTAGTCTCGTTGACCACCCGTTCGTTTGTTCGGTGTAGACCGACCTTTCTGACGAAGTCCTCCGGTTCCCTTGAGGGGTGGAAGTGTTCACGCCTGGATTATTAGACCAACACGGGAACGGAACACTTTTTTCGCTAGTAAGGCATCCGAAAAGAACTTGGATCATACCAGAGGTAGGATTCTGCATGTGACGTTTCCGACGGCGTTTCTCTTCCTACACGTCCAACCTTGCTTCTAGGCTTTGAACAGCCATGTTTTCTAATTGTCTGGGGAACATAATACAAGTCTTCCCAATGACCCTAATGGAATCCTTGAATCGCTTATGCTGACCAACAACAGTCTCTTTTAGCTGGTTCCAAAGTTAAAATTCGCCGAAGGAAACAGGTTGCAGGAGTGGATTTATCGGGCATGACTGGGCCAACCGAACTCGATTGACTGCATAGCTGCCCATCATTACTAATTAGTGAGTTCGATCCTCAGTAGGTATCCCAGAATCTTGACCTTGTACTAAAATAACCTACACTCAGTAAATAACAGGAACATACCGTCCTGATGTAATGTCTCGTAAGCTCAACTGGCCAATGTCTTACAACTGGGTAGTAAGTTCGGTTCTCACTGGATGTTCTATACTTATGGCCTGGTGAAAAAAACTAAGCTCCTTTTTTCCAAGCGTAGCTTAGATGTGGCACAAGGCCGAAAGTAGGGGGCAACTAGTGATAGAACTCACTACTAAAGTCGTAATTGTTCTAGCGAAAGAAGCTTGCAAACCATTACACAGCATCGAGGTGCCCAATTCTAAATAATATAAGCCTCCTCACTCTCCCTCTAGGTGTTATCCATGTATACAAGCTTGATAAATTGTTTAATCGCTGTTACTCTGTGTCCTGGATGCATTCAGTAGGTTCTGTGAGTGATAAAACCACCAAAGGTTATTATGACGTTATGTCTTCCATAAATTTCAACAATCTGTATCTACTTCTAAATGTTTCCTTTTAACACCCATTTCCTTTAAAAGCTCTTCGTTGCTCATATTTTCTATCCATTGTATTCTCTGAATCCTTCTGTACAGCCACATATCTCTTGCTGCAAGTCTTCTCTTCATCTATTATCTAGCATTTATTTCTCTTCATCTATTGTCTAACATTTATTTCTTTTCATCTATTATCTAGCATTTACTTCCCTTCATCTAATATCTAGCATTTCCTTCTTTTCATTTATTATCTAGCATTTACTTCTCTTCATTCATTATCTAGCATTAACTTTTATTCATCTAATATCTAGCATTTCCTTCTTTTCATTTATTATCTAGCATTTACTTCTCTTCATCCATTAGCTAGCATTAACTTCTTTTCATCTAATATCTAGCATTTACTTCTCTTCATCCATTTTCTAGCATTAACTTCTATTCATCTAATATCTAACATTTACTTCCCTTCATCTAATATCTAGCATTTCCTTCTTTTCATTTATTATCTAGCATTTACTTCTCTTCATCCATTAGCTAGCATTAACTTCTATTCATCTAATATCTAGCATTTACTTTCCTTCATCTATTATCTAGCTTTAACTTCTCTCCATCTATTATCTAGCATGTATTCCTTTCCTTATCTAGCATTTACTTCTCTTCATCAATAATCTAGCATTTTCTTCTCTTCATCTATAATCTAGCCTTTACTTCTCTTCAACTATCATCTAGCATTTACATCTCTTCATCTGTTATCTAGCATTTCCTTCTCTTCATCTATAATCTAGCATTTACTTCTCTTCGTCTTTTATCTAGCATTTACAGCTCTTCCTCTGTTATCTAACATTTCCTTATCTTCATCTGTTATCTAGCATTTCCTTCTCTTCATCTATAATCTAGCCTTTACCTCTCTTCAACTATTATCTAGCATTTACATCTCTTCATCTGTTATCTAGCATTTCCTTCTCTTCATCTATAATCTAGCATTTTCTTATCTTCATCTGTTATCTAGCATTTACATCTCTTCATCTTTTATCTAGCATTTACTACTATGTAGTATATTCGATATGACGTAGCGTTTCAACACTCTTTTCTTTGTCCCTAACGATTTTTTCTTTTCCCTACTATTTCGTTTAATTTCTGGAAATTAGCTTTTGCTATTCTAAAACGCCTTGTCTTTCTGTCACATTTTCAGGCAAATGTTATAACAGACGATGGAACCAGCTTCTCTGCAATTTGCAATGTTAAAATATATTTTCTATTTCAATTTAAAGTGAAAGATCTTCTTTTATTTGTTGGAGAAATTCCTTCATTTACTTTGAACGACATACTGTGAAATTTAATGATTTCTGGTAATCACAAATGAACTTCTATATCAATCTTACCTAGCTTATATCATCACTAAAGTACCCGCGGTTAAACATGCAATGATTTGTGTTCCGAGGACTTTCCGTTAGACCCTGAGGTCCGAATGTACCAATATACAGGTACCCACACGCACACACAAAAATTTCGGTCAATATATTAGGTTAAGTTTGGTTTTTTTAATCAGTCTCACCCCATGCAAGGCAGTAAAACTGCTAAGACACAAGGAGTTACAGGGTGTGGAGAAATTAGGAAGAGAAACATTAATAATGATCAAGAAGAGAAAAAAAGTGATCAAGAGGACACTAAATAGAGATTGGCTTTGCATTTACATTTCTTGCAGAATAAAGTTGCCAGAAAAAGGAGTTCCACAAGCGAGAGGTGTGAGAAAAGAAACTGTTAGCATAGAACTTACGGCTACATCTAGCCAGCTCAACTGTAAATTGATGACATCTCGACGCCAGTCTAGTACTGCGCTTAAATTTTAAAAGTCAGGGTACCATAGCGATACAGAAAATGTGACACAAGGCCAAAAAATGGGGAATGGCGAAAAGGACGGTCTTCTATAGTGAAGAGCTCCTCCAAACAATTACCATGAAATTATTTATAGAAAAGACACGGAAAATGACTGAAGCCGAGCCGCCAGATCAGGACCAATAATACCGCTGATTCTTCTTTGGATTTTATCAAGGAGCTCAATTTAAATAGCGAGGTGGGGCGAAACGTATGTGGCAGCAATTTTCTAAGCATAGACGAATGGTAGACATATAAGATAGATTCTTAAGTGAAAAATTATCTCGCACGACACAGTGAACCAGTTTTTAGCAGCTGACCTAGCATTGGATTCAATTGTAGTCTTTCCGCTTCATGTCAGCTAAGAACATTAGCTCGAGAAGGCGCAACTAGTCACTTTCCTGGAGGATAGCATCAACCATGCTGATTTTGGGGGACCAAGTGTAACATCATAACAACTAATAATAGGTATAATAAGTTTGGAGTACACTAACATGCCTTAGTTTTAGTATGGGAGTGGCAGCGTACACGGTGGATTAAAGAAAAAAATGCTGTTCCCTTCCATAACAAGGCAAGTCAGCATACAGCAAGAATTTCAACGGAAAACATTTTGGAACTCGTCAGGTCTGTTCTGCTACACCCGCCGTGTTCATTTGACCCTACACCAACCAATTATTAAGGTTTTCGATCGCTGCAAAATACTCTGATAAGAAAAAACTTTCTCTAAGGTAAACCAAATTCAAGAGTTCGGCGAAAGCTTTTTGCATCAAAGGCTGCGGAATTTTACTCAAAATGTATCGAAGAATTGCAATGTAAGTGACAACAAGTCATTGCAAATGATCCAAACATATTTGAATAAAATCTAATTGTACTTTTTTTTTTTATATTTTTGAAAAATAAAGTCGATAAGCAAAATTGGAAATTATTTATAATTCAATATAATAGATTTGGATTTGGGCCGTGCTAATCGAAGCCTAATCGATACCTATAGTAAAGAAATCTGTGTTTCCAACGATACACTAATTGTTATAAAAATAAGCTGAACAATAAACCAAGTCGTTACCAAAACAAATCGAAATCAAATTGTTAGATTAACAAATGGATTTTATGTTGTTTTTTTTTTGTTGTTTTTGTTTTTTGTTTTTTGCATGAAGCGACAATGTAGACATTGTTACTTAGAAATGAGAAACATATAAGCATCTTAGCAAATCACAGAAATGTCCACAAACGCAATTTAGAACATAGATAATCGATCGGCGAGAAACAGACTGTCCTAAAATTTGCCACAGACAAGAGAAACTAAAAATACAAAACATCTAAAAAGAAAATACTGACGATATATTTGAGAGCAATTTTTTTAGGTACTGCGGTAAAGGCGGTAATAAGAAGAGAGCAGATAACAAAGTGGACTTTCAGCAGAAAACTAAGAAAAAAGAAATCGGAGAAAGTAGAAATATAGCAGCAAATCTATGGAAGCGTGACTTGAGTCAGCAAACTCTAGAAATATAACAGACTGGGGGGGGGGAAGCTCAAGCTATGGTTAAATAATAACAAACAGAATATCGAAGAAACTTTATCATTCGTATGCACTGTTTATGTCGGAGAAACCACAGATAGCGTGCAGTCCAGTAAGATTCTATTTCCCTTTTAAGGGAGCCCCATTTCTTTTTTCTGGAACTGAGCAGATATGGGGTTTCGAGAAAAATCTGAACGAGGAAATATGCTTTCCTTAAAAGGAATTGTTGATAGATAGATAGATAGATATGAATAGACAGACAAACAGACAGAGATATATGGAAACAGGGTGGTCCGAAATTTTTGTCACCCCCTAACTCTCTTCCAATCGTGTCAGCCATGTGAAATAGAAAATTATATTATCTAGATGTGACAAGACTTTCGGACCACCCTGTATATTTGTCTTTTAGGGTTTTTTTTTTCTTAGAACAATTAGCTTCGTTAACAACTTTTATGAATATTTGGTTTGCCAATGGGTTCCCCTATTAGCGCCGTTTTAACTTGTCTTTTTTTAGACTTTCTAGAAGGTGGTCCTTTCAAAAATATTTAGCCACATCAGTCTTGGGGACATCAGTGAGTTATTTGGACTAATGCCTCTTTAGGCTTTTTTACCAGAGCTCATATTACAATATTTTGTTATTGTTGTTATTCTTTTTATTACAAATTTCCATATTGTAATCATGTCTATGCTTGACCGACTTAGGAGATTTGTGTAGCCAAGCATATGCGCTGATTCCCTAAGCTTTCGTATTTTCCATTAATGTTCTCTGTCTATTATTTCAACTTCATCTTACAGAGGGAAGTGATCACCTTTTACCCTCCATATATGGTCAACCATGTCTGATTTTTTTCTATTTCCACCATGTTACGGCCTTACTGTGTTCCTTCAGTCTTATCTTAAAAGCGATCTGTTTCTCTTTTATATTTTTTGCCACAGTTGTACAGGATGGCGTACATACAGTCCCTAATTATGTTCACCCCGGAAGGAATGTCTGCATAATGAAGAAGGCCGGATCGTGCAATGGATGAAAAGTCGTGAATGTGGCAATAAGGTGAGGACAACAGTCCGAACAATGTGAATAGTGTAAATTCTTTCTTGTATTGTTCAATTTTCGTCTAATCATTTTGTTTTGTTCATTGTTTTTTGTTTTTTTTTTTTTTTGTTTTTGTTTTTTTGTTTTGTTTATTATTATTATTATTATTATTATTATTATTATTATTAATGTCCATTGGAAATAAAAAACAAATCTACAAAAAACGATTCATTTCGTGAAATCTTCATGGAAGATTATGAAATTTGTAAAAACAACTAGGTTACTAAGTTAGTTCGTACAAGCCTTCACAAATTGGGTCAGTTTACCGCATATCACCTAAAAATTGGGGATTTTCATCGCATCCAAATTATCAAATTGGTTACTATTAATTGTTAGTGAAAAAAGTTATTCTACTCTTATGTGCCGTGGCCCTTCAGGATATAGGTGATCATGGCCCTCCACATCTTCCTGTCCCTTGTAGCTCCTAATAAATTATGTTTTTGTTCTACCATCCAAGCACATCAAGTATGTTAGGCGTTACTTTCCTCTGTCCCTCTTTCCTTCAATCTGTCCTTTGAGTATCAAGTTTTCCAAACCCTCCATCCTCATTGCGTCTCCCAGAAATTTTAAGTACTTCTTCCTGATATTAAGTATAAGTTTCCTTTTTGCTTCCATTTTCTATAAAACCTCGTCGTTTGGTCCATTTTCTATAAAACCTCGTCGTTTGGCCCATTTTCTATAAAATCTCGTCCAGCATTCACTGACATCTCTGTCGCTTCGAATTTCTGCTTCATCTGTGAGTAAATTGTCCAGCATTCACTACCATACAGGAGGATATGTATAGCATGCATGTCCTCCTATAGCACAGTGAATATTTGGCAATTTCCTTACAGCTAAAGAAGAGCCTCAAAAACGTGACAGTGAATTCGGGACGATTTCCTAACCGACAAAGAAGAGACTCGAAGTGGCAAAAATGTGGTTCTACAGCAGCATTCCAAGAATACTATGAACAGAATACATGAGTAACTAGGGAATTCTAAAGAGAATGGGAATTAGAATACGCTCATACTCCATGAGAAAGAGAGAACTGAAATTTCAGGCAAAAATTATAAGGAAAGGTGGCTTGGAAAATTTAATACACACGTGGTGTGTTGAAGGAAGAAGGAGCAGATGAAAACTGCAAGCAAAAACTGCGGCCATCCATTCACAGAATTTGTCTGTGAATGGATGGCCGCACTCTTCTTTCCAATGATATATTCCTGTGTTCTATATAGGAATTACAGCACTTGTAAAACGCATGATAAAGTTTAACAATGTCTTTTTGATTTAAAAGATTTGGGTAAAATGAAAACAGACATCAAACCCCACAGAACAGTTGGTGTCAAGGAAAAATGTCAATACACCGGATGCTAAAATTTGATTTAACGGCTTCTTGTTAGCTAGTGTTCTCTGGTGAGATTCACTGGACCACCTGATATGGAACCCTGGCTGTCAAGATTTTTTAAGATGCATTGTTAAAGAAGATGTCACCCCCATACAAACGACGGATGTATGGTTCTTTTCAGTCGTGGGGCTGAATTGCTGGTTAAAGTTCTGCTAGTCATGAGAGTTAAGAACTGTTGTATTTTCCAGTCGATAGTTCGACGAAAGCAATCTGATTTTTCTATCGTTGAGGTTTTGCCGATAATTCCCCGACTCTGTTTTTACTAAAAAGAAAAAAATTGTTTTTCTCCAACGAAAAAATCGATGCCACATCTCTTCCTTCGGGAAATCGCAGAATTGAAAACAAAACAAAAAAATGTTCACCAAAAATGTGTCAAAAAAAATCGACACTGAATTAAATCTCTATCCAAGATTTTTCTCTTTCTTTCTTTCTTTCTTGTTTATTGGGTTCGAAAAAAGTCCGTAGCATTTTTCAATAGCTAGCGTTTGAACACGTGATTACGTTTCACACGTGTCTGAAATTTAATACCTATTCTGAATGGAGTCATTCCAATGCGTCTTTCCATATACTTCGTCCGTGAATTGTGAATGTTAAATGTTTTTATGTTGAAACTAAAAACAAACTAAAAATATTTCTTGAAAAGACAAAAATCGCTGTACAAATAACAAAAAAAGTAATGTGCCGTTTATAAAGATGGTGCTATACCTATTCGTAAGGGGTTTGCTACGTTCAGAATTTTAATCTGTAAGACCCAGAACATTCCGGTAGGTCTGTAAGTTCACTGATGATGACCAGATCAATATACTAATTAAAAATAATCTAGGTCACACGACACGAGACAGCACAAAAATACTCTAAATGTATCATTTAAACGTTGTAAGGCATTTGAAAACATTTGAATACGTGAGTCACTGCGATGTTTTGCTTCATCCCGATTTACTGGAAAAATAATGTAGTGTATTTCCACTTTGATTCTCTGCTCAAATGGCAGAAGAAAAAATTTGAAAAGAACGGTCACAGGCGATGCGAAATGGTTTGTTTACAATAATGTGGAGTAAAAATGTCCCCGGGAAAAACGAAAAGGATCACCGTTAACTCCCAATGCCAGTCTGCGTCCGAAAAAGGCGATGCTGAATATCTGGTTGGATTGGAAGGGCATTGCGTATCACGGGCTATTTCCACAACCAGGCGTTGAATTCACACAAGCGCTGTTTCAAGCTAGACGGGTTAAAAGCAGCAGTCGATAAAAAGCGTCTGGACTTGGCCAATCGGAAACGTGTCGTTTTCCATCTGGATTATGCCAGATATCACGTCTCTTTGCAGATCTGGCAGAAATTTGGCTAGGATATTCTACTACAACCACCGCACTAACCTGACTTTAGACCTTCTGATTACCACTTATTACCATATACAAATTTCTCTTAATACAAAAAAAAACTTAAATTCTCTGGAAGCCTGTAAAAAGTTCTGGGAGGAAGGAAATCATAAGGTGTCATATATGTGATTAAATAAATCTATGTACAAGCACCTATACTGACATTTGCTTAAAAGAAAAACCGCTATGGCATGCAACATACGTCTCGTAATGGGGAGAGAGAAAAGAAAAAAGGAGATAATGGAGAGAGAGAGAGAGACAAAGAGAGAGAAAGAAGAAGAAAGTAAATGGTGAAGAGATAGAAACTAAAAGTAAATAGTAGTAAGAGAAAAAGAGAAAAAAAAAGTGAACAATGGAGAGAGAGAGAGAAAAGACAAATAAATAGTGGGGGAAAAGAAAAGAATAAACTGAATAGTAAAGAGAGAGAAAAGTAAATGGCGGAGAGAGAGAAAAGGATAAATCAAATAGTGGAGAAAGAGAGAGAAAAGATTAAAGTAAACGGTGGGGAGAGAGAGAGAAAAGTATAAAGTAAATAGCGGGGAGAGAGAAAAGAAAAAGTATATAATGAAGAAAGAGATAAGAAAAATAGAAATAATGAAAAGAGAAAGAGAATAAAAGAAAAATTAAATACTGGAGAAAGAGAGAAAATAAAAAAAAGTAAATAAAACTGTGGGGTTTCGAGTTACAAAACAAGTTGAAGGGGGTGGAAGAGTCTTACGTAATGGATCTGGTGTCGAGACGACTAAATGACGGATAAGGCGTGTTGTACACTAGAGCGTGTCCCTTTGCTCTAGAAGTTCTCATTATTAGATTGAATGAACGATTTGACGTATTGGTTTAATACATCCTGGTCGTAATATGACGAGTTGCGTAAACAGCTTTTACCCGTCACAATGAACGTTTGCACTCGCAACGAAGCACCATGCTTTGAACGTCTACTGGGATTCAAGTCCAATCCAGACCTCATATAAACGATCCATTTTTAAGGATGCTATCGATTTCCGTACAATCACCGAAGTTAAGCAACGTTGAGTCTTGTCAGTATCTAGATGGCTTGGGAATACCAGGTTCTGTAAGCTTGGATGTGCGTGTCGTGTAATGGATAATGGCTTGGTATTGTTAATCGGAGAGCCGAGTTCCAATTCCCGTTGGGTTCGTTATAGTCACTTACGCGCAAATACTCTCCGGAAAAGTATGAATTCGACTCCCACCCACCCATTAACGGGTTAATTAGTAAGACTTCTATTAGTAAATCAATATTGTCTCAAAAAAATTCTTACAATCTAAAAATATTTCCTGGCTTCAAATAACATGTCATGGGTTGATAAGCCGTAAAAAACAAATAAATCAAGCTAAAGATGAAAGAAATACGCAAGGTTTCTTGTACCACTCCAGAAAGTAATATTTATTTTGAAAAAATACAAAACTGTGGCACAAGATCAAAAGGGGGATGGGGATTGTTGGTCTTCTTCTGTCTAGCTAGTCACAATCACTGACCCAAATATACCACAGTATTCCTTATGCCAAAACAACACATTCTTACTTAGCATTTTTACTACAGTCACCATAATACCACAAGTCTCTATGAAGTCCTAACTAGTCCCCATATATATATATATATATATATATATATATATATATATATATATATATATATATATATATATTGTCTGGATAAAAATAGCCGCTCCAGAAAGTACCTTTCTGTCACGCTTTATCTATATAAGTGTCAGATTAGAACAAAAATAGAGTATTACATCCATATCCGTCCTGGATCAGTACAGTCTTCTTCATCCTCCCTTGATATAGAGCCAAATTGTTTATGCAATCTTGTTAATGATAACTTATTTTTTACATTTTACAGCCTTCTCCCCCTCAAACGCAACGTCGTAAACCATTCGCTACTGTATCAACTCCACTCTTGAGATAAACTGGGACAGACCATTACCGCTAGTACACGCCATGCCACTTCCACGAAATCGAATCACCAACATTTCCTTCGTATTCCATTTGTAAGGAGGAAGTTCCACTCAGAGAGCTTTTTTTTTCTCTGAGAATTGCTTCTTCGTGGAAAACTCCCCAGAGCTTCCCTGAACAGTACAACATTAATCTCCTCAAGTCGAGGGTTAATCCTTATCCACACTCCTTATCCTCACAATGTTCACTTCCTATCAACTCTCTTTCATTCATATCACACAGCTCATTCATCATATCCGTTTTCACAGTAACCTTCTGCCCTACAATATTAACCATATCAGATCAAGTGTCAAACGTTATCTCTCCTCCTTATCCTTACAAGCTTCACTTTCTTATACCTCTTCTTACGTCCATATCACATGCCTCAGTAATCAACTACCATGAGTGGCCCTTGAGCCTTGCATTAGGCGACTTATAGTATATATAAAATCTATTAGACAAAATCAAGGCCGGATTTACAGTGCACCAAAATGACGTGATTAGAAAACTTACAAGAGGTGATCATGTGATCAGATATTTATATAAACAAGAATGCATAAAAATATATATATTTGGGGACTGATAGCCGGTTATCTTCCCCTCAATAGTAAAATAAGCTCTATCCTCTCTGCTTGAAATCGCAGACATTGAACTCCGTCGAGTTTGATATCGATTAGCAAATATGTTATCGAAAATTGTTGAACCTGGATTAAACATACTGTTGTAACCTAGGAAAAGTTACTGCTTGAGGAATAACCAAAGCAGAGGTTGGAAATTAAATCATAATCTTTATAACATCAACAAAATACAATACTCGCCAGCGGCGTGAAGTAGGTAAACCACTGCTAGTAGAGGACTAGCATATTACCCCAACTTACAATAGTGTCCAACGTATTTATGAAGATTGGGACATACCCATTAGTGTTCATACGTACGGTATATAACACATACAAATGAAAATGTGAGTACCAATTTGAATAGAAACTATTTTTAATTTTGAAAAAGAAAGAGAAAAGAGAAGGAAATGAAATAAAAAAAAGAGAAAGAGAAACGATAAAAAAGAAACAAGGAAATCAGAAAGAGAGACCAAGGGAAAGAAAGAAATGAAAAAGTAAAAAGTTAAAAAGAGAACGAAAAAAGAAGAAAGAAAAGAGAAAGAAGAAAAATAGAATGATAGAAAAGTAAGAAGACTGAAATAAGAAAAGAAAAAGAGAATACGATAAGAAAATATAAAAAAGAAGCGATCCAGAAAGAAAGTTAAGAAAAAAAAAGAGAAAAAGAAAAAAACGGAAATAAATAAAGAAAGAAGAAAGAAAGAAAGAAAGAAAGAAAGAAAGAAAGAGAAGTGAAAACCATAGAAAGAAAATGAAAGAAGGAAAGAAACACATATAAAGAGGAAGAAATAAATAGAAAAAGAAGTGTAAAGATAAAAGAAGGAAACAAAGAAGGGGGCGAAGAAGAATGGAAGTTAAGGAAATGAAGAAATGAAAAAATGAAATATGAAGCAACAATGAAAATAAAAAGCAAGAAAAAAAGAAAAAGAAAGAACGAAATAATGAATGAACGCAAGAAAACGAAAGAAAGGGTGGAAAAGAAAGAAAGAAACAAAGAAAGAAATCGAGTGAAAACGGTGAAAGAATCAGATGAAATTAAGTGCATAAAGTGTAAGAATCAGATGAAATTAAGGGTAGAAAGAAAGAAAGAAAGAAAGAAAGAAAGAAAGAAAGAAAAACTAAAATACTAATCAAAATACTAACAAGTCAGACAATAACAAATTCTAAAGGAAAATTCTTAGTAGCGAAAGAATTTAAATTGTCCGATGACGAATGTCAATTTCTGAATTTCTGAGATGAGAAATTATCTTTATTATGTACGGATATATCGGTCATTTATTTTTTATTTGACCTAAAGTAGTCATGGGCAAACTGCGACCTCTTCCGAAACTTGTCATTTAGAAAGCCATTTGGCTTTCCGAATGGCGAGCCGAATTTCACGTGGAAGATAAAATTTATTGAAATTTTGTTCGTTTCGTTCCCTCACATCATCTCATTCACAAACAATGAAGAAGTACAATGTTTCTTGAATTTTGTAACTTTTCGCTGAAAGTAACATTTTCAAAAGTTCAGTTGGTGATTTTCACTAAGATCGTACATGTAAATATATTTTCCTTTAGAAACAGAAAACATTCATGTTATTCTCTGGAGAAAAAATATCTATTTTTTAAGTTATAGTCTAATGAATTGATTCTCAACTGACGTACCGAGAGACAGTAATGTGCCGCGCGATGCTCTTAAATGTGCTGCGAAAGTCAACTAAATAATGCGAACAGTGTCATGCAAAGTAAAGATGAAAATATTCTCGCTACAACCTCTAAGTTGTTTTCCCTCAATAAGAAAACTGTAATTTGGAAAAATAGAGCAAGGTCGAGTAGTTTTGATCAGTCAGTTATGTGCCATACTTAGGCTTTCGATATATGACTGACGAGGCAGATTTTTTCCCGCAGTAGGTTGCCATTTCTTTCTGTAGTAGACCAGTTGCCATCCAAGGCTGTATAACCCGGTCTGTACTGCTATTTACCTCTAGCAAAGAGGAGAAGAAAGGGATCAAATGATATTAGCACGTAAGAGAACGTAATGGATTCGACTGGAATTCGAACTCAGCTCTCCGATTCCTCAATCGCTATTATATACTCCACCGTATGACCTGCATTAATGAAACGATCCCTATTAAGGTTACTCATCTGAAAGTGCTCGATGGGAACATCGACTATTATTTTCCGTCATTGAGCACAAAAAGTATGATTGGATTGTGATCACTTCATAAATGTTACTTTTAATATTGGATTTTACTTATGTGAAGAAGAAGAATTGGTCACCATTTCTAGTGATCGAGGGCTCAAAATAAAACATTCGACGGTACCCTTTAATACATTTTGGATTTCAATACAAAAAAGAACACCCGATATTATTAGGTTGGTGCAAAAAAAAATGACGTAATAATGTCGTTTTTTGACGTTAAAAAATACGTCAAAAAACGACATTATTACGTCATTATTTCTGCACCAACCTAATAGATAAAAAGGCTTTATCAGTTTCGTTGCAATTTTCTACTACTTATTTATGCGAATTAGGCTTCTCAACACTAAATAACATAAAAAATAAGAAGCACGAAAGACTATGCTCAACTGAAGAAGAAATGAGGGTCTACTTATCGTACATTCGACCAAACATTGAAGAAATCGGCATAAAACACCAGGCACAGGTTTCACACTAAATAAACTGCACAAATGAGTAAATTAAAAATTAAATCCACATAGAAGTGTGTGTTAATCCCACTGACATCAATCATAATATTAGGTTGGTGCAAAAATAATGACGTAATAATGTCGTTTTTTGACGTTAAAAAATACGTCAAAAAAACGACATTATTATGTCATTATTTTTGCACCAACCTAATATTATGCTAATACTTCATTGTTTTTATTTTTTTTTTTTTTTTACAGGGTGTATCAAAAATACTTTTACAAACTTTGGGGGCAAACTATATTTAGCTTAAAGAAAGTTTACGGTTGATGGCGCTATGTTGCCATGTAGACTAGATTACATTTGTCATTCGTGTACATTTGTGGTTAGTCTGTCTTCAAAGTTTAACGTGTGTAGTAGTTAGCTAACTGAGAAGTGTTACGTTTAACAATAGCAGGATATTCATATCGTAATATGAGTTTTACATACAGCCGTGAATGATAATAAACGCAAAGCTTTCTTTAAACTTAATAACTCAAAAATAAAGGATCTGTGAACATAGTTTATATGGACTATTGTCTATGTTTTGGTGTACGTAACCCGCTTCCAATGTTTGTGAAAGTGTTTTTGATACACACTACAGAAAAAAATCTTTCTTACAAAAAATACCCAACTTTTTCCTATTTCTAAAGCTTATGCCTATAGTCTTCCGTATTGAAAATGCTGCCTTCAACAAAAAAGTATCTAAATGTTTTTAGTTGTGCGGTCCGACTTTTGATGAACCATATTTCATTCGCTCCACTCATCTAAAAGTTTTCCCATACCTGGGTATCACGATAAACTACATCTGCGTCCTGGATAAGACGATAAACTACGTCCAACAGCAAGGCCTCTGATCAGGAGGTTTTGAGGAGCGTGGAACCACCTCTTAATTGCTAGTGTTCCCAGGTCTACTTTGATCCGGGGTGGTAGCACCTGTTAGGGTCCCAGCTATAGGCAAATAGTTGATCCCCCACAAAAAACTGGGGTCAAAACACTATGAAAGTGTAAAAATAGGTTTTAATACCAGATATACTTTGTAAAAAAAATTATTACCAGCAATACATTTTTGAAAAAAATAATATTACCACCAATACATTTTTGAAAAAAAATATTACCAGCAATAAAAATTTTGTTGGCATTAAATAACCCATTCGAGGTTGATATTGCCGTAAAGCAAAACAAAGCAAACAAAACGTACCTGATCTAAAGTAGGAAATTTTAATGCATCATAGTGTTTACCAGAGAATGTCTGTCAGAAATGTTTATGAGCATATTTTTTGCAATAACATGTCCTTTTATTGCGTAGACGATCATGTCTCCCACAGATTACTTTTCTTTATTATCTATGCAATGGGCTTCTGAAGAAAGATAGTGGAGTGGTTTACCCTTGTTTTTTCCACTATTTGGTTTTCAGTTTTCTTTCTCTTAGATTGGTTGTTACTGAAGGCTAGAGGACCCAGTCTGCGCTGCTACTTAGAACATTGCTGATTAGGAAGAGAGAAGGGACAGGTTCATGCCTTTCCCAACGACAATTTGTGCGGAAGAGAATGCTGGTGGCTAGACTGCAACTTGATCCCGGGCAATCAAGTCATATAACAGATGAAATGACGTTATAAGTGTAAAGATTTGTCGCTAAATAAAAAAAATTAACTGAGAAAAATAATTTTAAATATTTTTTAATATCATATACTTTCAGGGCATAGAATCTCAGATTCCTTTTCTTTATTATCCGTCAATTACCATGCGTTCTTGGGAAAGATGGTGGAGTAGTGTCTCGTGACCTAGACCATTCAGAGTTTTTCTTCTCTTAGACAAAATCCAACAGGAGGGGAAGAGACGGAATTAAAATATTGAAATATTGTTTCTAAATATGAAATTATATTTTGAATGATCTCCTGAACGTGTATTATTTTATCTTAAATCATTCTTCAGGAATAACTCTTTGAAAAATTCAGATGTACTTTTTTTTTGCATCCGCTAAGATGCCTTTGTTTGTTCTTTAAATGAAGCTTTGAAACGTTGAAATAAAATCAATTTTCAGAGTTGTTCAACTCGTAAAATAAATCTGTCAGCATTATACTGTCATTTTTCTTTGTAAAACCGTTCCTTATCCTATGGAATCATTCTTGGTTGTTTTACTTTAAAATGTGCGTGTGTTTTTGCTTTTATCCGTCAGCCTCTATTGTTCCAAGCACTCGGTTGCCTGTATGCGCGCTCGAAAGATCTCGAGAAAGGAGCGTGCTCTTTAAGCTAAATTCCCTTGTGATCTACGCTTCGACAATTGGTATTTATTAAACAGTGAAAAACTAAAAAGAAAAAAAAAAAAAGAAAGGAAAGGAAAATAATAGAAAGAACAGAACGAAGTAAAGAAATGCATTTAGTTAGGGAGGAAGAAAAGCAGATAAAGAAGCATAAACAAAAAAGAGAACAACAAATAAAGAAGAAAAGAAGTAAAAAAAAAATGATAGTTAAGAAAAGAAAAAAAAAGAAAAGAAGGAAAATGAAGCAATAATGAAAAGTAGGAAAAACAAAGAAAAAAGAAGAAAAAGAAAAAACAAAGCAATGGATGCAAGAAAAAGAGAAGAATGAAGAAAAACCGGTAAAATATGAAAATGCAATTAAATTACCATTCAAAGTCGTAGGTTAGCGTATATACTCGTGTATAAGTCGAAGTCATATATAGTATGACCGCTAGCTTTTTTTTTTGCATTAATATTGTGTGTGTGTGTATAGTGCAACCGATCACCGAAAATTAATTATATTTAACCACTCCAAAGAAATTATCTTTGTATAGTGCGACCCTCCCTATTTTTTGCATAAGAAACTGGCCATAAAAACTCGCACTATATTCGAGTTTATATGGTATTTGTGGAAATTCTTCGTGCAGCGGTATTTTGTCGGATGATGAATGCCAATTTCTCTCTGAATTTTATTACATGGGGAATTATCATTACTATTCCCTGCTTTATTTAAATGGGTATCATTGTCTTAGTTGTTACAATACCAACATATTATAACTTCATATTCTAGGGTTATTGTTATAACACACACTCGTACTTGGTATAACATAATTCGTGTAAGAATTCGTTATACGTAAAGCTTGGGCTACTTTCCGTAACGTCTGTATAGTTACTACGAAGACTGACTCCAAACGACTAGTGGCTACTCAATCCCTCTACTGAGATGACCTGTGACACAGTGATGGTATGGTGGTGGGAAAACCGACCGTTTCTACCGGGGCCATTGGTCAAACCCTAACCCAGCTGCCGTGAAAGCGGGCTCGGATACATTAACTGTTTTTCTCAGTCGAGTCACCATCCAAAGAAAAAGCCCAGACTGAGTCACCCTATGCCTTAAGACCGGGCTCTTGCCAGTCGCAAGACAGACAACAAACTGCCTTAAAGTTAATTCTCCTCCTCCACCAAAAAATAATTCTCGCCAGAAACTGAAGTTGCGACTTTTAAGTCCTTTTATAATACAGATTTACCAATTACTTTCCATGTGTTTTCATTTACTACTGAAATGTCACTACCCATGTCTAGTAACATTTTTACTCCCACATTATTTTGTTTCGTCTATTTTTCTGTCGCAATACTGTGTATTAATTTCTTCTATAAGAATTTTTTACTGGTTTAGTTCTGCAGTCTAACTTTAAATGTCCTCCTTTTACCACATTTGTAGCATTTGCATTTTTCTGTGGACACTCCTTTCCAAGATGTAATTTTCCACGTCCGAAACAAGGGTTTATCTTACGTTTTTGTACCTTTTTCCTTACTTTTTGCCAATGCACATTCTTTATTCTGAATATTTCAACAGCATGCTTCAAACTTAACATTGTTCGGCAATCGTCCACTATATCCAGTAGTGTTATGTTATTCGTATGTTTAATCTTTGGTAAAATTTCGTATTTCAGTATATTTTCCTGCTGTTAGACCTTGCACGAAAATTAACCCCTTAAACATATCCGGAGTCATTTCTTTAAATTTCTCTGTTGACGGTACCGGCATGCATGATAAAATCTTCGTCCTCTTTTTTGGTTAAATTCATGTACTCCCAACGAGCATTGAACAGAGAGCACTTGTCGCGAAAGTTTTTTGTCAGAATGTGTTCTGGGTCTTGAAACGCTATTTCACCTGGTTTCTGTGGTAAAATATAATTGCAGTATTTTTCATACTCAATTGGAGCTATTTTTCTTTTTTGGAAAAAAAACGGTTTGGTTTTTTATCGCCTTCCCAACCGCTGCATTGCTAACTGAATATTTGTTACAGTCTGCGAAAATACCAGCAAAAGTCAGTCAGTCATTAGGATTGTATACGAATTCTGATACGGTGTTTTGCATCGCGTCTGGCGTAAGAGACGTTAAAGAATTTTTCTTCAAAATCATTTGTGACAAACTCTGTAAGAACTGTTGTGTATTTTGTTGTTGCAGTAGTTGTCGTTATTGCTGAATTTCCACAATAGTAGCCAAAATTTTCTCCAAGAATTCTGCAAGAATTTTTTTCGTAAACCAACGTAATTAAAATTCTTGTAACTTCTGTTGCACACGTTTGAGTTTCGAAAATCCTCGTAAGAGTTCCGAATCCTTCGCCGTCAAATATTATAGCTTCATTTATAATCTGGTGACTGTTAAGACATGCTTGAGTTTCGAATACCTCGTCGCCCACCATTATAATTCCAGTTACACTGTGGTGATTGTTATCCCGTGCTTGTGTTCGAGTTCCACGTCGCCAACTATTATAACTTCCTATTGTAGGATTTTTGTTATAACACACGCTGATACTTGGTATAACGTAATTCGTTAAACTATCCTCTATACGTAATGCTTAGGCTACCTTCCGTAACGCCTGTATAGTTAGGATGAAGACTGACTCCAAACGACTGCTATCTACTCAGACCCCGCCAATGAGATGAGTTCTCACGATTATTGTGGGATCCTGAGCGGACCATTGATCAAAATTTATCCAGCCCCCGCAAAGCGAACTCAGGTACAGTACAGTACAGTTTTTCTCAGCCGAGCCTCTATCTGAAGACAGAGTCCCCAGTGAGTCACCCTCTGCCAGAAAACAGGGGGTCTTGTCTGTAGCGAGCCTGGTAGTGAACTGTCTGACTTCAAAGGACTGCCAACGACATCGCACTATAGAAATAATTGTTGTATTGGACGAGTTGATAGAGTCACCACGGTAAACACTTTACTCCACAACACAACATTTCAGCCATTGTACTCTTAGGCCTTATTGAAATATCTCCCGTATTTCTTAAGATGGTATGAAGAGTATCGTAAGAAGACTGAAAAAGAGGTTGGTTCCAAATTATTCCAAATTCCGAAAAGTTTCCCGAACTCGAAAGACACAGTAAAAACACTAAAGGTTTCTGTGACTAAAACGTTATGACTGTAACAACCTAGATAAGAATACCAGTTTGCGTATAGTAGGAAAGACAATATAATATTTTATCCTCCTTAAGGAGATTCACTGGTTGTTTTATTAACACTTCCGCTGCTGTAGACGTACTTATATGTCTTAACGAAACTTACATAGCCTGCTGTTGACGTATATATACGTTATCGAGACACTATCCAATGTTTGTCTTTGACGTTTATTTTATAAGCCAACTGTTGCAGGGGATGTCATATTCCCAAACCCCACCTACCTCTACAGCCCGGAGCGTCACAAGAACTATAGTTAATTCCATGGAAAATATTCAAATGAGCTCCAACTTTTGGTGCTATCAGCTCAAAATTTTACAACCCAAAAGCGCCTGGACACTTCCACAGGATAGAATCACTTTCATTCCCTACACACTTCCTTTGGTAAGAAGAACGTTCCACTCCAAAAGCTTCTTTCTAAGAACTGTTACTTTGTGGATGCTTCCACAAGCACTATGGACATAGTGAAATACGATAGGGCGATCATACATCTTTTGATTCATAGCTGACAGAAAATTTTCCAGCAGTAAGTTGGCACTTCTTTTTGCAGTAGACTGTCGTGTTATCTGACCCATAGCTGGGGAAGAAGAAATGGATCCATACCTTTCGCAAGGGTATTTGTGCGTAAGCGAATATAACGAAGACTGGAATTCGAACTCGGCTCTCAGATTTCCGATTACACCACAACGCACGTCCACAACCTTATAATTCTTCTTTTATGTGCCGTGCCCCTTCAGGACGTAGGCGATTATGGCTCTCCGTTTCCCCTTCTCCTGTTCTGTCATCCACTTGCTTAAGCCCGCTAGGTATGTCACACGTTGCTTCCCCTTGTTTCTCTATCCACCCTGTGTGTATCAGATTCTCCAAGCCCTCCCTTCTCATTACGTGACCCAGAAATTTCAGCTGCCTCTTCCCGATTTTAAGTATAAGCATTTTCCTTGTTTGCATCCTCTTCAAAACCTCATCGTTGCTCACACGCTCTCTCCATGATATTCTTAGCATCCTTCTGTAGAACCATATCTCCGCTCCCTCGAGTCTCTTCTTCATCTTTGAGGAGACCGTTCAACATTCGCTGTCGTTAATGAGGACAGATATCGCATAACAGTTCAGTGATCTTTTCTTTATGACCAACGAAATCCTCCTGTCTCATAATACTCTGTCTAGTTTTTGGAATGTCTCTTTGGCCATACCCATACGTCTTCGTATTTCAGCGTCGTACTTACCGTCCTCTGTCAGATATGTCAATTTCCGCACCTGCTTGATTTTACTGTACCCGACCTGTGAATCGCATTTCGGGCACATCTTTTTACTGATGACCATGCATTCTGTCTTCTTGTAGTTTATGCTTAGTCCTTTCTTCTTGCTCTCCGTCGCTACTTTCTGTAGGAGGTTTTGTAGTTTCCTCTCCGTTTCTGCTATCAGCATTGTCATCTGCGTATCTTATGTTAAGAATGCGGCCGCTAATGATGAATCCTGGTAGGATTCCAGTTCTCTCAAAATTGCTTCGCTGTATAGTTTGAATAAGTCCGGTGAGAGGACACATCCTTGCCTTACACCCCTTGCTATTTTTGTGTGTCTGCTGAACTCATTTTCTATCCGTATGCAGGCCGTTTTGCTGCCATTATAGGTTCTTGATTGTTCTAATATATTTCCCAAATATATCAAGATTGCTGAGCAGTTCCAACAGGTGTTTGTGGCATACTTTGTCGAACGCATTTGCGTAGTCTATAAAGCACAGGTGCACGTGCTTCTGCATTGCTCTTTCTGATAACATTAGACCTTAGACTTAAAGTCAAAGGTTAGTCGTCGTCTATCCGCCATATCCTCTTAATTTTCCCTTTCTACTTCCTCTTCTTATCACACATATTCAGTAAGACTCCACGTTGAGTGACTCTTAAGATTTGTGTTGAAATTTATTAAAAAAACTGATTTTGGTTTTAATAGTTCCATATATTCACATTGTTTTTATTTTTGTTTTTTTCTGTAATTTCTTCTCGATACTTTTATTACACTATTTACATTATTCGGACTATTGTCCTCATCTTTGTTGCCATATTTATCACAACGTTTCGACCGTTGTACGCTCCGGCCTTCTTCAGGTGGTTGGAATGTCGAACTGACCCTTTATTTCGCTCGCTGGGGTAGACTAATCTAATTCTACGTGTCATGTCTAATGGATATCAGTTATCAGTTATCTCTTGTTAATTCCCCTCTCCAAGTTCTCCACCGACTTAACCAGGTATTGAACTCACACTTGAAGGCCGGGGCGTACAATGGCCGACACGTTGTGATAAATATGGCAACAAAGATGAGGGCAATAGTCCGAATATTGTAAATAGGGTACGTAATACCTCATCTCAGAAATATTGACAGATACTTTTATTACATATTATATCTCTAAACAAAATTCTGTCCTCCTTAAGCATTTCAGTCCACTCCTTGTATGTTATCGTTCCTTTGCGAGTATCATATCTCTCTTTAATACATTAAATTATCGTGTTATTAACGTAAACTCTCTTAAGAAAACACAACTTATGACATTGTTATGCTATTTTCGACTATTATTTTACGGTAGATATTTACTTTTACTTAGAAATGTTCCCGGCAATTTTATCTGTGCATCTCATTTGCCGCAGGGTGGCATTTTTTTTTTTTTTTCTGCATATTTTATTTCGTCTTATTTATTTTTTCTTGTTATCTTAAGTTTAAATTCAAGTGCTTTTAGGAACGTCAACCACAGAGATGAGGTTCTGTCAATAAATAAATTGTAAGAATTCAATTCACAGAGGGGGGAAAGCATAAAATATGCTGTTGGCATTTTGTAAGATGGCATTTACTATTGGGACGACATCAAAAATAGGGAGAAAAATATTTGAAATAGCAGTAACAATAGTTGTGGCATTTAGCTAATATTTTTAAAAAATATCTCCTAAAAACAAAAAAAAAAGCTCCAAGTCTTAAATTGATCACTTACGTAAGTAAATAAATGGATAATAAAAAAAATTTAAAGGACAAATCGTATATGGCTAGAAATACGATAAGTAGGAGTCCATTACCTCGGAGTAGTGCAAACTTCTAACTCGACATGCCTATCCATTTGACGCATGCGCAACACAAGAAAGTGACTTTCAGTGCATGGTTATAAGAACGCGGAAACTAAGATTGATTCAACCATCTTTCTCTTCAATTTATAGGCAGAAATATCGATTATTTTGATGCTGGAAAGCTTTTCAAATTTGAATAATACTGAGTTGAAACAAATTCGTTATTTTATACTTAATACAATCGAAAGGGTTTTATCGGTACCTTTTGCAGTTATATATATATATATATATATATATATATATTGATATATATATATATATATATATATATATATATATATATATATATATATATTGATATATATATATATATATATATATATATATATATATATATATATATATATATATATATTGTTAAACATGTGTTTAGGATGAAAAAATATATATTATATTAAAGACGAGAGAGACAGAACTTTGGAGTTTTTTTTGTGGGGGTGCCGACTGAAGATCGGGATATTTCGAGACGCCCACTCGAACTGAATATAGCAGAAGGCCAAGAATAATTTGGAAGTCAAGTGAGTGCGAGGAACTACAGGCCCGAAATAGACCAGCCGCCTCGAACTTAAGGTGGGAGTCCCACACGCTCAGTTTTCTCGTCATTATAAATGGCTGTACCCTCAATGTTGTACTGAGGCTCAAGCTCCCTTCAGACCTCAAATAGACTCAGGGCTATATCACATTGATACACCAGTTCCCGTACGGCCATTAAAGTTAAGCATCGTCGGGCCTGGTCAGTGTCTAGATGGGTGACCGCTTGGGAATGCCAGATGGTGTAAGCCTAAATGTTCAGGTGATGTAAGGGATAATAGCTCGAAATTTTTAATCGGAGAGTTTCAATCACAGTCGGTTTCGTTATATTCACTTACGGGCCAATACCTTTGATAAAGGTATGAATCCACCTCTTCTCCCCCATCTATGGGTTAATTAATGTTTCAACGTGATATGGCCTTAAGCCTACACTGATCACTCTTAACCACTTCAAGTCTAGGTTCAACTGTTACCTATTCTACATATCCTTATTACATTCACTCCTTACTTCCCTCTTATACGCGCTAACAACAATCTCATTCAGTAAACCGATATCGTGAATAGCTCTTTGGATTTGTATTGGGTGAACAATAGTATAAAAATGAGTGACGCTTAAATATGACCATCAGCCAGATGCGTACACGTGAAAGAGAGGGCGAAAATATTCACTGTCTTCGATATTCCAGAGATTAGTCATGGTCTTCCCTGGGACTGGATCTCATCAATGCTGTCTCCAAATCGACCGGACGAAATCTGACAACTGTAATTCGAACTAAATATGGCACAAGCCCGAGTTCATTCAAGCGAGAGGACTACGTATACATAGAAGTGAAGTTTAAAAATACTCCGTTTTCCTCGACCCATGGGTATGCCTCAGGCGCTAGGGATTAACTCTGGCCCTCCTCCGGGGCAAAAATACTACCTGGGAAAGCAGGCCTCTTGAGACTGAACTTTTTATTGCCCATTGTTCCACTAGTGGAACACATTCTAGGACATATTTTTTTTTATACTAGCATTAATTATTCTTTTCAATACTATACCCGGAAAAAGACTAAAATACAATAAATGCTTACACATCGTGTTACAATACAATTAATGCTCGGTTAAAAAAGGTTTTCGTCAGAAACAAAGAAAAGAGTGCTGGATTGCTATGGTGTATCCATTCTCCCATATGGCAAGGAATGTTGGACAATTTACCTAAGGATGAGGAAAAGACTAGAGGTCCACAGATAAGTTACTTGCTGCTTTCCTCTTTACCTCTTTATACAATTCATTTTCCTCGACATTTCTGGTGATGCCTCAGGGAAAAGTACTACCTGAAGAGATAGGCCGATTGGAGCTGAATTTCAATAACTTTTAGAGCCCATTTTTCCACTGGTTGAACGCATTTTAAGATATATTTTTTATACTATATGAGTATTGAGTTTGATTATTTTATCGATTTAGATGGAAAAGACATGTGCTCATACTCTGTTTTTTTAATGAATTCACCCCAAACATAGCGATAATCCCACTAAAACACAATCGGCTACTTGGAATGAAAGAGAATGAAAAGACTTTAGAAAAAAAACGGAAACCCAATCCTAAACCGCAAACAAGGGATCATCCTAAAATATAACTTATAATTTATTAAATTATACTGAAATTTGGATGAGAACTATCATTTGCAACTATGTCCGTGTACTAAAAAGTTAATGTTTTAGTCTGCATTACCATGTATAGACGGTTGTGAGTTCAGTTACTGGGTTGAGTAATGTGGAAAAATTGTATACTTTTCTTCAGGGAAAGAAACAGAGAAGCGACACAAAGATGAATAAGACAGGTGAATATTAACTGATATGAAATATTCCCTAAGTATTAAAAGTGGAATGAAAACAATTTTACCGCATTTATTGATTAAAGGGTTTGACTTTATCTAGCCAGATGTTCACATAGACACCTGAAGAAAACCGGAGGGTGTAAATGTTATGAGTACAATACGCAAAATTAGCATTCTGTTAAATTACATGGGGCTGCAAAAGTAGGTATACAGTAAGTATTATACCAGTATTACCAATATTATAATATTGGTTCTATGATTCATTTAATACTAGAATTCATTTAATTCATTAAAATTATTTTTAATATTTTAATTTTCATAATTTTTATTATAATACATTTATTATAATTTTTATTTTTTAATAATTAAAAATAATAATAAATGTTTTTCAGGTAAGGAGTAGTGCGTGAATGACTGGGGCAAAAAGTTTGAACATTTGAGGGATTGTTACGTTTATTATTGATATGTTCGTATAGTCAATACAATACAATACCTTTTGTGCGCACATTTTGTCTTTCATTACTATAAATGGATAGCAGCTCGGATTAAGGAATCGGAGAGCGGAGTTCGAATTCCAGTCGAATGCATTACATACTAATACCCTTGGAAAAGGTATCAATCATCTTCTTTTCTACCCAGCAGGGCAAACTGGGTTCTATAGCCTTGGATTGCAACTGGTCTACCTAAGCGTGTATCACGCATGTCACATAAGTGACTGATACCTATTTTTGCATCCACCCACTGTATGTGATAATAGCTGTGTCAATAAACAAATACTTCAGTTCAGTTCCTTTCAGGGTCTGGTGCACGCGGGTGCAGTCTGGGAATGAAAATAATAAATGTTTTTCAGGTAAGGAGGAGTGTGTGAATGACTCAGACAAAAAGTTTGAACATTTGAGGAATTGATAAGTTTATTATTGATATGTTTGTATCGTCAATACAATACCTTTTGTGCGCACATTTTTTTCATTACTGTAAATGGATAGCGGCTCGGATTGAGGAATCGGAAAGCCGAGTTCGAATTCCAGTCGAATACATTACGTGCTAATATCCTTGGGAAAGGTATGAATCCTCTTCTTCTTCACCTACTGCAGGAAGCAATTTGCCTCGTCAGTCATGTATCGAAAGATACATGATCGCATAAGGGTTTAATACGCATGGCACATAACTGACTGATATCTATTTTTGCATTCCCCTGCATGTAATAATAGCTGTGTCAATAAACTAATACTTCCGTTGTTCCTTTCAGTGTCGGGTGCACGCGCGTGCGATTTGGAAATGAAAATAAACTGCGAGGAAGATTGCTCTCACCTTTTGCATGTGATGTAAATTAGTATTGCAAAAAAAAAAAAAAAGAAATCATGACTTTTATCTCAAATCGACATCCTCGAATAATATGCATTCACACAGCCACCCTTTTTCTGCCGAAAAAGGTATTGGCGCGACCAAATTATCACCTATCACATTTTCTTTTCTTCATTTTTCTGAGATTTCGTTGGGGGGGGGGGTGAGGGGTCTGACGGTCGTTTCATCGGGCCGAGAACTTTTCTGAACCTCTTCGCTTTTTCCTTCTTTTTTTTTTTTTTTTTTTTTTTTGGATGGGCCAGATTCAGCATAGAATTCATTCGCTTATTCTGCCCAATGCGCAGAGACATCAAAGATACATTGACAAGTATTAAGCCGATCCTCCTCTGACATATGGCAACAATGTCATTTGCTAAGCTTGGCTTATTTTGATACAAGGTCAAATAGTGGCAGATCCAGTGAGGTTAGAACGCACTAACAACATTCTTGCTAATCATCAATCTCAGATAATATATATTCTAGTTGACTAACACACGGGTAAAGCATAGATATCCTATACAAACATGGTTCATATCTAAGATAGATAGGTATATATAAAGAGGGGAAACAGATATAGGCGAATAAATATAAGCAGATGGAGATAGATAGATAGATAGATAGATAGATAGATAGATAGATAGATAGATAGATAGATAGATAGATAGATAGATAGATCAGGGAGAGAGAGAAAGGAACAGATATAGACAGATAAATATAAATAGACGGATGTAGAGATGGGAGAGGAGGTAGAGAGAGAGAAAGAAAGAAATATAGGAAGATAAATATAAGCAAACAGATAGAGTGAGTGTGTATGCAATAGAGAAGGAAAGGAACAGATATAAACAGATAAATATCTGCAGAATTGGAGAGAGAGGGGGAACGGATATAAACAGATAAATATAAGCAGGTGGATATAGATAGATTGATAGAGAGGGGGTAGTGAGAGAGAGAGAAAAAGGAACATATAGACAGATAAATATAAGCAGAATGGGATAGACAGATAAAGAGAGAGACAGATAATTATAAGCAGACAGCAATAGATAGATAGATAGATAGATAGATAGATAGATAGATAGATAGATAGATAGATAGATAGAAGCGAACATAGAGAGAGAGTGAAAGGGATAAATATGGATAGATACTTAGAGAGGGAGAAAGAGGCATTTAGATATGAGGAAACGGATAGAGAAAAAGAGAGAGTGATAGATAGATAGATAGATAGATAGATAGATAGATAGATAGATAGATAGATAGATGAAAGGGATAAATATGGACAGATACTTAGAGAGGGAGAAAGAGGCATTTAGATATGAGCAAACGGATAGAGAAAAAGAGAGAGTGAGAGAGAGAAAGGAATAAAGATAGATAGATAGATGTTTGCAAACGGAGAAAGAAAGAAGGAAAGAAAGAAAGAAACAGACACAAGTCGAGTATGTTTATATTGCAAATTCTCACTTTTATTCTTATAACCTCAACGAAAAAGTATTTAAAATGCATAAATACTTTCCCTTGTATTTAAGCCACGTTTATAATTTGCATAATAGCAGTCCACGGTTATATTGTCAAAAGTAGTTCGGGTGCTATATTCCAACTTTCCTTCACTAAATTGCGAATAACCTTTACTCAGTAGGAAACAGCACGGGAATTGAATTTCCATTACTGACAAGCTCGCTGGGCGTTTCCGGAAAATTAACAACCAAATTGGGAGTCTAACGAAAGGCTCCCGCCTAATGTTTTTTTGTTTTTTGTTTTTTGTTTTTTTTAGTAATATTATTTGAGGCCACGGGAACAGTTTTCAACGCTTGATAAGTGCTGGTAGTCAATAGTGTGTATGATTGACTGTGGATGTCGGCTAAGCAAAGGTTATTCAGTGCTTAAACGAAGTTCCTTTTGCGTTTTACAATCTGGTCTCCATCAGTCAGGTAATGCTAATTTTCTTTCTGAACTCTTTCCTTCTCGTATTTTTTTTTCTTTTTATTTATTTATATATTTTGCAAGATTTTTCATTGACATTTAGTCCATGTTCAATTTTCGGATGTGCATGCAGAGTAGCGGTTATTGGCGCGAAAAGTGAAATTGACAAACGCAGTTCAAATTCCAGCCAAGGTCGCTGCGTTCGCTTTCGCACAGATACCCTGGAACCGGCGCGAATTTCTTTTCCTCTGTCTTTCCCAAGTTAGGTATCAATAACTGAGCTCTCAGCAGTAATTTCCCCTTTCTTTTCTATTCTTGGTAATAATATGAGGTGTCTGGGGCTTCAACGAGATGTCTATCGGCTTAGGAGCACATCAGGTAAAAACACCGGTTCCCCTCTCTTGAAATACGTGTTCCAATTCCATTTTGGTCCGTTTTATTCACTTACGAGCAAATACTCTTGGGAAAAGTTTTTATCCACCTCTTCTCTAACGTGATATGGGTTAATTTGTAAGTCTGTATCACTAAAACCTCATTAGCTCAAAAAAATAATTTGTTACAATCTAAAAGTTTTTTCTGGCTTTATATAACCTGCAGATATGTGCAGAAAACTGGTCAGGTTCTCAGCTGAGCAGTGATCTTATGACCACACTCAGTCATGAGGCTGCTGCTTCTGCTGCTGCTGTTGCTGCTGCTGTTGCTGATGATGAGGATGAGGATGATGATGATTTATTAAGTAGGGGCAAACTGAGAGAAATGATGGGCAAGGAATCAATATGCAAAATCCTGTTTTTTTTTTTGTTTTTTTGTTTTTCATGGGCTGTCAACCTTAATGCCAGTTCTGCTACTATTTAAACTACGAAGAAAATCTCAATTGGCCCGATCTGGCATCTCGTCTGCAGTTGCTCTCTCACAGACGCGCCGTCGCCTCTCTCTGTCTTTTTTACAAATACTTTCATGGTAATTGCTCCGATAAGCTGCTTGTACTGGTTCCCAGACTCCATGAATTCAAGCGCCCTACGAGGCTGGCATCTCGATCTCACCCTTTCACTGTGGAAACTGTTAAATGTAGCCGCCTCTTCTACTGCAATAGCTTCATATCTCGCACCTCTCACCTGTGGAACTCCCTTCCCTATTCCTGTTTCCCTGAGAGCTATAATCTCCAACTATTCAAATGTAATGTCAATTGACATCTCCAGTTGCCTTGATCTATCCACTATCCTTCTCCTTATCCTTTCCTCTATCACTCCTATTTGCTCTCGCTCCAAATCCTCTATAACCCCTTGTGTGCTAGTGGCTTCCCGCCTTGCTAGGGATGAAATGCTTTAAAAAAAAGTATCGAAATTTACGAGCCGTAACTCTAATTAAAATGTCATATAGATCCTAGCCGTTCGGCACCTCCCCTTTAGTCAGCCAACTCGTTTACCACATCATTATGACTGTATCGTCAGTTCAAAGAAACGAACACAAGTACTGGACTGCAAGCTGATGAAAACCCTCCTGTATGGCAGTGAAATTTCAAAAACATTTTGTCACAGCTGAAGAAAGTTTTGAGGTAATCGAGAAAGGATAAGAATAACAGAGACAGAACATGCGTCAAATGATGAAGTTCTAAGGAGAATAGAACTATAAAGAAAACTGTTGATAAGAATCACAAATATTCAGATAAATTTATTAACATATGATAAGGAAAGAATACTTAGAGTATTTAACACTCACAGGACCCATCGAAGCCAAGAAAAGCAAACAGTAACCTGTTTTTATACTAATGTTCACTCATTACAAGACACAAGAACCACTCAAGGTAGAGGATCACTGTATGCATGAGCATAAGAAAGGGAAAGAAGTGTTATTCATGGTGTTATGTAAGAAAGTTAACGGATAACTATAGACTTGAAAAGGTCAAGATTGTAGTTATGGAATCTGTTTCACAAAGCAACAGTTCTTGACATGAAGCTGTCCGAGTGGGACTTACTTCTTACTAATAAAATACAAAAAGAATGTTGATGATTCATTTTTTTGTACGTAGCAAGTTGAGTCTAAGTTGCAAAGGTCAAGGCTGATGGAACCAAGTAATGTAGCTCTTCAGAACACATGCCATGGAAATAGTGATATAGTAGTGAGAGCCTTGCGATATTTGGTATATGAGAAACAAGTACCACATAGCGAAAGTGGGTTTTTAAAAAGAGAACGTATTGCAGGAAGCAATAAATACTACACGTTTAGGTTAATTTGCAGAGTAACACACGCGATCAGTTCGAATTAAAAACTTCCAGAATACATTTATGTGTAGTTGTGCATGCTCCATTTAAATCTGGCTTGATAAATTTGATAAGATCTACCGTTTTAGAGTTATCGACAGTGAAATTTGGGATTCAATTGCGACGTTGGCGGTAGCCATTACTCGCGTTGTTTGCATACATTCGTGCGGAAAGCTAAACGCGGAAGACTACGGAAAACTAAGCTCGGAACTGATCTTTCTTTTTTTTCTTTCTTTTTTTTTTTTTTTTTTTCTTGTTGTCTCAATTACTGCGCGCGAGAACTCTTTACGTAGACACACTCAGTTTGCGAAATGTTACCTACACTGATAGCTATTCTGCAGCGAATGTATGCAAACAACTCCCGTAATGGCTGCCCGCGACGCGATTGAATCCGAATTTTCACTGTCGATGACTCCAAAACGGTGGATTTTATCAAATTTATCAAGTCAGATCTGAATGAAGCATGTGTAACTACACATAAATGTAAGTATTCTCAAAAATTTAAATGTGAACTGAGCGTGGGTGTTACACTGCAAATTAACCCTCTTTTAGTATTTTGAAAGACTTAAACTAAATAATCGGATCTAGGTTTAAGCTGCTAAGTCTTTGGTATGACGATAAAATAAATCTTAAAGCAAGGCTTCTGATTGAGAGATTGGAGGTTTTGAGGAGCGTGGGACTATCTCTTAATTGCTATTTATCTATTTCTGAGATGAGGTATTGTAATTATTTATATTGTTCGGACTTTTCTCCTCATCTTTATTGCCATATTCACATCTATATGGTAAGATGAGGACAAATGTCCGAATAACTCTTAATTGCTGTTTTTCCTATGTCCACGCTGACCTGAGATGATAGTACCTGTTAGGGTCTCAACTATGGGCAAATAGTGAACTCCCAAAGACACTATGAAAGTATAAAAATACATTTTATAGTAAAAATACTAGCAATATATTTTCATATAAAAAAATTACCAGCAAGAGATTTTTATATAAAAAATTACCAGCAATACATATTTATAGTTAAATGACCAACAATGACCAACAATATATATTATCTGTAGTTGAAGGCATACAATTGTTTTCAGAATATTGAGATTTCGGCATTGAATAACACATAGAGGTGTTGATATGTCACTGAACAAAATTAATCAACCAAACAACTAACATGAAAGAACTCTTTCGTAACATTAATCTATATAATATCCTACAATTTTCTACTCCAAAAGCTTCATGTTTGACACTTCCCATCTGTGGAACTCCCTTCCTCTTACTTGCTTCCATGTTATCTATAATCTCCATATATTCAAATGCAATGTCAACTGACATCTCCAGATGCATTGATCTATTCACCGTCCTTTACTTCATCCTTTCCTTTATTACGCCTCTTTACTCTTGCCCCCATGATCTGTAGCCCCTTGCGTGCTAGTGGCACTCCCGCCTTGCTTGGGGTGAAAAGCTTAAAAAATTAAACTGTATTCCAAAATATACCTTCAACAAAACTACAACATAAAACACACACATCACCGCCTCTAGTAATCATGCCAACACGATGATGTATATACACAAAAGCTGAGTATCATCTACCATGTATTCAATTGTGAAAGCAGAATAACATATATTATCTTTACTGCTTCAAACCTCCGAAGAAAATTAAATTTCGGCATTAAATGACCCATATGGAGTTGTTATGTCGTTAAACAAAGAAATTAAAATCTCATTCAGCCGCTGTAAAAATAGTTTGTTTAATGTTTTGTTTTGTTTTTTTTTTTTATATAGTTATTTTATAAAGTATATTTCGTAAACGGAATCCAAACGATTCTGATGAACAAAACAAATTAAGTAATTTTGGGCATTTCAGTTTCTATCGGGTCTCACTTTTACGTGGGTTGCTAACATTCCACACCACATTAGACAGAAGGTTCGGAAGGTAAACCCCACCAATACGGGGAAGAGCGATAACAGCTCCTGGACTTGAGAAATCTGTTTTCCTAAAAAAAAAAGTTATGTGCTTTAAGAGAAATATTTTATAAATTTTCATTCACCTTGAATGTCACAATTAATAATAAAAATACACTAAATCAAACATTAAAAACATGCATAGTTTTCAAAAGTTTTCATTTTTGATGATGTTCCTCAATGCCAATTAACGCTAAAAAAAAACTAGTAAAGAATTAGTTAAACTGGTTAATAGAATGTAAAAGCTAATATCAATCGATAGTATCCTTTTCGTTTCTCTTCTTACTTTTGTGCAATGTTACTTGTGATGACAAAAGAATCTTATTTCTTAAAACCGAAACCACATCACTTGATGACTAACAACAGCAGTAACAACTAAAATGGATAGAACATATAATTCAAAGGGAAAATAATAACATAATCAAGATGTTGAAATTCCACACCACTTCAAATAAAAGGTTAGGAAGGAAACGCCAATCAATACGGGAAAGAGCGACAACAGCTACTGGACTTGAGAAATTTGTTTACCTCGAAAACAGTGCAAACTGCTCTATCAGTGATTGCCAAACGTTTCCTTATAGGGAAACGGCTGATATTACCATTACCATTTATAGAGAAAGATCTGTTAATGGATTTGCGGAAATCTTATGAGACACTTGAATGAAGAATGCAGTCGACAATAAAAGGATAAACTCTTTTGCTTGTTATGAAGCATGAGTCACTGGAGAATAGGAAGTCAAGTGTTGGCCATTTTGTTTGAGCAACTGACTTGGCTGGAAGCAAAAATTATGACGTTATTTATTTATTCAACCGACCTGAAGTTTTAATTACTTTAAATAAATTCTTTGTTTTTATTTCAAGGAAATAAATATAATCCGCGTGCAATATGAAGCAATATGTTTAACAATTGGGAAAACAGAGGACGATAATGTAAACAGAGCAAATACGAAGTAATGGAAATGTTTTTTAAAATCTAAAATAAATAAATTTGTTTTGGTCATGAGTCAAAATATCCATAGAGTAATTATAAACTGTATTTTTTTTTTATTTAATTTGCGTTTATAATTGTGTTTAGCAAAGCCTCAACAGACAAACCAAAAAAACGCATGTCCCCTGGCAGCGGCTGACGAGATATCTCGTGAAAAATGTCTTCTTCTTCTTCTAAATCAAGTCCCCACTTCATCAGAAGAGACTCGAGGCAACAGAAATGTGGTTCTGTAGAATTGTGCTGAGAATACGTTTTCTAAAAAGAATGGAACCATAAACGACACTTATGCCGTCGGAAAGTGACCGGCCGAAATTTCTAGGGACACTTAGAGAGCCATATTGAAAGCAAGAGAGACAGAGGAAGGCAGTGCCTAACGAATTTGTGTGAACGGTTAGCAGAGCAGGAATTAGGAGAGATAGATGCAGACTTAACAAAGAGTTACAAAGGGCGGTATCTATCAACTGCCCCACACAGTTAGATGTGGCACAAAGCCTAATTTAATGTGAGGTTCCCGAGCCCGTAGGCTTAGCCAAAAATTTCCCGTAGAGCTCGTATAAAACTGGGTCTTGTAGGTGTTTCCCGAGACGAGATTCTGCCCTTCTACATAGCCCCGTCTGGGGATGCTCTCTGCCTCCGGGCAGAGAGCTTACCCAGCCCAAAGAGTTACAAAGGACAGGACAAGTAATTATGAAGAGCCATGATTGCCCACATCCCGAAAGGAGATGGCACATAAAAGAAGATCCTTCCTAGTCCCTGTTCTTCCAACTATCTACACAAACTCCTTAGGTAAGTTATTTGCTGCTTTCCTCTGCTCGTCTTGTTTTCAATATGTCCCGTGAGTGTTAAATTCTCCAAACCCCCTTTCCTCATTATGTGCCCTAGAAATTTCAATTTCCTCTCTCTGATTCTTAGTATAGTTATATAGCGATTGCTAGAATAACTTAAGTTAAATTCCTTTGTTGTGGGTCTTCTTCTTGTATGCGCCATATCTTTTCAGGGTGGAGATGATCAGAGCCACCCACGACTTCTTATCTTTTGCAGGTCTTAGCAATGTTTTTCATTTTACTTACAATCCCACGCCCGAGTCTCTCAGCCATTAACGCAAACACGTTAGACAGGTTACTCACTGCCTTCTTCTGTTCCGCTTGACATCAATGTTCTCCGAGTGTCAAATTTTCCAAACCCTCTTTCTCTATTATGTGTCCCAGCAATTTTTGCTGTCTCTTTCTGTTTCTAAGTATGTGACTTTACGCTTACAATGTTCCCTCCGTGTTATTCTCATCATCCTTCTGTGGAACTACATTTTTGCTACCTTTCGGCTCCTCTTCATCTTTTTTTTATTTTAATCATTTCACCCCAAACAAAGCCATCAAGCCACTAGGACGCAGGAGCATACTGAGTCGAGAGAATATGAGTAAAACTACAATTAAGGAGAGTGGACAGTAACAGAATATGAATTTAAGAAAGACAGAAGATAATGATTTACATTACATTTAAATTTTTGAAGATCAAAATTGACTGAAAAGCAAGAAGCCGGAAGAGATTTCCACAAGCGAGAAGTGCAATAGAAGAAACTGTTAGCATAGAACTTACGGTTATATCTAGACATTTCAATTGTAAAAATGATGAAGACTTTGCCGCTAATCTATTACTGTGCTTAAATTCATAAAATCTTCCTACCGTAGAGTACAGTTCATCAGAGCAATTACCATAAACGTATTTATTAAAAAAACACAGGGAAGCTAAATTACGGTGGTGGAAAAGTGAGTGAAACTAAGATGCCACGTTAGGACCAATAACATTGCAGATTCTTCTCTGAGGAGATTTTCAAGCATTTCAAGTAGTTCAGTAGTCATTTCTTTTTGTTTTTCTTACGAAATTTTCCGGTTTTCTTATACACTGCTTAGTTTTTGAAAGGCATATTTCGTTATTCCAACGTACCTTCTGCTTTCAGTATCACATTTTTCATACTCTGTTAAAACAGTTTCTAGAGATTTAAACTTCTTTGATTTTGACATCTCCAAATTCGTTGTTCACATCTTGAACTGTTTGTCTTGCTGACAACTGTACATTATGTCTTCTTACAATTAATGGTTAGTCCTTTCTTCTCTCTTTCTTTTACTACCACCAATTCATAGCTCGCATCTTGAACTATTTCTCTTGCTGACGACTATACATTCTGTCCTCTTACAATTGATGATTAGTCCAAAGAGCTCGAAACCGGAAATTTCTTTCTGTCTTTCTTTCTTTTTATTTTTACCGTAAGTTTCAGCCTGTACAAAACCCGAGGACACTCTTGGTAGAAGTTTACATTAAGAAGCAGTTTATTCGGATAGCAGGGGAAGATAACAGTTGACCCTAGTCTTGAGCGGGTTGACATTGTAGTGATCGGGGAAACATTCTCTTGGGAGTCGGTTCCATAGAGCAGTGGTTCGAGGGTAGAAACTGTTCAAGTAGAACTTATTTCTCACCGATGGAATACGCAGAGAATGTATTTGGTTTGCTGCAACGTAAGTAGCATGGCGGGTCTTAGTCGTGAAGGTTAGAACTGCCGTAACCAACTGGATTAGACGAATTTTCTTTTTTTACTTTCCCATTCTCTATTTTGTTTTATTTTTCTTCTTCTTTCTTTCTTTTTTATCACAGCATTTCGGTCGCTGTAAAATTGTCGTAGTAAAATAGCAAATGCAAGGTAATTAATCCAAATAAACTTAAATACAATGTTTATTTTAATAATCCTAAAATCTCTTCGTTATTACAATGACGGCTATTCAGTTTGAATTTTCTTCAAGAGTCATAACAAATGTCTGCACGTCTGGCGAACAACCCCTCCGTTTTTTACATGTATTTTTAATTCGTTTTATTCTATTTAATTTATTTTGCTTGTCAGGGTTGTTGGCGGTGTTGATGCTATTAAAATCCACCAAATATTTCAAACAAAACAATAAAAGTCTATTCACTATGCCGTGATAGAGAATTTTTTTTCTCGCCAGAATCTATCTTATACATTTATAAGTCTACCATTCGTCCATGCATTGAATATTGCTGTGGTTTGGTGCTTCTGTGATCTAACTGGATAACTGATAAAATCCAAAGAAGAATCTGTCTTGTCAATGAACCTGACCTGGCATCTCGGCTTCAGTTACTTCCCCACAGCCGTAAAGTAGCTTCCCTGTGTCTTTGCTATAAATACTTTCATCGTAATTGTTCTTATGTACTTTCATCTTTGGTACTTAGTCTTTACGAATTTAGACGTACTACTGGGTTAACACTCTTCTGGTTTCTGGCTTTCCTGTTAACTTTATTCTTAATAAAAATTAAATGCGATATCAGTCAATATCGTCTGTCTTCTTAATTGTTGTTCTCTTATTGTTCTCTTTTCTTAATAGTCTTCAGTTTTTTTCTTATATTCTCTTACACTAAGTAACCCCTTATGTCTTAGTGACTTTATTCCCTTGCTTGGCGTGAAATGATTATGATGACTTCAAATACATCGCTGTAAGGATCGGTTTTAACAAATTTAGTATAGGAGATAAGGAAATTGGACATAGAATAGTTTCCCTTTTTATCACTTTTGTCCTGAGATGCTACAAAACAATAATTTTAACTTCGAACTTGAATCATGTTCCTAAATAGCTTCGTTGGGGTTTGATTCTCGTATCCAACATGTTTAGGAATGTTTGAACGAATATGACCCATGGAAAAGCGTTTCATTGTAGCTAGATTTGATTACGCGTTTGGAATTTTCCAGTTAACTTTAATCTACAAAAAGTTAAGTGCATTTGCCAGTCGTTATCGTCTGTCTTCTTAGTTCCTGTTTTGTTGTTCTCTTCTCCTTAAAAACGTTTATTTTTCTCATATAATCTCACACTCATTCAAACCTTGTGTCTTAGTGGTTTTATTGCCTTGGTTAGGGTGAAAAGTTTGCTTTTTAAAAATCACCCACCCCTCTTTTTTGTTTTTTTTCATAATGAACAAGTCTTCAGTTTCTTTTCGTTCGAAGTTCGATAAAAGCGATTCTAGTGTCAGCCCCACTATAACAACGCACATGCATTTTTCATCTGTTAAACGCAATGTGCACGTGAAAAGCGTGCACAATATCCGAAGGACTTAAGCATTCAGAAAATAAAAGACAGGATTAACCTATTTTTATTTTGGTTAATTTACTTTAGCAAGTGCAATGCAAAATGGAGTGGGGGTGGTGGAATCAGTCACAATGTATTTCATAAACGTGTAGGGATATAAAAGGCTATTATCTCCCTTTGGTCGAGATAAGTTAAGTGGGTCACGTGACGATCGCTTAATGACGTCACTTCATACAGTTTTGTTTACAGTTTCAAACCGAAGTAGGCTAAATCTGCTTCCCTCGATATGACGCCGTTTACCTCCGGGAAAATATCTTCCCCAGATATAGAAAGAAACTCCGGTTCGCAGTACTCATTTTGGGAAAACCTAACACTTGCCGTTTTCCCGTTCGTGGAATATGTCCTCGCCTAGGACATAGTGGATGTATACGGCCCATTTGAATCTGGAGTCCTAAACATGGCTTCTTCAGAAACACAGAAGCATCTCCATATTATACGTTAGACCCTATCTTTTCGTTCTGCTTTCCGTGTAGATATATGGGATTTTTTTTCTGGGTGTATATATAGTTTTGTGTATGTCTTAGTGGTATAAAACTCTCTCTGAGAACAAAATATGTTTGTCATTCCTTTTCCTTTCAGCCATTTTGTTCCGTTTGCGAAATACGGTGTTATTTTATCTTGGATATAATAATAACCATGTCGGGGGGAACGTAAATTGGAGAATAAACCTTTCTTCCAAGCTTCGCCATTAAAAGCAAAAAATAATTTCAATTTTAATCTCGAATAAAAAGAAAAAGAAACGATAATGGACATTCAGATAGTAATTTCGTGGAAAAATGGAATAAATATATATTTCCATTATTAATTAAAACTATGGGAGTCCCAAATCTGTTTTAACGATACTTCATGCACGCACACATTCATAGTAACATGCATAGCTTAATACATAAGGTATATTTGCGCAGAATTTATTCATGCAAACAATTTTGATTTAATAATAACCGACATAATCTGCCTGTTTCTGGTTTCAGTCACTTCCCACGGCCGTAAACGTAGCTTCCCTGTTTTTTTTTTTTTCTATAAATACATTCATTGTAATTTTTCGGGCGACCTATGGAACCTAAACTTTATGACTTTAAGCGCAGTACTAGATTGGCGGAAAGGTCTCATCATTTTGCAATTGACCCAACTAGATATAACCGTAAATTCTATGCTAACAGTTTCTTCTATCGCACTTCTAGCTTGTGGGACTTTCTTTCGGCTCTTTGCTCCTGAGTCAACTTTGATCATAAAAAATTTAAATGCAATGTCAATCGTCATATACTGCCTTCTTAATTCCTGTTCTTTTATTTATCTCTTTCCTTAATAATGATTTTTTTCTCATATTCTCTAAAATTCCGTAATCCCTCGCGTCTTAGTGGCTCTGTTGCCTTGCTTGGGGCGAAATGATAAAAAAAAACAGTGTTCGAAAAAGTTGTTGTATATTGGAATCGAAACTTTAAATAAACTGCCTGAAGTTCATACTTGTTCTCTTGTTTTATTCAAGTACTTTAAACTGTCTCAGTCATTTTTAATAACCATGTGCTGTCCATGTGGTAAACATGATTCCGTCGGCTACACCCTGCTAATATTTAGGTAGTCAGCATGTGCGGTGACATCAACAACTAATAACGTTTAATATTTTTGGTAAAGTTTAACGTATCTACCTGCCCAAAAAGTTGTGTCAACCGGTTTCCTAGGAAAATATAGTGACACTCTCGACTTGAAGTGGTAAGTAACGACCTTTCGTTTCCCTGACTGACACACACACACACATATATATATATATATATATGTGTGTGTGTGTGTGTATTTGTTTTTGTGTTTTGTGTGTGTGTTTTTATGTTTTGCGTGTGTGTTTTTATGTTTTGTGTGTGTTTGTGTCAGGCATATGACGCGGCTTGGACTGAGGAATCAGAGAGCCGAGTTCGAATTCCAGTTGAATCCATTACATTCACTTACATGCTAATACCCTTGGGAAAGGTATGAAACCTCTTCTCCCTCCAGCTATGGGGAAATAGCAGGACAGACTGGGTTCTTTAATCTTGGATGGCAACTGGTCTAGGAGAAGGACAATTCTGAATTCAAAACCTGCGGAGGGTTATTTGGGGACCTTGTGGCACGTAGTGCACCAGGTCTCTGTATTCGGCCCTTCAAAAAGTGTGGATGGTTCTGCACAAAACCTTCACCGCTATAATCAAATCTCATGTGCTGGTATCGGGCTGTCAGTTTCCTCGGAACTGATATGCTTGACCCTCATACGTCGAATACGACGGGAGAGTCGAGTAGTCGAGGAAATATATATATATATATATATATATATATATATATATATGAAGAAATATAGTCTTAAGGTGTGGTATATTTATGGGATAAAGTGCTCAATATCAGAGATAGAGCATGTGTAAATATAAAAGTGAATATAGAAGTCAACACTTAGAGGCGACAGTGTGTTTCATGCTATATGTAATCGTCAGGCCATATATATATATATATATATATATATATATATATATATATATATATATTATAAACTGTTACATTAAAACATGTAAGACTCAGTTGAATCCAATGACCCCATTTGAAAGAAAAAAAGACAAAAAGCAGTAACTTACATATTCTAATGTAACACTTTATAATCAATATTTATTGCTCTACTCTTGTATTGAGCCCTTTTTTAAACTGATATTATGAACCTTTGAATTTTTTCTTTTCGTTCTTTTACAAGACTTATCCAAACAGATAACTGAAAGTTTTATGATCAGCGTTCCGTTTAAACATGGTCACGTTGTCGTCAAGTGGGCGACGCTGTAAGTTTTGTTCTTATGTCCATCATCTTTGTCATGTTGAATTGATAATGTTAAATTGATAATGTTAATTATATTTTATGAATATGTTCTGATGGTTTATCAGACCGAAACGTCCGACGTTGACATTATATTAACATTAAAACAGCATAATTGCATATAAGGATTTTTGTTTGTTTTTTCCGTATATTTTTCTTCATATATATATATATATATATATATATATATATATATATAGGATTTATGTGGGTAAAATTTGTCACTTAGCTGATTGATGTTACCTTCAGTACCCCGATTCCAGAGTTTCGTAGGCGGACCTGTCCGTCCACTCTTCAGGATGTAAACGTAATGATAATCGCTCAATGATAATTACTCTCTTATTGCATTTTTCATATATAAAAATAAAAAATTAATTTGTACTTTACCGCCAAACGAATAATGCTAATATATATATATATATATATATATATATATATATATATATATATATATATATATATATATTCCAATCGTTATTTTAGTGTATAACCATGTTTAAAGCAGTATGAATTATGTCTACCGGCCTGCGCATTTGGGAGACGTAATAAAGCGGTCTGCAGTTCCCCTTTATAGGAGAGACCATCGTCTAATCCGGCATGTTCTGTGGCTGAGCGATCTAAATCACTCCGGATCAGAAGGTGGTTCACATTATTTCTTATTAAATTTCCCGAAGACAGTAGTTGTAATTCGCACCGTTTAAAAACTTTTTTTACGGTTTATCATCCTTTTTAAGTTATTTAAAGCAAAAACATATTTTGTATTGTCAAAATAATTCTTTTTTTTTGTGTGTGAATATTACATTAACAGATTTCTTTTTTGCAAATAACAATGATTTTTCCATGTACAGTTATTACTATTTATCCCATAGATGGGCGGAGGATTCATATCCTTCCCGAAAGTATTTAGCTGTAAATGAATGTAACGAACCCGACCTGAATTCGAATCTCAAATTTTTAATTCTGATCCGCTATACATTACACCACGCGCACATCCACTTGTCTCCCGCTTAAGGCTCTTTACTTTGCACTTTTGCGTGCGTATAAATTTAAAAATATATTTTGTTGTCGGGATTGTCTACAAATGAAGAATTCACACCAGTACCTCAAACTAAGTTCGACAAATGTTTTGCAGTCGAAAAGGGATCGGTCTTGTCATCTTGGAATATCAGGAGTGGAGCGCATATCCAATAACATGTGGATCTGTCTCTGGGGAGATTTGGTTGTTTCAATTCACTGCCCTTCATCGCATTCCCTGCTAGTGACTGATATACCCGTGGGTGTGGAGAGATATTAGGTTGGTGCAAAAATAATGACGTAATAATGACGTTTTTTGACCTTTAAAAATACGTCAAAAAACGACATTATTACGTCACTATTTTTGCACCAACCTAATATTTAGCCAGCATAACTTAGTCTCTCCCAAGACCAGATAGGGGAAACGGAAAGAAAGTTGCGCCTAACACTAATCCTTCAAGACGACCATAATCAGAATTCACTTTCGTACTTGGTGACTGAAATACACGCACACACACAATCGCACACACGCATACACATATATATATGTATGTGTATAAATAAAATCAGCTTAACAGAAAAATACTAATGATTTATTGTTTCAGCGTACACAAAAATACAAGCATACATATTTCTTTCTTTCGTTTTAGGATCTGATGAAGCCCAGAAAGGCGAAACACGTAATCAAATCTGGTTTCAATGAAACATTTTTTCATTTTTCATATTTTTCAAATATGTATATATGAATAAAGACAAAAGGAAATCTATCTTAACCGACGCGTTTTGTCCTACTTTCTTAAGGTAAACGCAACGATTTTATTTTATTGTATTTATAAACAATTAAAAATGTCTTTAGTTTTTCAGGCTTTTTAAATTTAAGAACGCTCATAAACATTCATCAAACTGATGATGTTATTTTATATCTAATGCACAAAAGTGAGTAAACGTTGTTGAATTTTTTATTAATAATTATATTATTTTAATTTGGGATTAATTTATGTATTATATACTTTAAATAATCGAAGGTTTTAAATTTAACCGTTTTCTTTTAATTTAAGAAAAAAAATTATAACCATGTATCTTGGCTTGGGAAAAGGAAGGAGATTTTTTTTTTAAATCCGGGGCGCATATTTATATTTTGGTAATATTCAATAGCAGCACTCTCGAGAATTTTCCCTTGAAGTAAGTTACTTTCTCTTTTAATAAGTCATTTTCAGATCGAAGTTGTTGCTGAATTTATTTCTGTGTATGACTAATGCATTTGATAAATTGTTAATTCTTTTTGTGTTCATAGATACGTTTTTTTCTGTTAAGTTTCTCCAATATAATTTAAGGAACAGTTTAATTTATATATAACGTCTTCAGAATTATTATTGTTCTTGTTATGGACAATTTTGGTTCTGATCATATATATATATATGTGTGTGTTTGTGTGTAATACTTCAAACGTTATTTTTACTAGATACCCTTATTTGAGTAGACGCTCGGTTTATTAAAACAGTGTTTATTTTATCTTATATCATGCCGTATAGAAATAATAAAGAAATTCAGTTAGAGGTTTACAGAAAATCTATCAACAAGAATGAGCTATTCATTTTTTATTCCCACTACTGCAACGAGAATAAATCTGGAATAATTATAGGATTCTATTTAATAGCACTAAGAATTTGAGAACTCTTCCACGACGAAAGAGAACAACCGGCAATAGATGGAAATATTGGCGGACCCGAAATATTAACATCTGAAGTGGAATCTTCACCAGCCAAGTTGAAAGGAAACAAAGCGACAGGGCCAGGCGGAATTGTAATAGAGATGCTGGCAGCCTTAGATGATTTCGGCATAGACAAGATAACAGTAATAATGAATAAAATCTACAACCGGGGTGATATACCGGAAGACCTAAGTAGATCTATTTTCGTAGCAGTGACTAAGACGCCAAATGTAAACGAACGTGAATGCCATCGGACAATCAGTTTAATGAGCCACATAAGACAACTCATCATCCGAATTCTGATGAATAGACAGAGTAGCAGAATCAGACCGGAAATAAAACAGGAATAGTGCTGGTTCGTCAATGATGCCGAAACAAGGAACGCTATATTTATGCTCAAAATGCTATTAGAAAGAGCAATACAAATGCAGCAGGACGTGTACTTGCGTTTTATAGAATACGCAAAGACTTTCGATAAAGTACGCCACAAAGAACTGTCGGAACTGCTCAGCAATCTTAATATATTTGGGAAGGGTATCAGCATAATGAAGAACCAATACTGGCAGTAAACAGCCTGCAATACGGATAGGAAATGAGTTCAGCAGATATACACAAATAGAAAGTGGTGTAAGACAAGGATGTGTTTTCTCACGTCAATTATTCAACATATACACCGAGGTGATTCTGAGATCATTAGAGATCCTACCAGGATTCATTATTCGCAACCATAATCTTAAATACGTAGACGACACAGTGTTAATAGGAGACACAGAAAGGAAGCTATAAAAACTCCTACTGAAAGTCACTACTGGAAAGCGAGAAGAAAAGGTTAAACATCAACTGCGAGAAGACAGACTATAGGGTTGTTGGGAAATGGGTGAGTCCAAATTGAGAAATGCAAATCGGTGATACCAAAATCAACCAAGCACAAAAATTTAAATATCTATGAAGTGTTTTGTTTTTGTTTTTGTTTTTGTTTTTGTTTTTTTGTTTGAGTTTTATGGCGTATCAACCACTGTAGGTTATTTAATGCCAAATCCAGTTTATATGAATTTTAAATGCCTATTTTGTATGGAATAAAAAATGTATAGCTGGCAACATTGTTGTTTCAAAAAAACAAAAAAAACGTATAGCTGACAACATTATTGTTTCAAAAACTTAGAGCTGGCAACATTATTTTTCTGAAAACATTATCTGAGACCTTGCTGTTGGATGCAGTTTATCACCGTACCCAGGACGCAGATGTAGTTTATTGTCATACCCAGGACGTGTGTAAGACTTGGAAAAACTAGGAGTTCACTATTTGCCCATAGCTGGGACCCTAACAGGTGCTACCACCCCGGGTCAAGGTGGACCAGGGAACACCAGCAATTAAGAGGTGGTTCCACGCTCCTCAAAACCTCCTGATCAGAGGCCTTGCTGTTGGATGCAGTTTAACGTCATACCCAGGACGTTGAAGTGTTTTGATAGAGGACGCAAAAGTGTGACACTGAAATCCGAAGGCGTATTGAGATAGCCAAAGATGCCTTCCAAAAGCTAAGCAGAGTAATAAGAAATAAAAAAAAAATTCGCTAGAAACAAGGAAAAGATTATTATACTGTTACGTGATATCTGCCCTCCTGTATGGTAGTGAGTTCTGGACAATCTCCTCAATGATGAAGAATAGACTTGAAGCAACAGAAATTCGAAGAATACCATGGACCGAACATGTGAGCAACGACGAAGTTTCAGAGAAAATGAAAACACAAAGGAGTGTTATACTTAACATCAGGAAGTGACGGCTGAAGTTTCTTTCTGCGGTAGACCGACTGCCAACAAAGTCTTAGGACACAGCCTCTCCTGCTATTCAACCCATAGAGATGGATTCATACCTTTCCCAAGAGTATTTGCGCGTAAACGAATGTAACGAAACCGACTGGAGTTCGAACTCGGCTCTCCAATTTCACTTTCATAGCCTTAATCCGTGACACTACAACGCACAACTGAAACAATAAAGGATTCATTTCGAAACGTTTTCCCAGATCGATTGACACCTGAAGAACGCTGGTCGTAAAGGTGTTATAAAAACAACAAAGATGTGGACATAAAACAGAATCTAAATAAAGTAAATCATGATAATGTTTCATCTCTGAAATTTAAATAGAAATTATCGAAGAATTTGTCGATTTGAAAGCGGAATCATTTATTTATGTCAGCGCATTGAATTTATTTGAAAGGTCTTCGTAAGGTCATAGAAAGCCGAAATTGGGTAAATATGGATACTATGAATTTGCATCAAGAAAAACCCTTTTAAAAAATATGCTGTGAATTTATGCATCAACTTACAACGTATCGAAAATCGGCCAAGGCTTGGTTCGCTTGAACATTCTCATGAAAATTAGAAAGCCATGACTCAGACAAACTGAATTAATTTCTAGGTGCGTAATAACATTTGTTCCTTGCGTGTGTTTTTTTTTTTTTTTTTTTTGTTTGTTTGTTTTTTCGTTCTGTTTTTTTTTGTTTTTTTTCAGTTTTTGTTTTATTCTTTTTTTTTTTTTTTCGTTGGGAGGCGGGGGGCTAGTTGGGGTTTTTTGGGGGGTTTGGGTTTTTTTTTTTTTTTTTGAGGGGGGTCTTGTTTTCTGTTGATTTTTTTTTCAGTTTCTATTTTATTTTATTGTTTTTGGGGGTGTCTTGTTTTTTGTTGATTTTTAAAGTTCAAAAACAAAATTAAATTAACAGCAATTGACATCTATTCAGGCCACGGATTTTGGCCTCTCAACCCGTGATTCTTTGCAACCGCCCAAAATTTCCAGATAAAAAACAATATGAAATATACGAAAAGGAAACTACTTAATATATTTGTGATTGTGGCTAAAATAAAATCAATAAAATAAGATAAAGTAAAATTTTGTCTAATCATGAGAGCTTTCCTAGCCTAAGTCGTCGTTCCTGGGAGATAAACTCACGAGTTCGATTTTCGTTCGGAACTTCAACTCACTTCAATTTAACGACACCAGCCAAAATGAAAAGAAAAAAAGCAGCAGAACCAGATGGAATTGTAATAGAGAAGCTTTCAGGTTTAGATTACTGAAATAATAAACGAAATATACGACAGTGGTGATACACTGGAAGTCCTTGCTAGATCCATCTTCATAGCACTGCTTATGGAGCCAAGTGCAAATGAATGCGAGCTCCATCAAACAATCAGCTTAGTGAGCTGCATAACTAAGCTTATCATCCAGATCCTGGTGAATAAAACGCGTAGTAGAATTAAAACAGAAAGAACAATGTGGTTTCGACACTGGAACAAGAAATGCTATCTTTTATGAGCAGAATACTATCAAATGCAGAAGAGAAATATTTTTTAAAAAACATTAAGGTTTTAAGAAAAATTAGGTTTAATTAAAAAAAATTAGGATATAGATCAGAATACTATCAGATATGTGCAGAATACTATCAGTAGAAATGTAAAAAGGCTTATAACTATGATCAATAGACTACGCGAACGCATTTGATAAGGTGCAACACAAAGAACTATTTGAACTGCTAGGAAAACTTTATTTGTGAAAGATATTAGAATAATCCAAAATGATAGTTTTCGAGTATCGCGCCTTCACTCTTTGATGCATGTCATGTCGATTTTTAAGTATCGTACCTTCACATTGTGATGTCTTTCATTATTATTATTATTGTTGTTGTTGTTGTTGTTTATTTCCTTTGATTTCTGGTGTATACTGATTTCTTTCCGGGTTCCAAGGTAAGAAATGGCATCATGATATTTTCCACTTAGCATTAAGAAAAACTACGACCACACACATTTTACATAGATAAAAAATCTTCTAAATATGTGAGCTGTACCTGTGAATACTTTTTTTTCATTTTTTTTTTTTATTATTTTTTTGTATCTCTTTAAAGTTTGGGCTACCAGGTATCCCTACAATGAGTCTATCAGAACCTTTTCAAATGAAACCAAGAGCTTTCAATTTCAAGATCCTTGTACTTTGATAGTTTTTTCAAAATCTTCAAAGATACATTACAATATGCAGGGACTGTCATGTCAATAGGAAGGCACATTCTGTTTTTTGGTTTTTTGGGTTTTTTGATCATGATGTCTGGGCGATCGTTTTGTCGGTTTGTCTTGTAAAGTCCCATAAAAGTGTTCCAGCTCCTATGCCTTTAACCTGGTCTGGGTGGTGTTCATACCAATTTCTTGCAGTTTCCTTTCCGTAAAAGTTGCATATTTTCCAATGCAGATATCGGCCCACTCTGTCATGCCGAGATTTATATTTTATATTACCGACCGTGCAAACCTGATACAAGACGATCAATTGTTTCTAAATATTTATTACAGAAACCGCGATTCGGGATAACACTATTTTTTAGTATATGTACTCGGTAAATTCTAGTTTACAAGCACTGGTTTGGCTGGGTATTGTGTTGGCTTATCTTGCCATCGTTTCTGCATTTGGTACATGGCATTTGTTTTAGATTATTATTATTATTATTATTACTATTATTATTATTATTATTATCTTCCTCTTCTGCTTTGATTTTTATTTTCAACCAGAGATCTTGCATTAATTCATACAACCTCAACAACACCGTTCATAGAATATTTGCAAAGTCAATCAACGCAGACTTCTGAAGCGATGGGATATGAGGCTTTACTCTGATTTTTTTATATGTAAGAATTTAAGTTCGTTTGTAGAGACGGTAACCCCCCCTCCCAGTAATGATAACTGAGACACTAGTGGTCTGAATACTCCATATTATAATCCGGAGGCCTGTACATTTCTTCTGCTTGAAAATTACTTTGACCTTGAGGTTATTGTCACCAGGAACAACCACATCGATGAGGAAGCATTTTCTTTCACTTTCTTTTATGATGTTTGGTTTGACGATAAGTGGTCTGGTTGCATGCAAAAATCCCACAAGATCTTGACATTGTCGTTATCTGTCAACTTCCTTTGAATGTGGCGGTATCATTTCTTGTCGACTTCAAGTCCATACGTCCTACATAGGTACCAATGCAAATGAGAAGTCACTTTATCATGGCGGCAATTGTATTCAACCTGCGCAAGCATTCAACAAGCGCTAATGATTTGGTTGACATTTTCCACCTCCATTCCACTTTTTCTGAATCCACTTGGGTGTAGATGTTCTTCCGATCAGTATTGGTATCCAGGGCTTGGCCCTGCGTGGCTACCAGTAGGCTTTGAGTCTCGTGTTTCGGTGCGCCTTTTGGCAACCAATCCCAGGAATCTTTTTTCTTAATAGCTATATTATTGTTACTACATTTTATCATTATTATTATTATTATTATTATTATTATTATTATTATTATTATTATTATCAATAGTAGTAGTGGTAGTAGTAATAGTAGTAGCAGCAGTGTACTTGTGTCGTAAAAAATGACGGTAATTGCTAAAAAGTTTTAATATTGAGATGCAATAAAACAAAACTTTTGAAACAATGTACGGGGATTCACTAAAGCGGAGCTCCAGAATATATACCTAAAATCGAGGCCAATGAAACGTTGAATCAAACAGTTCTCTTTATATTTTTTAAACGGTCAGTGGTATCTATGATTCATTGATTATTCTCGACATTATATAGATCGTTTTTTGGCCAATACGTTCGCATGTTAATAATTTGATGTGTTCAGTATAACAGTGACTTGAAATGCAAAACCACCCCGAAAGAAAAAAGCAACAGAAAAGACAAAGACGGCGACGACAAAGCCCATCTCAAGACCAAGTTGAAACGAGACGATCACTTAGTATCTGTCTATATTTTTGAGATTGTCCTCATCTTTGTCGCCATATCTATTACAACGTTTCGGCCGTTGTACGCTCCGGCCTTCTTCAGGGGTTTGGAATGTCGAACTTACACAGTGGATAAAGGCGTTGTGACAGGACACAAACAGCGTGAGTTCAATACCCGGTTAAGGCAGTGGAGAACTTGGAGAGGGGGAATTAACAAGAGATAACTGATAACTGACACCCATTAAACATGGCACGTTGAACTAGAACAGTCTACCCCAGTGAAGGAAATAAAGCGTCCAGTTCGACATTCCAACCACCGGCCGAAACGTTGTAATAAATATCGCGACAAAGATGACGACAACAGTCCGAATAATGTAAATAGTGTTCACTTAGTAGTTAAAGCTATCTGACTACCTCGCAAGAAAGGCTTGAAGAAATAAGACTGCAGTCGAAGAAACGTAGTAGCAATGGAACGAGTTAATTAAACGGTACATTTTGCCTGGGAACTAATTTTGTCTGAAGATAAATATTTTATTTGTATATATTATTAAAATGACTAACTATAAAAACTACTTGTAAATTTACTAAATAAAGCGTCCAGTTCGACATTCCAACCACCGGCCGAAACGTTGTAATAAATATCGCGACAAAGATGAGGACAACAGTCCGAATAATGTAAATAGTGTTCACTTAGTAGTTAAAGCTATCTGACTACCTCGCAAGAAAGGCTTGATGAAATAAGACTGCAGTCGAAGAAACGTAGTAGCAATGGAACGAGTTAATTAAACGGTACATTTTGCCTGGGAACTAATTTTGTCTGAAGATAAATATTTTATTTGTATAGATTATTAAAATGACTAACTATAAAAACTACTTGTAAAGTTGCTACCTTAAGTTGATATACATCTCTTCTTACAATCGAGCATGGCACGAAAGATATAAATAAATAAATAAATACACAATGTTAATCATTATACAGTAGATTAACTGGGAAATATATTAACTGTATGTGTTCCTAAATTCAATTAAATTTTATTGATGCTGGGTTGTTTGTATTTTATTGTTAACGATTTGAGTATTTGTTGTCGTTTTCTTTTTTTTTTTCTTTTTTTTTTTTTTTTTTTTTGCAGTTCATCTGGTACAGTATGTTTGTATAATGTATATGAATTTGTGGGTTTCGGGGGCCTTTTGTGTTGGCTAATGATATCTCTTTTAATTTCAGATAAATAGAAAAAATCTAAATGAAATGAAAATAGGAAAATTATTATCATAGCTATTTTTCGATTCTTCCGCCATCACCATGAAATCATAATATTACCGGTTGCTTATTTTATGAGTGATATAAAAATTGTAAATCTCGTTACGATGGATGAGTTGCGTAAATTGTGCTGTCGTTCGTTTTCGCGACGTTTTCTTATGAATCTTTTGTTTTGGTAGTTTGAAAGGTTAACATCTTGACTATATCATTGTTTTCGATTTTCGTTATTTGTACTAGCCTTGCTGTTTGTAATCTTCAATGGATTTGATTTTGTTATTTAGTAAAGCTCGTTATTTGTAGCGCCAGTTTCATGAAGGGTTATTTTTAAGGCTCAAACCATTCAATCGTTTGAAGCCAATTTTAATCATTGATCTGAGGAAACCGTTTTGTATAGTTAATAATTTAGACATTACTGGGCTGGCTTGAAAATTGAATAAGGATTTACCTTAAATTCATTTAGCGTACGTATAAATACACGCACACATATTTCTTTCGTTTGTTATGTGATGAAGACTACAAAGTGCGAAACGCGTAAATTAAATCTAGTTTCAACGAAACGGTTTTCCATTTGTCATATTTCTTTAAATATTACTGGACTTGTTGGATACGAGATTCAAAATCTGATGAAGCTATACATGACTCGAGTTCAAATTTAAAATTAGTTTTGTAGCTAGTTAGGGTGTTGGACAAAATTGCTACTCGGGCAAACTATCTTTATCTCTTATATCGTTATTTCTTATACTAAATTTGTTAAGACCGATCCTTACATTGATGTATTAGAAGTCATCATAATCATTTCACACCAAGCAAGGCAATAAAGCGACTAAGATGCAAGAGGATTACTGGGTGTAAGAGAATATAAGAAAAAAATTATTAAGAAGAGAGAACAATAAAAGAAGAGGAATTAATAAAACAAATGATAACGACTGCCACTGAATTTAAATTTTTGTAGATTAAAATTAGCCGAGAAGCAAGAATCCGGATAAGAGTTCCACAAGTAAAAGTGCGAGTGAAAAAAATGTTAGTATAGAACTTGCGGTTAATGTCTAAGTTTTTACAGCAACCCCTTATCCCAGGAAGATATTTTAATATTTTAATATTCATGACAAGTTATACGAAAGTGACGAGAGCCCATAATATATTGATACTAATTGTGCCTACTCAGAGATATTTGGCTTTTTACATACCCACAACTACTGATTTATACTGCAAGTATGCAGAATGGACCTTAGTTACAATTTCTGGGAGAAAGAGAGTAAATAATCCGGTATTATCAAGTTTTGCACAATGCCAGTGCAATTAAACCCTCAGTCACGAAGACTTATGTTCTTCAAGTACTTCCAAAATTTGTGGTATGTTTTTCAAGCTATCCTCTATTTCGAAGTATGGTTTTTAGGCATTTTTCAAATTCGTGCTATGGTTTCAGGCACTTTCCAACTTTGTGGTTTGTTTTTCGGGCACTTCGCAAATTCTTGGTATGGTTTTCAGTCAGTTCGCAATTTTGTAGTATGGTTTTGTAGACACTTTCCAAATTCGTGGTATGCTTTTCAGGCACTTTCCAACTTTGTGGTATCTTTTTGGCGCACTTCCCAAATTCTTGGTAAGGTTTTCAGGCACTTCCCAAATTTGGGGTATGCTTTTCAGGCAATTTCCAACTTTGTGATGTTTTTCGAGCACTTTCCAAATTCTTGGTATGTCTTTCAGACAATTCTAAACTTTGTGGACTGTTTTTCAGTCATTTTCCTAATTTGTGGTGTTTTTCAAACAATCCCCAATTTCGTAGTATGGTTTTCAGACACTTTCCAAATTCGTGGTATGCTTTTCAGGTACTTTCCAATTTTGTGGTGCGTTTTTAGGGCACTTACCAAGTTCTTGCTGTCGTTTTCAGGTATGTTTTTGAGGAACTTCCAAAATTCTTAATATATTTATCAGGCACTTCGCAATTTTGTAGTGTAGTTATCAAGCACTTTCCAAACCCATGGCATGCTTTTCAAGTCCTTGGCAATTTCCAGCTAAGGTTTTCATGGACTTTCCATGTCTGTGGAATGTTTTTCGGGTACTTCCCAAATTCTTGGTATGGTTTTCAGACACTTCTCACTTTTGTGGTATGTCTTGCAGGCATTTTCCAAAATCGTGGTATAGTTTTCAGGCACTTTCCAACTTCAGGCATTTCCCAATGTCGTGATATGGTTCGCCCCTATTATCAAGAAATAATCCACCTTGACACATCGACTATGGTAAATTTTGGACCCGTGTCTCATGGTTGTAAAGGTATCGTTCTAACTGATCAATATATATATATATATATATATAGTTTTAGAGAAGCCTATTATACATATATATATATATATATATATATATATATATATATATATATATATATAGTTTATGCAAAACTAGGTAATCCGTATGGGTAGACCCAAGGAGGATGATATCCAGAGAGCTCAATGTAAAATTCAGAGCAGATATGTCTGAATAAAAACAGACCACTTTAAGGTTCCATGTAATAAGTTATTTCACCACAACCCCTTTAACAGAGCTCTGGATCATCAGACTTTACTTCCAAAGGTTGAAATGAAAAATGAATTCATACCATAATAAAATAACTTATTACATGGAACCTTAAAGTGGTCTGTTTTTATTCAAACATATATATATATATATATATATATATATATATATATATATATATATATATATATATATATATAGGCTGCCCTCGAAAACTTTCAGGAATGTGAAATTACCAAATAGACCACCGTGCCCGTAAATGATCAGAAGAAGGCTTTTTTCTCTCGACGCCGCTATTATTGTAAATAATAGCGGCGTCAAGAGAAAAAACCGTCTACCTTCACTCTTCGGTAATGTTTATTGTTTCAAAAGAGATGCAATAAAACCTAATCATATGATGAAAGTGAATTTATACTTCTTTGTTCTTGATAATTTACAACAAAAATATTAAACATTATTTATTGATTAGATTGTTTACTTAAGAATAATTTTATATCTTGTCAATCATTTCGCACATCACCAGAAAATAATGAACTACAAGTGAAATTCCTTGAAATCACGCCATCGGAAAAAGAAAGAATGGCATTTTCGAATTTCCTGTCTTTGAAAAAACAGTTTCCTGTCTTCCGTTTATATTTACTGATAATATTACGTTGAAGATAGATAATTAAATTTGACTTTTCGAAATAGATATTTAGAATAAAGATAAACATTTTGCTAAACGCTGGCAGTCGCAGTGATACGGACGTCTTTTTCATCGTTCAAAGAACGCCGCCGGTTTTTAAAGTAATTAAGGGAAGTGATGAGTATTTATCTATTTATTTACTCTTTTTATTATATCATTATACATTATATTTATTATTTTAATTTATCAAAATAAATATTTTATTTATTTACTGTGGTCACTATTTGTTTATTTGTTTTTATGTTAGTTGTTATTCATCGCTTCTCTTAAAAAATCATTTGGCCAAATCATTTTATTACAAACTAGCTTAAAAGCCGAACTCCGTGAGGACTTTTAAGCTGGCTCATGTGGAGGGCTAATTGGGCCTCCGGTCGAAAATTAAAAGGACCTCTGATGCAGCTTAGAAAATAGCAATGATAATTTTGAAGAAATAACTTTGAATTCTTCAATTCACTCCATGGAAATTCCAAACCTCACTTTAACTCTGATTCGAACCCCAATTCCAGCCAAATGACTAATTTTGGTCAAAAGACCAATTTGGGCCAAAAGTCCTGTTTGAGTCGAAATTCCAGTTTAAGCTGAAAATTGAGTTCTTCCAATCACAAACTCCGTGGAACTTCAATTGAGTTGAGTTCTTCAAATCAAGAATTCTGCGGAACTTCAAAACCTCACGTCACAAAACATCTCACTTCAACTCTGATTCCTTGGCATTTTGACGAAATAAAATTCACAATATTTTAGGAATATTTTAAACTGAATTTAAAACCAAAAAAAATTTATATATACTCATAATTAAACAAAATTTAATTCTCGGTTTAAAAATCTTCCAAAAATGAAATATATTTTTCTGAAACTTTATTTGAGAAATATTAGCTGACTTTAATTGACTTTAATTAAACTGATTTGAAAAAAAAATGTTATTTACTTTAAGTTTAAAATAACAGAGAAATGATTTTTTAAAAGAAACAGTAGCGAGATTAAGTGCTTTTCAATACCCCGTAAATCATTTGACGAGATGCTGACATTTTATTATTGTTCTCAGATTTATTTCAAAATATGTAACGGCGGCAAACCAGCATTTATTCATTCATCATCAAGTCATATGACAAAAATCTTTTGTTACTTTAAACCCAGTATAAATTAAAATTTTTAAGATGAACAATTTTTTAAAGTTATTTTAAAATTTGAATGTTTAACTGCTCCCTCATCACCCGGACAAATCCTAGTGTTGGATGTTCAAGCATCAGATGAAGAACAAATTTTCAATCTCAGGATCATCCTGATTTCAAAAAGGTATAATATGTTTATGTAGATCAAGTATTGACCGAATTGGAGGCACACAGACGGACAAACAGAATTTGCCGTTTATATATTACAAATATTTTCCACGTTATATTTAAGAATTTTTATATTTGTCCCGAATAACCAAGTTTTATTTATTTATTTACTTATTCATTTTTGTTTTAATTTTTAGGAAGAGGATGTATTTTCTAATTTGTAGGAGAGACCTTTCGAATCCTAGTATTTATTCTAACTCTTATTTATATATAATTGATTATTTTCTTTTATTTAATATTCAAAGAATTTTTTTAATAACAACAATAATAATAATCACTAGACAACCTATAAATCTGTTGGGTTCTTTTTAAAAGCAGTTCATGATACAAAATGATGAGTTAACAATATTATCAATTTTATTATTAATTACGCATATTTTAATTTCTATTTGCAATACAAGTTATTGTAATAATTATCATTACTCACATTATACAATTTTTCAAGTATTTCCCTCCAAGCAAGGATTGCGAAAAGGATAAAAGATGAACGGGGTTCAAGACAACAGAAGATGGCGGTTGACGTTGCATTTAAATTTTTGAAGATTCTAGTTATCAGGGAAGCAAGTAAAATGAGGGGAGAGTTCCACAGTCGGGAAATGTGAGTAAAGAAACTGTTGGAGTAAAAATGGCGGTTACCTTTAACTATTTCAACAGTAAAAAAGTGGGACCTAGATGCCAATCTAGTAGCACGCTTATTACTTCGATCAAACGCAATAAGAAATTGATATCAGATTGAAATTCCATTCTAAAAATGTAAACGTTTTTTTTTATCAATTGTAATTGGAAAAGTTTTCAGAATTTGTGAAAAGTTTCAACATATTACGATTATTAATATGATATCATTGAAATAAATGTAATAGTTTTAGCAAGTTATATTTTTTTATTAAACATACATGTTTCTTCCTCAGATTTATTTCAAAATATGTAACGGCGGCAAACCAGCATTTATTTATTCATCATCAAGTCATATGACAAAATTTTCAAGCCATACAGATTATGTTTTACAATGGCAATGTCACTCTTTATCTATGAAGTACATGCCAAACATCCGAGATATTTGTTTATGAAAAAAGTTCTAATGTAGTGTTGTGAATTGTATAAATATAGGTACCTTCACTCAGTTTCGATACCTTGAAATAAAATAAAATTTTACGCATGAAAAATCATTTTTGAAGCTTTATTTTTAGCTTTAATTGAAAGCTCAATCATTACATTTACTATTTTCCAGTAAGCGAAATATTCTGGTGTATTTCAAATAGAAATTATATTGATTAGAATCTCCACCTCTTACTCACTTTCAGAAATGGTCTGAATTCAACCATTTTTTGTAAACAAAATTTAATTCTCGGTTTAAAAATCTTCCAAAAATGAAATATATTTTTCTGAAACTTTATTTGAGAAATATTAGCTGACTTAAAGTTTAATTAAACTGATTTGAAAAAAAATGTTATTTACTTTAAGTTTAAAATAACAGAGAAATGATTTTTTAAAAGAAACAGTAGCGAGATTAAGTGCTTTTCAATACCTCGTAAATCATTTGACGAGATGCTGACATTTTATTATTGTTCTAAGACCTATTAAAACATAATTTAAGAAAATGACGTGTGAACGCTTTTTCAAATAATTTTAAGTATTCAGTAATCTTAAAAATTTTGGAAAATGTTCTCCGTAATCTAATTTTAGGAATGTTGAATTTAAATTTACTATAGTCATCGCTCTTATTTTCTGATTATATCGTGTATGGTCACCATACTTTTAAACCAGAGCACGTTACGTATACATAAAAAAAAATAAATTAAAAAAATATTGGGTTAAAACGACTTTTAATGAGCTTTTCAGTTTCTGATTCGTAAATGTAGTTTTCACTTGATAAATATATCAACTAAGCGCCATAAAGTAATGCAGAATTTTAAACGATTTTTATATTATAAATTATTTAATTAAAATTTTTAAAAAAATGAAAACTATTCTTGTAAAAATTAATTATTCATCGAAAAAAATGTCTTCTTAAGACAATATTGTCCTTAAGAAATCTTATTTATAAAAGCAATTAAAAGATTTTTTTTAATTAAATAATGTCATAGTTTTATTGCATTTTTTTATTTTACAATTCAGAGCAAATTTTTGGTGACTGGGGGTCGTGTTTTACAAAACAAAATTTATAATTTACAGGAGGAGGAGTAATTATTCTATTAGGTTGGTCCAAAAATAATGTCGTTTTTGACGTTTTCTTAACGTCAAAAAAACGACATTACTTTTGCACCAACCTAATATCCGACGACAGTTCTTTTATTTCGACGTCCAGCAAAAAAAAAAAAAGAAAAGAAAAATAAGAAAAATAATTCACCAGCTTTAACACAGAGTTATGCAGAAAATTCCATGAGTACTAACATTTTCACCAATGAGGATTTCAGTCGAGAGACATCATTATAACTAGTTTCCACCGGCTACATGTTCGATATGCAGACGGAATTGAACGATCAACATTATATCCTGCCGGGCAAGAGACCTCTTAAACTGAAATCAACGGTCGGAGTGGAGGGCTCCCCAGTGTAATCAATGGTCATGTCTCCGTGACAAAATCGTGACGACATCGGCTGTGGTCTGACCTGCAGAGGGATGGACCTTGCCAAGTTTACTTTACCTAAGTCACACTATGCATAAACGAATACCACTCCGGCTTTTAACCCAGATATGTGGAGGAAGCTGGTCAGGTGCTCAGCTGCACATGACCCCACAATTTTTTAGGGACCTTTACTAAAATTACCTTAATGTACGGGCGATCCCAGCAGAGATTTTAATACTTTGTTCGTTAGACGGAATTATAACATGTAATATAAAAATAACACCGAAAAACATTCTTGTATATAATGACTAATTATCAAAGATCAGCCAGTCTACTAGTTCATTTAGCAGCCGCTGATTATCTATGTGTGCTTTTCCCACAATCCCAATCACCCTTTTCTGTGATAGAGTCAACATACAAGATAGTTCCTGGTATCACACACGGTCCATAAATAGCCTCATGATGAAATGTCCTAAGCTGGGGGGTCGGAAATTGTGTTGTCGACTAAACTCCAATTTATTGATGTCATTATCAGCGCCGTGAACTCTCGTTCATTCTAAAGAAGCGAAGAATTGTGTTCTTCGAGAAACATTCCTGGAATTCTTCATTTAAAGATAAACATGAACTTGCAACCTCAACACATGGAACGCCACAAACCACATATACCCGATTGCAGTCTTTCTCCGATAGGAATAAACAGTCTGCCCTAGAGTTGGCCCAGCGGCCGCTTTGCCTACCAACCAAAAATTAGGTTTGTTATTTTTGAATCGAAAAAGAAAGCTAAATATATGTGTGTTAGATTGTGTGTGTGTGTGTTTTTGTGTGTGTTTTTGTGTGTGTGTGTTTGTGTGTGTGTATAAACTATTGCCTAACATCTATCTATTTATCTGTCTGTTGGTCTATCTATCCATCTGTCTGTGTGTCGAAATGGTATCTAAAAAGCTTATATAAACAATAAAGAAAATCTAATAAGATACTAGTTTTTTTCTTCTTCTGTCTGTCTTGTCCTTTCAAGATGTTGGTGATCATGACGCTCCCCAATGTCCTGTCCTTTGTAGCTCTCCGTAAATTTTGTCTTTTTGTGATCCCTCCTAATCCCTGTTGTCATCCATTTACACAAGCTAGTTAGTTATGCGTTGTTATCCTCTGCCCCCCTCGCCTTCATTATATCCTGTGAGTGTCAAATTGTCTAAGCCCTCTTTCCTCATTCTGCACTCTAGAAATTTCAGCTATCTCTTTCTGATGTTAAGTATAGGTATACTTTTTTTTACTCCATTTCCCCTAAAACTTCATCGTTACTTACATGTTCAGTCCTTGATATTCTCAGCATCCGTCTGTGGAGTCTCGCTGTTACTTGAATTTTCTTCTTGAACTGTGGGGAAATTGTCCAGCATACACTGCCACATAGGAAGATTGATATTACATGACAGTTCAGTGCTCTTTTCTTTGTTGCGAATGAGATTTTCCTATTTCTTAATACTTTGCTTAGCTTTTTAAAGGCAACTTTCGCTATCACAATGCGCCTTCGGATTTCAGTGTCACATCTTCCGTCCTCTGTTAAAGCACTTACTAGATATTCGAATGTTTGTATTTGTTTCATTTTGGTATCTCCAACCTGTAATTTACATGTTGGGCTGTTCTTTTTACTAACAACCATGCATTCTATCTTCTATCAATTGATGTTCAGTCTTGTCTTCTCGCTTTCCTTCATTACCTTCCTTTCCATTTTCCCTCAAACTTCGCGGTTGCCCATATGTTCGGTCCAAGGTATTCTTAGTGTTCGTCTGTAAAATCACATTTCTGTAGCCACAAATCTCTTCTTCATCTGTGAGGAGATTGTCCAGCATTCACTGCCATATAGGAAAACTGACATTACGCAACAGTTCACTTTTAAGGCCACGTACGTGGTTGTCTTATATCTACCTCTCGTGTTTTCAACTCCTGCTTTCTTTTTTACTATATAGTTTGTTTTTTTTTCTTACTATTTGTTGTTCACATGTTCATTCCACGATACTCTCAGCATCCTTCTGTAGAACCACATTTCTGTTGCTTCAAGTCTCTTCTTCATCCGTGGGAAGATTGTCCGGCATTCATTGCCCTTTAAGAGGATTGATATTATATAACAGTTCAGTACTCTTTTCTTTGTTTCGAATGAGATTTTCCCTGTTTCTTGAAACCTTGATTAACTATTGAAAAGCATCTTTCTCTATCCCAATCTATCTTCGTATTTCGGTGTCGCACATTCCGCTGGGAAGTGTCTAAACAGAGAATAGAAATGTACTAAATTAGTGCCACTTATAAACTTAATTTACCGCAAAATCCTAGACGCTCTATCTGAACGCATATATTGGTAATAAGCGCTAAAAATATACATTAATACACACACACAGACACATATATATATATATATATATATATATATATATATATATATATATATATTTTTTTTTTTTTTTTTTTTTCTTTAAAAATCAGTTGAATCAGCTACTTTGGTTTGAACCTTACGGTTTAATTAATCTCCTGATTTTTAAAGTTAAAATGTTTACATTCTATTTTTCACGCGTGTATTGAGCACTTTTTAATACTATAGGGTTTCCTGGTTTGAACATTATTCTTATATATATAACATTTGCGTGGTTGGAGATTTGAATACAAATCTAATTAATTCATCGAATATAAAAGAATCCAACACTGGACCGCCGTCTCGTCCTATTTGAGACCCGCCAGCAGTGCACATCTACTCGCGAGAATCGAACCCGCACAGTTACGAAACGGTGCAGGCGACATATCAACTGTACCAACAGGCGGCGGTGACGTTGAGGTGACAGAATAGGATATATATATATATATATATATATATATATATATATATATATATATATATATATATATATATATATATATATATATATATATATATATATATATATATATATATATATATATATATATATATATATATATATATATATATATATATATATATATATATATATATATATATATATATATATATATATATATATATATATATATATATATATATATATATATATATATATATATATATATATATATATATATATATATATATATATATATATATATATATATATATATATATATATATATATATATATATATATACAGGTTGCTGCAGAAATACCCCCCACATTTTATTGTATATTGCAATATTTTATTATTAGTAAATTTTCTCTCCTTTGTTACTTAGTTTTTTTATGATCATTTCACCCCAAACAAAGCAATAAAGTCGCTAAGGCACAAGAGGTTACGGAGTGTGAATGAATATGAGAAAAAGAAACAAGGAGCGAGAACTATAAAAGAACTAGAATTTAGAAGACAGTAGATAACGAATGACACCGCATTAAAATAATTTTGAAGATGTAAATTGACTGGGAAGCAAGGGACCGAAAAAGTGTTCCACAAGCGAGAAGTACGATAGAAGAAACTCTTACCATAGAACTTTCTGTTATATCGAGCCATTTCAATTCTAAAATTATGAGACCTTTCCGCCAATCTAGTAATGCGCTTAAAGTCTAGGTTCCATAGCAAAGACAGTAGATAACGATTGACATTGCATTAAAATCATTTTGAAAATCAAAGTTGATTTGATATGCAAAAAGCCAACTTTGATCTTTAATAATTATATGACAATCTCGTCTTGTTGAAATTTATTCCATTTCCTTTAACCTGAGCTATCATTTAAGTATGTAAATTTTGTTTGCCATTGCTTTTAGTTTAACTAGTAGCAGCATTGCAGTACGCTAATCTCTTCTGGTGCCTAAGATAATCTAGAGTAAGAATAAATCTTCTATTCGTCATATCACATTTACTACAGAATATTGTTATCCCTGTTTTACTTGATTATTATTCTTAATTTTTTCTTAATCGGTATCACCCCAAGCAAGGCAGTAAAGCCACTAAGACGCAATGGGTTACAGGGTGTGGAAGAATTAGAAAACAAAAACATTACTAAGGAGCGAGAACAAAAGAGGAGCAGTAAGAAGAAGAGTAGATAACGATTGACATTGCATTTAAATTTTTGAAGATTAAATTTGGCTGGAAAGCATGGAGGGTGGGGCGAGAAAAGAAACTTAGCATAGAACTTACGGCTACATCTAGACAACTCAACTGTAAATTGATGAGATCTTGACGCCAGTCTACTCCTGCGCTTAATTTCGGAAAGTCTAGATACCATAACGAAGAGCTCACCAGTACAATTACCATAAAAGTATTTATAGAAAAACACAGAGGACATGTAATATTGCTGATTATTCTTTGGATTTTATCAAGGAGCTCAACGTAAACAGCGGTCGGGGCACCCGACCATATGTGGCAGCAATATTCTAAGCATGGACATTCTATAGAATATAGATATATGAGAATAACAGAAACATCTTGAAATCAGAGAAGCTACTTTCACGAAACATCAACATTAACAAGAAAAATATGCAAACAGTACAACACTATCAAAACATATATAGAACCTCAAAAAAATGGAGTAAATCATGTTCCATATATATATATATATATATATATATATATATTTATATGGAACAACAGTATTAAAAATTGCTCTTAAGCCCATATAAGGCTGGTTAAAAAAGTTCTGACACGAAAATAAATTCCTTCTACGCTATCTGAAACCATAACCAAAGACTAACTAATAACTCAAATCTAGTAAACTTTATTTCAAATGCAAAAATTTAGAACCGTAGAAAATAAAAAATTAAAACGAGCAAAGAGAAGATCAGGGCTATAAATAACCTAAACCGTTCACGCTAAGCACCAAAAATGTTGGAAGAAACGTTTATCGCTTACTTATTTTTCCACAGGATCCCAGTGGCCTATATATGATATCAGTGCAAAAAGTAGTGACAAATAGTCTGAAGATCACTTTAGGCTTGAAACTGATTCAACATGCAGCGTTGAATTCTATGTCCGCATTGTTTATATCCACAAACGCCGTGTTTGAAATATTAAACATTCTTCCCTAATGAATACAGCAAATTTGAAAATATTAACTATTTTAGATGTTTTTTACAGTTAGATGCGCGTATCACGTTTGGTTTCTGGGCGTGTATGTTGCGTATCAAAGTAGTTTTCATGCTAATTTAAATGGGCCCTTATGCAGCTGTTGTCTTACAAATACGCGCGCGTGTGTGTGTGTGTGTGTGTGTGTGTGTGTGTGTGTGTGTGTGTGTGTGTACAGTGTTCCTTCAGGACGTCAAGATCATGGGTCTGCACAGTTTCTGTTTTTAGTTGGAATCTTATCATCTATTTATTTTTGTAATTATTTCACCAGAAGCAAGCTAATAAAGCTACTGAGTTATTGAGTGTGAGGGAATATGAGAAGAGGGGAAATATGAAGGAGAGAGAACAATAAAATAATAATAATAAGAAGAAGAAGCTAGCGTATTATAAATGTATCGGTGGTGGGGGTAATTGAAATGTACATACTTTTTTAACCAGCCTTATATGGGCTTAAGAGCAATTTTTAATACTGCTGTTCCATATACACATATATATATATATATATATATATATATATATATATATATATACATACATATATGTATATATATATATATATATATATATATATATATATATATATATATATATATATATATATATATACATACATATATGTATATATATATATATATATATATATATATATATATATATATATATATATATATATATATATATATATGGAACATGATTTACTCCATTGGGTGTTCTGGTATTACCCACAATCTATAAATATATAATTCAACTAATTTACATTAATCTTAACGCGCTTAAGTTTAAATCCCCCATCGCTTCTTATTAGACACCTGTAATACAAAAACTATTCGACACCTGTAATACAAAAACTATTTACTGTGAATCCCAGAAAAAAAAACACACTCTGGGCTTTTATAAAAAACGCCATATAGTAAGATGTGACTTTTCGCACATATTCCTTTTCATTATTATCTGTGAGCTGCCAGGAATGGAGGTGTGGTCGTCTCACCATACCACAGAGGTTTAGTCAGTCACCATGGCTTGTGCAGCAGTTTTTGACCAAGGATAACATTTCTCGGGTCTGACAACCATAATATTCCCCAGGTCGTCGCCTCTTCCGACTTTTTCCTTGTTCCAAAAACCAAATCCCTCTTGAAAGGAACATGATTTCAACACGTCGAGGACATCCATGAGAATTAGACGCGAGGAAGCTGCTCGTTATCCCTCCAAAAGGAGTGCACAAATACGTCCATCAATGAACGATGGATAAAGTGTATGGCTTCAGGAGATTAAATGCCGATATGAGTTGTAGTTTTCTTTTTATAACGCCATTACCGATACTTTTTTATCATACCTCGTAGACGAAAAATGTAAACAACAAATTTAAAAAATCTCTTATAAATCCAATATTTGGTCTAGAAATGTGTCTCAAAGTAAATTTAAGGATTAATTAACTAGATTTTGTAAAAGTAATGCTTACTTTTTGCTTAAAACATCATCAAAATAAATTTTAATCGTGCATGGTAGCTTGTAATGACATAGGACAATGCTGATAGCTTTCTACTGCCATCCGCGGAAAAGTTAAAGAAAAAAACAATACAATAATCGAGAAGCCGGTATTACTTATGTTTTAAAATATTTTTTAGCCCTGTATAACAAATAGTTTCAGATTATATTTCTTTTTTTTATTTTATAGATATTTAAAACTTAGTAGAATGAATAATTTTATTTTCTTTACTATATTATTATTATTTTTTTAAATTAATTAAAAACTAGTTACATGATACTTTTGAGTAAAATTAATTGCTTTTTATGTTTTTAATATTTTCCTGTTTGCAAGGCTGGATTATGACTTTTTTGGCCCCTAGACTAATAAAATTTCGTACCCTCCCCTGAGACGTAGCCACCTTCTAACGCTCCGTCTTGAAGTCTTGAATATTTTTTAATCGTGATATATTTTAACGACATTTACATAGCTCGAAGGTTGTTGTAAATTCTTTAAATAAACTGTTATAGGTATGTTTTGTTTGTCAATAAAAAATATTCTTTAAGAAATACTTTTTATTGCACATATTTCAACACAAGCGTAGTAAAAAAAAAAAAAAAGAAACAGATTGTTGTAACTATTATTATGACAATAAAAGAATAAAAATAAATAAGAGTTTCTCAAATTAAGTTTCAGTTTATCAAACTGTGGGGGTTCATTTACATCATGGCAGCAGAAATTAGCCTCGTGTTCACTGAGATAAAAGTATACTTGACAGGAAATAAAACGTACAGAAATAACAAGAAAATCATGGTAAATTGTATGCTAATTTCATACGATTTATTTATATATTTGTGGGTATCAAAATGTATGATTTTTTTAAGTTACAGTTGTTTTATGCTACATGTGATAAAAGGGAGAAATTACTCCGTTTTATTACACGTCATATCACAAAGAGAAGTTGGAAACGTGTTACCCGTATCAAGGTTCGGCCGAAGAGATTGAATTTAACGTCTTTTGGGGAGGATGTCCGTATTTCCGGCAGGAACAATTTTTGTTGCATGCTGGGAGTATTTTTATTATCTTTACTTTATTTTTATTTTTTTAGAAAATTAAAATCACAGTTTTATAAGAAGTTCTCAGATTAAAACATTCTGAAATAAAATCAAGCGTGTTATCTACTTGAAGCACACAATGACGCAAGATAAAACATTCTTTTTTGTTCTTTGCTTCCTACAAAATCAAAATAAATGTGTTCGTCATATTGATAATATTTCAATTTATGAAACTATTTACAAGTTATAACAACTAGAAAATTAAAATCATTGCTTTATAATAGCTTGTGGGACCCTATCCTGCAGCCAATATTACCCTAAAGAATAATCCGGTTATGGGTGCTAAGCTGTAGCCTATACTAGCCTAAAGGATAATCCGATCCTAGGCCCTAAACTGCTGCCTATACTAACCTAAAGAATAATCTGGTCCTGGGCCCTAAGCTGCTGCCTAATACTAGCCTAAAGATCCCTGGACTCTAACCTGAAGCTTATACGAGCCTAAATGATAAGCCGGACCTGTTTACCCATAGCTGGGACCCTAATAGGTACTACAACCCCGAGTTAGGGTGAATCTGGGAAAACCAGCACTTATGAGGTGATTACACGCTCCTCAAAAACCTCCTGATCAAAGGACTTGCTGTTGGACGTAGTTTCTCGTCTTACCCAGGAGGCAGATGTAGCTTATCGTCATACCCAGAACGGCCTGATCCTGGGTGGTAGTACTGTTAGTGTCCCAGGCTTAAACAAACATTTTTTTATAGTAAAATGACCATCAATACATTTTAATAGCAAATTGTCAATCAATGCAACACTAAAAAAGTATAAAAATACATTTTATAGTAACAAATAAAAAACAAATAAAAAATAAAATTACCGACAATACAGAAATAATTTTTTTTAAAAACAATGCTATTAATAGTTTTCATGATCTTACGTAATTGAAAGCATAAAATTGCATACAAAATATTTAGATCCCGGCATTAAATAACCCATATTCCGTTAAACAAAATCAGTAACGGCTAGCGATACAAAAATAAAGTTTTGAAAATAATGAATAAAATAAAACTATTTTAAAAATATTTCTGATGCGAAAATGGAATTAAACTTTACATTTTTCGATTTTTCAAAAACATCTTTATTTAGTAATAAAATCTCTTTTGTCATCATCAATCGGAAGAATTTCACAAACGCGCTTAAAAACAAAAACAGTTCGATATTTCAAATACAGGGTGTCCCAAAATAATGTATACACTCTTCACATATTAATAGTTAATGATACATTACCGTTATGTGAGAACTTATATGGATGAAAATATGCAAAACAGATGGGTTGGAAGAAGAGGGACAGTTGAATACCCACCTAGATCATTAGATTTGACACCCTTGGGTTTCTTTTTGTGAAGGTTTCTAAAAGACAAAGTTTACAGCAGGAAACCTGAAACAATTGCTGAAATGAGAGTAGCAATTGAAGAAGAATGTGCTCAAATACCAGAGGAAATGATACTGGACGTTTGTAGGTCTATTTCTTCAAGATATGAAAAGTGTATTGACGAGAACGGCAATCAATTTGAGCACTTGATGTGAACTCATCATTATATGAACATTCTGCCATTGCCCCAAGTAACTTTTATCTTATTAAAGTTAATTTTCTATTTTTTTTTTTTTTTTGTATATTTTACTCTTAAATTCTTTAAATGTGTATTCATTCTCTTGTATTAATCTTTATTTACAAGTCAAAATACATAAATTGAATAAGATATAACGATTCAAAGAGTGTATACATTATTTTGGGACATCCTGTATAATTATTCGTTATAGATTCTTTTCTTGTTAAATCTGAAAAAAAATAACTTATTTTATTAAAATATACAAACACCAACTCTCAACAATTTTTTTTTTTTTTTTCAGTTTTATTGAATTATTTTTGAAATACTTCAAGATTTTCTGATTTCATATTGCAAAAAGGTTTTACTGGGAAAATATCTTCAGGGATTTTTCTTTATAAAACTATTTAAAAAATATTTGTCATCATTCCCCCCCTCTGTAAAAGTATTCACGATGTATCGAAATGTGGGAAGTTGATACCCAAAAATATATCTACAAAGTTTTCTAAAAAAAATAACGTATTCCTTAAACAAATCATTTATTAATGAATAAGTGCTGAAAACATAATTTAAATCGGACAATTGCTTGATTTTTGATAAATTTATAAATAGAGATAGTAACGTTTTTGTTTTTTTTTGTTGTTTTTTTCTTTTCTTTTTTTTTTTGTTGTTTTTAATTTTTTTGTTTTGTTTGTTTTTTGGCGGGTGGGGGTTGCTTTTGTTTCGGATAAAACGTATGCATTTTGATGGTACCAAGTTATACGTAATCTCTTATTCCCACCCAAATGGCAAGAACGAATCTTGGCCATAGAAAGAAAACAAAATATCGAACCGCTTTTATGTTTCCAATTTATTCTTATACCTGCTTTCTTTCTTATCCGTTTTTTTCTACACCTGTTGCCCAAATTTTTTAAGTTGTCCAAATTTTTTAAGTTGTTGTTTATATTTTACTAGTTTTTGTTCATTTTATGTTCATTGTTTTTAATCGCATTTCTAAAGATAGATACTCACACATGAGTATCTATCTTGTCTGCTAAAGAAATTCTGTCATTGATGGCTAGACTGCGTTTTCAGATCAGTATATGACCTTGACATTGAAAATGTTTTATCCAATTTCCCATGTTAATTGACGAATCGTAAACATAAGGGAGGTAACTCCCATTGATGGCAAGAGTAACCTCCCATGAGATTCTTTATGAATTCTTATTCATAAGAATAATTCCGTTCTTTATGATTTCATATTCTTATTTTAGTTGCCTGCGTTCTGGTGAGAGTGAGAAACGAGGGAGAAAATGTGAGAGGTCAAATAATTAACCGTTGCAGAATTCCTTCGTCACGTGATCAACCACAGACTCTATACGCAAAAATTAGTTGCCCCCTACATGCTATCTTCTATGTACGGTGTCCCTTCAAGACACGGTAACCATGGCTCTTCACAATTATTAACTTTTCGTTTGTAGAGCTTAATAAATTTTGTCATTTAGTTATCTGCCCTAAATCTTGTTCCACCATCCATTTTTACTCAAGCTCACTAAGTAGGTTATGCGTTCTTTTCCTCTCTACTTTCAATCTGCCCTTTGAGTATCACATCTTCCAATTCCTCTTTCCTCTTTATGTGCTCGAGAAATTTCAACTGTCTCTTCCTGCTTTTAAGTATAAGTTTCCTTTTTGTTTCCATTTTTTCTAAAACTTCATGACTCACATGTTCGGTTCATGGTATCCTCAGCATCCTCCTGTACAACCACATTTCTGTTCTTTCAAGTCTCTCCTTCATCTGTGAGGAAATTGTCCAGTATTTACTGTCATATAGGAGGGCTGATAAGAGTTCAGTACTCGTTTCTTTGTTTCTAACGATTTATTTCTTTTTCATAAATGCTCTACATCGATTTAAAATTCAGAAAAAGATGAAACGTTTTTCTTGAAGTTTTGAATTCAAAGATAATAGGTTTACATTTAATGTCCCCACTTAGCAAAATACTTTGGTGTATTTCAAACCGAATTTAGATAAATTCGTCCGTATTGAAAATATTCATCAAAACAGAATAAGTCTTCTTTTTAAAAAAAAAATATTGAAAAGAAGGAACTTTTTTGAAACGTTAGGGAAAATTAGCTTATTTAAAGTTTAATTAATCTGATTTGAAATATATATTGGTGACATTTAGTTTAAAACTAGCAGTAGAGCCCGGTGTTGCCCGGGAATGTAACAGTAAGAGATAGATCAAGTATCAACCATCATAAAGACTGAAAAATAAAATTGACAAAGATTATTGTTTAAGGTTGACGGACACGCATGTCTTAATTATTTTTTTTTTGTTGTTTTTTTTTTTGTTGTTTTTTTTTACGAATTGGTCAAACCCAAACTCAAACAAAAACATTATTTTCAATCGCTATGAGTCTACCGATTGAATAAAATTTTATTATAAACAATTGTCTTGTAAATGGAATTTTTAAAGCATTCTGAATGTAAAAATAAAGAAAAAAGTGTGCAAGACAATAAGAAATACTACCTGCCAAAAAAAAGTGAAGTTTTGTTGAAATCGGTTGAAAAATGTAGGAAATCCGATCCCATATATAAACGAGCACACACACACAATCAACCTGGGTTTTATAATAAGTATAACTCGATATGAGTTGTCCCCCTTTCACACTCGTGATGCTCTTAATCGTGTTTTCAAATTGATTTCGTGCAAAAACAATTGTGTTTTTCTAATTTTGGGCGCTGTCAGAACCACCGCAAAGTAATTTTATGCAGTCCTGTGAAGTTTTGTTGAAATCGGTTGAAAAATGTAGGAAATCCGATTCAATATATAAACGTACAGACAGACACACACACACACACACACACACACACACACAACCTGGGTTTTATAATAAGTAATATGTAGGAGATAAGCATTTTTTTTTTTTTTTTTTTACACGAAGGTTTTGCTTTTCTGGCATTTTCAATGACAGTCTGATGTTTGGGGAAAATTAAATATGGTGATCATAACGATCAGAAATTCCTTTGAGTATTACATGAACGCTATTTATTTGTATAGTTTTTAACTACCCAGTGATCTTCAAAAAGTAATAAGAAAGTATTTTAAGCAATTTAATATTTTATTGAATTTTAGATACATTGTCTATAGAGACTTACTTTCGAAGATGCATGCTGAAAAAATGTTATAAATTTACCAATATTTTTTTATTATTATAATTACTTCTCATATTTATAAATGTTATTTTATTGATTTTTGTTATTATAAATTTATTATTTTTTAGTTTGTATTAATTTGTTAGTTATAAATCCAATAAGAATCATAATCATGAAGAACGGAAACAGGTTGTCTACCCATGGGAGGTTACTCTTGCTTTTAATGAAAGTTACCTCCCTTATGTTTACCTTATCTATATTTTGTTTATATACTGACTATTAGGTTGGTGCAAAAATAACGTTTTCTCACATATGTTACTATGTGAGAAAACGACATTATTTTTGCACCAACCTAATATATTGGATAATGTATTTTTGGCCTAGAGATGTGTCTCAAAATAAATTAGTAAATTTAAGGATTAATTAACTAGATTTTATAAAAGTAATGCTTACTTTTTGCTTGAAATATCATGAAAATAATTGTATTCGTGTACGACGGTAGCTTGTGATGTTATAAGACAATAACCGTGAACGATAGTTTTCTACTGCCATACGCGAAAAATTTTTTTTAAATAGTACAATAATCAAGAAACTGATATCGTTTATGTCTAAAAATAATTTTATAACCAATAGTCTCAGATTATAATATTTTTATAGGTATTTAAACTTAGAATAATTTTTTTTTTTAATTTTATATACTATATTATAAATATTAAAACAAAGAAATTAATTAAAATCTAGTTAAATGTTACTTTTAAGTTTAATACATTGCTTTTACTTTTTTATATTTTCCTATCGATTTGCATGGCTGAATTATGACATTTTGAGTTACACGGGCTACTAAGATTACTTCGTCAACGCCCTCAAACGGAACCACCCTCTGACTCACCCGCAGACGTCTTGAATATTTTTTACTCGTGATACCTTTTAGCGACATTAATATAGCTTGAAGTGACCTTATTGCAAATTCTTTAAATAAACTAAAAGAGCTATCTTTTGTTTCTCAATAAAAAAAAAATATTCGTCAAGAAATACAACTATTTTACTTTGAGGTAGTCCTGGGTATGACGATAAACTACATCTGGCAGCAAAGCCTCTGATTGGAAGATGGGAACTATTGAGAAGCATGGAACCAACTCTTGATTGCTGTCGGTCCCAGATTCCCCCTGATCCAGTATGATAGTACTTGTTAGAGTCCTAGTCATGGGCAAATAGCGAATCCCCAAACAAAAATTAACAGTACATTTTTATAGTAAAATTACCAACAACACACTTTATGATCTACAAACTATATATCTAAAAAACATACCTTTACCTAAAAGTATAAGATTATGTACGAAATATATGTAGCTCAAAGTATAAAATTACGTACAAAATATTTAGATTTCGGTAATAAATAATCCATAACGACTGATATGCCGCTAAACAAAATGAGCAGCGGCCATCTATACAAAAAATAAAATTTTGAAAATAATGGATAAAATAAAATTATTTTAAAAATATTTCTGATGCGAAAACAGAATTAAACATTTCATTTTTCGATTTTTCAAAGACATCTTTATAAGATCTCTTTTGTCATCATCAATCGGAAGAATTTCACAATCGCGCTTAAAAAAACAATTAAATTTTTCAAAAATAATTATTCGTTGTAGATTCTTTTCTTGATAATAACGTATTTTATTAAAATATGCGAGTGCCAACACTCAACAAAAAATATTTTTTGAGTTTTAATCAATTATTTTGTAAGGCTTCAAGATTATCTAATTCCATATTGCAAAGTTGTTTTTACTGAAAAAATATCTTCAGCTATTTTTCTTTATAAAACTATTGTAAAGGTATTCATGCTGTATCGAAATGTGACCTCTAAAAATATTTCTACAAAGTTTTCTAATAAAATATCATATTCATTATACAAATCATTTATTAATGAATAAGTGTTGAAAGCTTCATTTAAATCGCGTAATTACTTGATTTTTTGTAAACTTTTCAATACAGAGAGTAACATTTTTGTTTTGTTTTTTATTTTGTTTTGTTTTTTATTTTGTTTTGTTTTTGTTTATTTTGCTTTCATTTCGGATAAAACTCATCCATTTCGGTGTTACCAAGTTGTACTTAATGGCTTATTGCCACCCAAATGGCAAAAATGAATCTTGGACATAGAAAGAAAACAAAATATTTTTTATATTTTCAATTTATTCTTATACCTGCTTTCTTTCGTATCCGATTTTCTCTACATTTGTTCGCCCTTTTTCAAGTTTTCCAAATTTCTTAGTTGTTGTCTATATTTCTCAGATGAGGTATTATGTACATTATTTACATTATTCGACAAAAATGACAACAATAGTCCGAATAATGCAAATAATTTTCTTAGTTGTTGTTTATATTTTCCTAGCTTTTCTTTCATTTTATGTTTATTGCCTTTATCGCATTTCTAAAGGAATGTGGGATTATCTATCTTGTCTGCTAAAAAGTTTCTGTCATTGATCGCTAGACAGCGTTTCCAAAATAGTATATAAGTTTTACTATCGACAAAAAATTGGAAAAAAATTGCGTTATCCAATATATCAAATCAATTAACAAAATATAGAAAACGTAAACATAAGGGAGGTAACTCCCATTAAAACGCAAGAGTAACCTCCTATGGAGTGTGTTTCCGTTCTTTATCATGGGTTATGATTCTTATTTCAGTTGTGAGAGGTCAAATAATAGCAGTTTAAGAATAACCTCGTTACGGAAAATATACATGAAAAGTAGTTACTTCTTTATATCTTTTTCTATATACTGTGACTGTTCCGGACATGGTGATCATGGCTCTTCACAACTGCTTATTCTTTTGTAAATCTTAATAAATTTTGTCTTTTAGTTATCTCTCCTAAATCTTGTTCCGCCATCCATTTACTCAAACTCACTAAGTGGGTTATGCACTCTTTTCCTCTGTCCCTCTTGCCTTCATTTTTTCCTGTGAGTATCAAATTTCCCAAGCCCTCTTTCCTCATTATGTGCCTTGGAAACGTCAACTGCCTATTCTCGCTCTATAAGTATGTTTCTTTTTGTTCCATTTTTTCTAAAATATCGTTATTCACGTGTTCGGTTCATGATATCCCCAGCATCCTCCTGTAGAATATTAATGCCTACAGCATAGTTTTAAAGGAACAGATTTAATTTTTCCTCATTCCAAGGCAATTTTAAATAATAACAATTTTCTATAGACCTTTCAAATCGTTCATTTATTCCTTTGTCATAATCATCTAAATCATTTGATGTTTTATTAACTCTCAATTAAATATCCATCAATGAATATGACGTTATCTCTCAATTTTTTAGAGTCACAAAGTGAGTTTTAAATTTCAGAATTTTCATATTCAATGAAGTCACTGTATATATTATCGGTTTCCTAAAAGTAGCTATTATTGTTAACACTATTTCTCAAGGAAGTTATTATCTAGTAAGCTATTATTGTTAGATATAACACTATCACTCAAGAAAATTATCCAGTAAGCTATTATTGTTAGATATAACACTATTTCTCAAGGAAGTTATCTAGTAAGCTATTATAGTTAGATATAACACTGTCTCTCACGAAGAGATTCTGAAATTTCAGAATTAATCATTTTCAACATCATTTGATATTTTATCACTTTCAAGCAAATATCTGTTATCATCAGATATAGTACGAGATCTCAATGTATTATCACAAAGAGAGGCTGAAACTTCGGAATTCTTATTTGCAATGTCACTAGATATTTTACCAGTTTCACGCAAATGCCTATTATTATCAGGTATAATAAAACATCTCAATGTACAGGAAGAGTCTGAAACTTTAGAAGGTTCATTTGCAACGACGTCAATTGATGTTTTATCAGTTTCAAGAAAATATATAATCTCATCACATATAGTACTTGTTGTATACCGTACCTATGAACAGTAATGGATATGTCCAAATCCTCATAAATACGTTAGACACTATTGTAAGTAGGGGTAATATGCAGTAGGTAGTCCACCACTAGCAGTGATTTACCTACTTTACGCTGCTGGCGAGTTTTGTATTTTGTTGATGTGATAAAGATCACCATTTTCCAACCTCTGTTTTGGTTATTCCTCATTCATTAACCCTTCGTAGGTTACATCAGTATTATTATCATAGAGAGAGTCTGAAATTTCAGAATTTTCATCTCTGTCAGAAGCTTCAGAATTTTGAACGCAGTCTCTGTGCAGACTCATTGTTCCAGCAATTATAATCTTGGTTAAAACGATATACTAGATCATGAAGACTTCTAATGTATTAGAACGATAGTAGGCTTAACAATTAATTTCATGTTCAATATCTTTCATGTCAAAATATAAGTCGATCTAAATATTAATGATTTGTTCTTTGAAAGATTCTACAGTATCTAGCCACTTAAGTATATCTTTTTCCTGTAGGGTAAAGTATTTTGGTACATTTGCTTTGGTCTTAATCGACTTTACAGACCTCTCAATCCTTTCTTTGATCTTACGTCTCATTTCATTAGTCTAGAAACTTCCTCCATTTTTAAATAATCTTCTAGTAAAGATGGCTTAATTTTAAGTCTAAATTTGAATAATTTTATACCAAATAAATGTTTGGACCCAACGTCAAAGCAGAATTTTTGTTACTTCAGTAAATACTGTATTTTCATTCAAGATAAATTTAACGTATAAAATTCTCCAGATTACTTCATAAAGTTAACACAGATATTATTTTTTTATAAAAACAGAATTTTCATTTAAAATACTTTTTAACAAAATAAAAGGCAGAATTTACGCATAAATTCTCCAGTTTAGTTTTAAAGTTAACATTTAGTTTAGTTCAGTCACAATACTGAATGAATAGATATTTCTGAGATGAGGTATTATGTACATTATTTACATTATTCGGACTATCATCCTCATCTTTGTTGCCATATTTATCACAACGTTTCGGCCGTTATACGCTCCGGCCTTCTTCAGGTGGTTGAACTGAACCCTTTATTTCGCTCGCTGGGGTAGACTGTTCTAGTTCCGCGTGTCATGTCTAATAGGTGTCAGTTGTGAGTTCAATACCCGGTTAAGGCAGTGGAGAACTTAGAGAGGTGAATTAACAGGAGATAACTGATAACTGACATCCATTAGACATGGCACGTGGAACTAGAACAGTCTACCCCAGCGAGCGGAATAAAGGGTTCAGTTCGACATTCCAACCGCCTGAAGAAGGCTGGAGTGTACAACGGCTGAAACGTTGTGATAAATATAGCAACAAAGATGAGGACAATAGTCCGAATAATGTAAATAAGATATTAATATTTTTTAAAGAAACAAGGATAGAATTTTGCTTTTAAAATCCTCCTGCAATTTCAAAATTTTGTTACTTCGGTCAATACTGAATTTACATTGAGATAATTTTTTAAGAGAAATTTTTACGCGCAAATTCCTTTTAGTCTTTTCATTTAAAATCACGCTTAATTTCTAGTTTATAATAAGAAACATTTTAGAAATTGTTTCAAGGGAAGGCATAAATGCTTTTAATAAATTCGAATGATCAGAAATTTTCCCTTGTTTAGTTTGATAATTTATTTCTATCTTAACCACGGACAAAAAAAGTTATCCAGCCAGACGGAACAAAAAATTTCCTTCAAATTTCACGCAGCAACAAACACAAATTTTGTTCTCTGCATTCAGGAATTTTGTATTCTGACCTATTTTTGTACAATTAAGTTTGAAAATTACACAAAGAGCACATTCGTCTTTTTGAATAAAATGTAAAATTTTTAACTCCCCGCCAAATCTAAGTTCTTGCGCCAAACACAAAACCTATTTGGTAAGAATAGAAAGGGAAAATAGAAAACGCGCTTCTCTTCTTGAGGACAAAAATAGGCACAAATAACAAAATAAGACTCAACCACTGCGCAAGATTTTAAAAGAAAAGCATTTATTACACAAGCCAAGGCAAATAAAAGGTACAATACAAAATTTGCACAAAAATTTCCTTTTGTGCGCCTATTACGCCAGGATAACAAATTTCGGGTGGTTTAAAATAAGAATTACTATCGAAAAGGGTTACAGTTTAGTTTAGGAAAAGACGCGTATTCAATGGCAAAAAAGATTTCTTTCTCTCTGTGTGTTCTTTCAGGACGTGCGCGATCATGGCTCACCACCTCCCCCAATCCCTTGCAGCTCTCAACACGTTCTTTCCACTGCCACCACCTTCAGATCACGTTCTGTCATCCACTTGCTTAAGGCCATTAGTATTGTTTTCACTTGCCTCTCTTTCCCTTTATTTGACCCGTGAGTATCAGATTCTCCAGGCCCTTCTTCCTCATTATGTGTCCCAGGAACTTCAGCTGCCTCTTCCTGATATTAAGTATAAGCCTCCTCCTTGTTTGCATCCTCCCTAAGACCTCATCGTTGCTCAAACGCTCGGTCCATGATATACTTAGGATCATTCTGTAGAACCGCATCTCTGTCGCCTCGAGTCTCTTCTTCATCTTTGAGGAAATCGTCCAACATTCGCTGCTTGAAAGAAGGACATATATCACGTAATAGCGCAGTATTCTTTTCTTTGTTACCAAAGAAATCCTCCTGTCTCGCAATACTCTGCCGATCTTTTGGAATGCGTCCTTGGCTATCCCAATACGTCTACGGATCTCATTGTCGCATTTACCGTCCTCTGTCTGAACGCTTCCCAGATATTTAAATAGGTACCTCCACGAAAATGTAAACAAACAGAGATAGCATGATGAAAAAGACGCCGAACTTGACGAAAACAATTTTTTATCGTCTAATGTTCATATTATTATTAAAGAGGAAAGATCAAAGTATTTTTGGGGTATTTTTTTACATTTTTTAATCGTTCCTAGCACGTCCGAAATTTTCGTCAAAAATTTTTTTTTTTTTTTGTCAAAAAAAAAGGACAGATAATCAATCATTTTCAATCATTTTCAATCATTTTCAATCATTTGATAAAAAGATGAAAATCTGACTTTGATATTCTTTTAAAAATCAATTATCATTTTTTCAAAACTGATTTTAATAAAATCAGAAATTATAATGTTTATTTAAAATATTTTGAACCAAGCTTAACTTAGCTTCTGCGCCGAAAAAATGTAATTTGAAAATAAAACAAAGCAGGTCATAACCTTTCGCGTCTTTGACAGGTGATGACAGCTTTGATTCATGACGTTTAGATAACTTACGGGAGGATAATTCTTTCTACGGATGGAAGGAAGTGAAATTATTTAGATTTAAATGAACAAATTATTTACCTCGTTACTTTTAAGGAAAACTTTCAGCGCTCTAATTTTCATTTTTTTTTTTTTTTTTTTTTGTACATAGCTTTCATCTTTACGTTTACGATGCTTTATGGAAAATATAAAGAAATTAAAAAATAAGACTGTTAAGAGTGAGATTAAATTTCATAAGAAAGCGGTATCTAATTAATTTATACGTACCTTATGAATTTTTATCAGAAGTGTACATAAAATACTATAATTTTATGTACATTTATTACATTTTACTGTGTTATTTGTATTTCCATTTATTTTGTTATTAATTTTGATATTTCATTTATGGAAAAATGACATAACTGAGATTAAAATCAAAATAAGATCATATAAATTAAAGTTTAGCAGTAGTTAAATTTCATAAGATGATACTGATACTTATAGGTACCCTTCTCAGTTGAAATTGAAAAATCAAATTAACTTCCTCATACATGTTTCGCAAAAGTAAAGGCCTTAAGACCGGAGAACAATGCCGAACTCAAATAATGCAACTAAATTGTATCCTGGTTGATCTTCCGTACTTTATAATTACCGCTCGATTATAAGCACAAAAGTTACATTTTTTAATTACGTTGGCTAATCCGATTGGTCCAAACGATACAATTTTCAAAGCGCTAGACAATGGCGATCTCATCTGGACACAATTGAAAGCTCGGCGTTGCTTTTAACTAATTTTATAATATTTTTAAAACTTAATGTAAAAATCTATTATAATTAAAAGAAATAACAAATAATTGTATTAAAAATTCAATTTTCATTGAAAAAATTTTTTGCTTTCAGAAAATATTGTCCATATTCATAAAAACAAATAAAAACAAATAAAAGCATTTGAAATTAAATAATATATTTGTTTTATTGAGTTTTGTATGTTACAATTCAGAGCTGATTTTCAGGTACGTTGGCCACAATTTAAAAAAAAATACATGATTTGCATTCTTCAAAGCCTTGTGCCAATCTGTAAGGGGCGGCGCGATCGAATTTCTAGAGTTTTTCATAAAATTAGTTATGGGGTGTTAATAAAAATGAAAAAAAAATATTTCTGCCATGACTTTTATAAAAAACAACATATTTATAATAATTTCGATCATCTGTGAATAGTTTCTGAAAGTTTCATTAACATCTGACAATTATTTTTATTTTTGCAAGATTTTCCAAATTAATGTGTGTAATACATAAAAAAACGCGCTAAAAATTATCTGTTATTTACTACCCCTTGTTGCAACAAAGATAAACAAAGTTTTTAAATCAAAATTCAGAAAATTCTAAAAAGATGGAAAAATTTTTTAAAAATAATTAAAAAAAAATTTGGTCTATCCTCTTCATAAAAACATAAGCATTTAGACGATAAAATTTTGTTTTCATAAAGTTTGGCGTCTTTTTCATCAGACTATGCTCTTTTTTTAGCGATTTCGTAGAGGTACCTATAAACTTCCTGCTTGATTCTAGTGTTCCTGACCTGCAAATCGCTTTTCGGGCTCATCCTTTTACTGATGACCATGGATTCTGTTTTAAAATGAAATAAAAAAAAAACAAAAAGAGAAAGATTTTGATGAATTAAAAAATTACACAAAGCAGAAATTACAAAGCGGACAGAGCTAATTTCTTCAACTGAATACTGAATAGTAGCGTCTCAACACGAAGGGGTTTCTTGTTTTTCACAGATTGTTGTCGCGAAGGCTTTACGTAGTTCTTTCCTGAAAAGTTAAACTTGAATGTTCGTTTCATTTAAATTCTTCTTAGGAAGACACAGAAAGGAATTTTATCTTCTGGGGGTTGAATCTGCCTGTAACTGTCTGTTCTTTCTTTCTTTCTCCGTGCTGATTTATGACCCCAACCCCGGTTAAAACTAATCCTTCGTCCTTGAAGCGTGGGCGCCAATACTTCCTCTTTGACAATCAATCGCTTTCTGATCTTATCTGCTAACAGCAATCTTCTTTATTGAACAATGGAGGATCACACCGCCTCCGTCCAGGTTTGCACAACGGCTTGAGAGCACGTCTCTCATTGGCCAGTAAATGCGAACTTATTTCTCCATAAATTAAAAAAAAATGAATCCGCAATAATTCACAGCTAATTTTGACGGTTCTTTAGGTGCTGATTTTAAAAATAAATTTTCACAACTGCAATAATTTATCTTTACAACTCGTCTGGCACCTGTAAAAATATGAAACACAACTTAGACGATTAAACATTTATTTACTACAGTATTTTTAAATATAACATATTACACAGTAACTCACTCTCTCTCTCTCTCTCTCACACACACACACACACACAAACACACACACACACACACATATATATATATATATATATATATATATATATATATATATATATATATATATATATATATATACATATATATATATATATATATGTATATATATATAAAATGAAATGAACTAAATCTGACAATTATTTCAATATATTTTCTGTTTATATGTTAATTTTATAGATACAAATATTATAAGTAAATGGTCTGTTTATAATAAACAGTATTAATTACATTTACCGGCCTGAATGTCCGAAATATTTCATAGAAAATATGTGTCCGTGTAGGATACAGGTTCGATTCCTGTCGGAGGACACGTATTTTCTATGAAGGCAGGTAAATGTAGTTGATACTGTTTATTATAAACAGACCATTGATTTAAAATACTTGTATCTATAAAAATAACGTATAGACAGAATATATATATATATATATATATATATATATATATATATATATATATATATATATATATATATTCTTTATATATATTCTATATATATATATATATATATATATATATATATATATATTCTATATATATATATTTGTGTGTGTGTGTGTGTGGAACACCCTTCCCTATTCCAGTTTCCCTGAGAGCTATAATCTCCAACTATTCAAATGTAATGTCAATCGACATCTCCAGTTGCCTTGATCTATCCACTATCCTTCTCCTCATCCTTTCTTCTGTCACTCCTATCTGCTCTCGCTCCAAATCTTCTGCAACCCCTTGCATCCTAGTGGCTTCCCGCTTTGCTCGGGGCGTAATGCTTAAAATATATATATATATATATATATATATATATATATATATATATATATATATATATATATACCGTGAGTATCAGCAAAATTGTCCAAATCGTGTAAGAGCAAAATCGTACAATTGTTAGATTAAGCTTTAAACCGTTGTATCTGAGAAAGGATTGAAGATATCTTACTGGAATTCTCCGAGGTTTTTAAAACACTATTGGACTCTACATTGAGCAATAAGATTGTATAATTCCTCTTCAAGCTTAAGAAAAGAATCGTGATGAAATCGATCATAAAAGAAAATGACAGATTCATCATTAATTAATCATAGCTAAGGGTTGGAAGTTCATGAAGGATTAAAATTAAATTCATATATATATATATATATATATATATTATTTCAGAAACATTTTCCAACTGATTCAAGATGATCTTCGCTCTCTCTAATTTCCTAACTTTCTGTCCTGGAGTAAAAAGGTGCCTCACACGTTTCGTTTCACATAGGATTTCATTTTCAAGTCTTTTTTCACTGCTCATTGAACTGTCAGAGCTCAAATTTTCAGCTTATTTTTTAAGGAATGCTCTGTTCATAGTAGCAGCAGGAGCCAGCCTCGTATGATTTTTGATCTGCTTTTGTCAAGAAATTCTGAAATAATGTTTGATTTGTTTTCAATTCATTGTTAAAAATAATTTTTCAAATTTTATTATTAATATATATTTATTGAAAAATGCCCAAATTAATTTATTGTAAAAGAAAATTATTTAAGGATTCAGATGAAAAACAACAAGTTTATTTTCCCGAAAAAAGCAGATCAAAAGAGAGTACGAGGCTGACACCTGCTGCTAATTTGAAGGCGTCATTCCTTAAAACAAAAGCGGAAAAATTCGGGAGTGCGTATCTTGAAAGATAACTAATTATTTGCTTTTTTATTGGAAAACGTTGATATAAAACATTAAATCAGTTGAAGAATCCCTTCAGATTGATCAGCTGTAAATTCTCCACCCCAACTTAACTCAACTGTAGAATCTCCTCCAATACAGATCAACTGTAGATCTTTGAAACTTGTTAAAAATGAATCTTATTTTTTTCTTTTTCAATTTGTTCTTTTCGTAGAAAAAGATTGGAGTTTGTTTTTTTTTAAATAAAGAAATACATATGTAGTATAGAAGAACCAGATATATATGCGATTAAAGTTTGTTTACATTTCGAAAGATTTTACTAAACTTCAATTTTTAAAGCTCAAAAACCGTATAAATATCACGCTCTTCAGAGATTTCAATGGATTTTCCATAAAATCACTATTTTAGAATTATTATATGGAAATAACAACATTCTACATTAAATTTTAAATTTTTTTAGAGATTTTCAAACTAAACATTTTCATCAAAATCATATCTAGTGCATATTACAAGATTGACTTTTTATATTAGTATTAGAAATTAAGAATCTTAAGTTTGTAATATAAAAAGGTAAGATTATTAAGATTATTTAGATGTAAAATTTCCATGTATTACGCTTTAAAGTCTTCCGGAACTATACTTTTTTTTCGGATCAACTCCAGAATCCAACTGTATAATCCCCCAAAGCACGCCCGGGGAAATAGATTCTTCAATTGATCCAAATTATTTTTTACATCGAGTAATAGAAACACAAAAAAAGATTAAAGGTGTGTTTCTCTAAAAAGACAAAAACAAAGTCAGAAGTGTAAATATTTAATATTGACTTTTAATGTTTATTTTTTATTGTTTTAAAAACTTTTAAAACACGAATATTTTTTTAAATAACCGGCTGAACTGATGGAAATAAATTGTTATTAAATATTTCTGTCCTTATTAGTTTAGTTTCATTATCATCTTTCATAACGCCGTAAAGTTAAAATAAAAATAAAAAAAAAAGTATACACCGGCAAAATAATGAGTAGGTAGTTATTTTGCCTAAAAAATTAATTGCCAATCAGTTCTCTGGAGAATAAGTTAATGTTTAATGCAAGTATCAAATGTGAACATTTCTCATAAAATTTTAATGATTTTTTAATACAAGTGTTCAATTATTTTATTACGACCATTACTATGGATCCAAAAATAGGATAGTAAATTTCAAAAATTGAATTTAAGAAAAGACTTAAACAATCATTGGCTGTATAGGATAAAATCCTGTAATTGTTTACTTCTATTTTTAAGCAAAACTTCCCTAATGCTATTATATTAGGTTAGTGCAAAAATAATATCGTTTTTTGACGATATTATCTTTACAACTCGTCTGGCACCTGTAAAATTTTTTAATACGTCAAAAAACGATATTATTTTTGCACCAGAATAAAATACGAATGGGTCATGAATATGCCTAGCTAAGGTTGGGACAGTTAAAAGATTATCAACCTTTCTTACAACCTCACTTTCAGCCTTGTGCCAAATTGTATCTTAGTACAATAAATTAAATTTCCTATGTCGTTGAGTATGCCCTTTTCCTATTTGTTTCTTTTTTCTATTTTTTTTTTTTTTTTTTTTCATCGATTAGAATGAGTAAACGGCAAAAACTGAGGGGTGCCGCTTACCCGCAAGTTGAAAACTACCAGAGAACGTAGGGAAAGAAAACGTGCTGTAAAGATACATGTTTTCCTACAGAAGAAATATGTAGCTAAAGCAAAATGAAAAGACGAGGATGCTGAATGTACATCAAAAGTAGGCGGGGAGGAACATGGAGAAAATGCGAATATGTTGGAGACAAATATAGAAATAAAAACTGAAGAGGAATTACCTGCAGGAATTAACGTTTTTAAGGAAATTGAAGGTAACACTGATGATGTGGCAAAAAGAGCTCCATTGCGTGCGGTAAGGACAGGTATGAATATGAAGAAGGAGCTGATGAAGTTACTGGAAATAAAGAAAAAAAACAGGAAAATACAGAGATTACTGTGTACGAAGACATCGCATTTTGGCCACGAACTTGTTCAGAGCAGTTGTTTGTTGATCTTGTAAAATGTGGGCCTAAATGTTTCAAAACAAAGATGAACAGTTTGCCCCGACTGTAAGACCGGGGGAAAATAGTCCGATGATAATGCTACAACACTGGTTTTAAAAAACTATGGAGAATGAAGAGACTGTTTTGATATCATTGTTGCTGTACTCAATTACGAACAAACCTCCTTACTGTTTCTCCAGTCGCCTTTTCCTGAAGACAGAGCAACGCAAATCAAGTCTAGCAAGAAATCCAGGATTTCAAAAGTTCTGGAAGCTTAATTCAAAAATGCCTGAACATGAAAATTCATCTGACCACCAAAGAGCTTTCAAGGAATGTAAGATGTTGGAAATGACCCTTAATAAAAATAAAACCCTTGACAGTAAATTCCAAGAACAAACTATGAAAGAAAGGTAGATTTGGAGACAGGTTTTAACAATGTTACTTGATGTCGTGAAGTTTCCGACAAAACAAAACCTGCCTTTTAGAGGTCACCGAGAAGATGTATATAGTTCCAATAAAGGTAACTTTATAGAACTTGTTGAACTTATGAGCAAGTATGATCCTGTTCTTGGAAAGCATTACTTGAAAGAAGCAAATGATAACTGGCAGTACTTGTCACCGAAAATCCAAAATGAATTTATTCACATCTTGGAAAACCACGTAAAGGAAACTATATTGGATGGAATTCGAAAAGCCAATTATTTTGCAATCATACTAGACAGCACACCGGACATTTCTCATACTGATCAGATTAAATCATTTGTTGATATGTTGAAGACAAAGAAATGGAGGTGCGGGAATCATTACCATCACTGAGCATGAGAAAACATCTTATAATATTAAGAAGACTATTTTGATCGACTGGAGAAAGAGAAACTTGATTTCAAAAAATGTAGAGGGGTAGGATTTGACAATGCGGTTAGTATGGTTGGAGTTTATGATGGTGTTCAACGTCTTCTACAAGACATAAATGGTAAAGTGAAATTTGTGCCATGTTCTAATCTAACACTTTCGCCCCAGCCCCTCATCCTCCGACGTCTTACTCTCTGGGCTGAGGTGTCTACTCGGCCTTAACCGAACTTAAGGGAATGTCCGTAGGTCCCCTGAGCCTCCGTAGATCATTCGACCGGTCCACTGGTTTATCCTGTTTCCTGCCCACGTTGTGTTTGGCTTGATCCAGAAAGCAGAAGTGATGTACATTCATTCACAGTCGACTGAAGATGTAGACACGGCTGGAGAGTCTGTACCAAGAAATTTAGAATGCAGCAAAAAAAAAATTAACATCTGCAGAAAGCCGGACAAACAACTATTCAATGATTGAATTGTTAATGTCTTTTATATGACAGAAAAGAATAGTAGAGAAAAAAACGGGTTACAGAAAAGAAAAGTAATTGATATAAAAACGCATACACTGGATTCTGGACAGAGAGAGAGTGTGTTATGATTAACTTGTTGTTAAATCGTTTCAGAACGTTATACAACTCTTGCGATGGGGGAATAAGATTTCTGGGTGCGGCGTAAAGTTTATAGTGGCGTTCCTCCTTAGCAGTAATAACAGTAGTAGTAATATTCGTGGCAGCAGAAGCAGCGGTACTTATCTCATCAGTACCTGTTAGTGGACACTTCGTTTCAATTTCTAACGTCACTTTCAATCTCCGATATCTCTCCACCCAGCTCGACTGCACTCGACGGCAGACGAGCCAACCACTCTGATTATTGTAGCTTGTGCGACGTTTCCGTTTCCAGTGGTAGTAACAACAGTAGCAGTCTTAGATGTTGGCGGAATAATTCGCTTCTTCGTACTTAGATCAACAAAATATGTCAGCGGGCGTTTGGTTCCAATCTCTGACATCACTTTCAATCTCCGATCTCTCTCCACTCACCTTGAATGCACTCGACGGCAGACGAGCCAACCACTCTCACGAAAAGATTTCTGTAGCACCGCGACCCGTAACGGCCGCCTGCGGGTGCCCATGCACGTGACGGCACGCAGCGACAACGACGTGCCGACCGATCGTGGCCTCTCCCGTCTGGCACTTTTTCGGCATAGCTACGCCTTTATATAGATAAATCTGGCTGATCATAATCGACCCTTGGCCCGCACGCGATTATCCCTGGTGCAGCTGTCAACCCAATATCATGTGAATTTCAAAGTTCCTCATAGCTTTAGTAATCTCTATTTCAAATTTTAACCGATAAAAATTATTTCGATCATTTTCCATTGTCTTTCTAATGACCCAATTCCAAATGGGCTAGATCAGATTTCCCCTCAGTAAACAAAATTGCTCTGATCTAATTTCGCTACTCAGATTCACTCTAATTTCAATAAAAAAGAATATTCGTGTGTGTGTGTGTTTTCCAAACTCTCTCTTTTACACTAATCCTAGTCTGGATTTATGAGCTGTTCATGCCTCAGCTGTGAATGCAAGTGCCATTACATTTTTCGGAGGGATTGAGAGACACTATACATTTTTCTCCTCTTCCAGTCACCGGTGGAAAGTTCTATCTTCGCATGTGATGGTCACGATGAAGCGTTTGGTAACCACCCGTTGGAGTGCACGTTAGGAAGCTATTCATGCAGTGAAAACCAGATTTCAAGGAGTGATTCAGGCATTCGATTCATTTACCTCGGCTTCAGGAAATCTTCAAACGAGAGGGGATGCCCAAATTATTTTGCTTTCAATTGAAAACTTCTCCTTCATATCACATTTGTTTTACTGGGAAGAAATTCTGGGACAAATAAATCTCATCCAAAAGAAACTTCAAGAACCTGGTATCGTTTTGAATGCGTGCATAACCCACATGGATGCGACCAAAATGTTCTTTAACCGAAACAAGGACAGGCTTGTGTCTGAATCGGTTGATCAAAGTAAAACAAAGTGCGAAGAAATAGAAATTCCAGTTGAAAAGTGGGTTAGAGGAAAGAGAAAGCTAGCCGGGGAAAAAGATGTATGGATATATGTTAAACACTTGTGCAGGAGGTAAAGAGAAATCTTTACGAATGTCATGATCGACTTGTAAATGAACTGGAAGCACGATTTGACTCCATATCTCATCTGAAAACTCTCTTAGCCAGATTATCATCGCAAGCAATCCTGAAAGTTACTGAAGGCGAGTTGAAGCGAAAATTGAAAATTCTCGGTAGCGAATCTAGACGGATCTAGGCTGCTTTTGGAAGTTTTCCGACTTCAGGATTTTTTAGCAACAGCTTCGAAAGTGGAATGTGACATGACCACGATAACCAAATCATCAGCTATAAAATGGCCGAGATGGATTTATCGATGGCAAGTTCAAGAAACAGTGCCAAATATTGTGATTGATCTACGGCTGTTTTGGATGCTCACAGTTTTCTCAAAACTGAAGCTCATTAAAAGTCACTTGAGATTGAGTATGTCACAAGATCGCTTATCCAATTTGTCCCTCCTTTCAATTGAACATGAAACTGGAGAAGAGGACCGTGCGGTGAAGATATAAAGAACACACGTGGGTTAAATTTTTCCTGCTAGCCGGTCCAGCTACATGAGAATGTTGGACTTTAATTAAATTCAAACAAGACCGATAATTATATGCAAACAAATATATGTATCAACAACAAGTTACAAGCACATGGACAGTTACATTGAGTTTGCGTGGTGAATATTATGTGTGTGTATTGTGGTGAGTGTTCGTACGTACGTGTATTGTTCTTACCGTGTTCCAAGAATTTGGGAAACGCTATACTGGTGAGAGCTCACATATTGATATTAGGTTGGTGCAAAAATAATGCCGTAATAATGTCGTTTTTTGACGTTAAAAAATACGTCAAAAAGCGATATTATTACGTCATTATTTTTGCACCAACCTAATATTAGCTGAAATGATTAGAAAAGAATTACCCCACCTCATCAACTCGAGGTGGTATAAGGCCCAAGGCCTGAGGGGAAAAAAAGAGATCGAAGCAAAGGGTTACCCAGTATTTATAGCCAGTGGAGAGAGACCCCTGGTGAAGAAACTGAGGAGGAGATAACTCCGACAGACTTTTACGAAGTTATTAGTAACTTTGCTTCTACAAAAGCTCGAAAGGTTAAAATATGATAACGTTTATTCAGCTAATTTTTCAATTTGTTGTTTTTCAATGCCATTAAAAATATTTCATTTATATTTTTCATCTAAAAAAAATGCGGGTACCATTATAAATACGGGCCCCGGTCGGCACTTTGCCTCGGTACGCCTCTGGTAAGCATACACCTTAGAAATGGGGAGAGTTCTTTTTTTTTTTTTTTCTTTGGAGAAAAGATTTTCCTATAATTAAAAAATGGTGCAATATTATCACTGATGACAATTGCATGTAAATAATATCAGTGTCGTTGAAGTGGATGAATAAATAAAGCCGTTCTTATATATTAGGTTATATTTATTTATTTGGCATGCCATTAAACGTGACAGCGACGCCATTCGCTTTTATCACATTTCCTGTGGAGACGAAAGGCAATGCTTGACTGTAAAAAAATGCAACAGTGACAGATACTGGAAACGTTGGTCTAAAACTGGCATGAGCAAACCTTTTCGAGCAGTTGGCTGCATGATCTAAATGTCATCGCAAGACGGTCTGCCCTGCTTAAAAAAAAAGGTCATTTTTCGTAGTAAGTACCTCAGCTATTTTCGCTACGGAAATCTTATAGCGTAAGTATATACACCTTAAAAATGGAGGAAAAGTTTCTTCTTTCTTTTTTTCTTTAGAGAAAAAATTTTTCCATAATTAAAAAAGCTGATGTCTTGATATAATATTATCAAGGTGATTAACACCTGTCACTGCATGTGATTTATTTCTAATTTATTCGTTTGTAAATAAAAATATAATTCATCTTTAGAGAAAGAAATGATCCTGAATGCTTCGTGTTTCAAATGTAAAAGATATTTGCATGTCTGATCTTCCTTAGTGAAAATCACCAATAGTTTAGAATGATGAAAACGTCACTTTACGAAATTCGTTTACAAAATTCAAGAATCATTGTTTGCGACGAATTGTTTTTAAGGGTAGCTTAGATAACGGAACTCACTATCTATCGTAATTAACCAGCTTGCTAACCATTATACCACGTCGATATATTGTCTGTGTATGGGGTTGTACATGGGAAAGCGTGAGGGAACAAGGAGAACGAAAAGTAGAGCGTGTCATTAAGAAAGACCAAACGGGCCACTGACTGACTTAAAGCATGCTATCCTTGAAATAGACTTTATCGGTTGGGAATGTTTACATATTGGTATGAAAAAGGAAAGAAAAAAGAAAGAAAAAGGAAAGGGAAACAGATAATTTTCTACATTAGCTCTTTTCTTTCTTTTTGTCGTTCTTTCTTTCTTTTTTCTTTCTTCCTTCTTTCTTTGTTTCTTTTTTCTTCCAACTGATAGCAATATGTCGCATTGATCTTAACAAGGTAAGTTCTGTGCATTTCTTAACAATCAACATCGATTGTTTTATAATTGTGCTTTGCAGGCGATAATTGGGTTTTGTGTTAATCATATAAGCACCTGATATTTTTTTAACCATAATTGTATCGTTTATTAAAATTATATTTTTCTAATTTCAACTTAGATTTTTTGTTTGGTAAAAGATTTTTGTATCTCACATTGTTTCAACAGCAGTAAAAACAGACGATAAACTGAAACTGCCTAGTTGTATACAAACAATGCAGGTCTTTCTTCTTTTTTTTTTTAAATCATGGCTCTTTCATTGCCTCTTCGTCTGAGTAAATCATATTCATTTATTGTTTGTTTGTTTGTGTGTTTAATAAAATATTTTTTCAAGGGCAAAACTGTAGTCTTGAAGGTTTTGGTGACATACAAGAGCATTATGTGTGTTTTTAATTCTAAGTCCTTTTTACGTCCGTATTTTCGTTTCTTTAAATTTCGTGACGCTTCTACAATTTTGGGGGGGGGAATTATTACATTTTATTTAACAGACTCCTGCCCATGTCCTGTTGAAACACTGGTTCTCATACGATCACTGAAGTTAAGCAACATCGAACCTGGGCAGTACCTATTTATATGATTGCTTAGGGATACCAGGTGCTGTAAATTTGGATATGCGGTATAATGGTTAACTGTCCAGTAAACGAAAACCGGAGAGTCGTGTTCCAATTCCAGTTGGGTTCGTTATATTCACTTGCCCTTTGGGTGAAATGATTAAAAATAACTGTATAATTTTTTTTTTTGTTTTTTTGTTTTTCATTTGGATTTTTCTGTTTACATTATTTACATTATTCGGACTGTTCATTGCAATATTCGCAACGTTTCGGCCGTTGTACGCTCCGACCTTATTCAGGTGACTGGAATTTCGAACCGAACCCTTTATTTCGTCCACCGGGTAGATTGTTCTAGTTCCACGTGCCATGTCTCTTCCGGATGTCTTAGTTATTTCCCTTTAACTCAACTCTCCAAGTTTTTTTGGTCCACCACTGCTGTAGCCTGGTATTGAACTCACAACTCTTTGGATCTAGTCAGCGAATCTCAAGGATACATGGCCCAGTGGATAAAGGCGTTGATTATATCCAATGACTAGACCCAAAGAGTTGTGAGTTCAACCAAAAAATCAGGAGAGTTGAGTTAAAGGGAAATAACTGAGACATACGGAAGTGGCATGGTACGTGGAACTAGAAACCCCATATCCTCACCCCACTGACCAACGCACTCCACCAGACACAAGTCTCCGGTTCCCAATGTCAATTCGAACCAAACCTCCAAACACGTTGTGATTGTTTTGAACCTGGAGAGTGGTCATCAAATCGTAGAAATCCGAAAGCTCTCCGTTGCTCCATTTGCGAGTTTGTCGAGTGAGAATCGGGTTAAAAGAAAAATAAATATAACGAAGTCGATTCAATTTTGAAAGGACAAAAGTTTATATATATATATCTATCTATATATATATATATATATATATATATATATATATATATATATATATATATATATAAAGCAAACACACGCACAAAAAACTTCTTGTCGCACAAGGTTGAATGTTTCTTGTATGTGAACCAAACAATCACAAATATTTCGAATAATTTCGGTAAGGAGAGATGTAGCCTTCGTTTTAACCCTTTTTGGTCTGTTCTTTGAGTAACTACTACAATCTTCGATGTTCCCGTTCTCAGTAATAGTAGTAGCAGGAGTAGTGTTAACGGGGGCATTTCGCTTCTTCGGCGTCAGCTTCAGCAACACACAGCGAACGCTTCCTTTTCAATCTCTGACGTTTCTTCACTTAAGTTCGACTGAATTCGAAGACAGACGAACCTGAAACTCGCCTCTTTCTTAAGAGAACCGGCCTCATGTGTCCCAGACTGGTGACGTATCTGTTTTTCTAGTGCGAACGTACTAACATACTATCAAAGTACAACTTCACTCCTCCGAGAATAAACCATTTACTTTTTCATTGATTGGTTTCCAAGACGCTATTGTCTATCACCTCGCTATTAATTATTCTGCCGCTCTTTGTAAACTAGAGATTCTTGTTTTAAAAATACCTTCTAGATCAATACATCGCCAATTTTAACTTCGATTCTTATTGTGTCAAAATCCATTTCTTTTTTAAAAGTTCCAAATTATTATTGTTCCAGCAATTTTCTATTAATCTGATATACTTTGTACACTTAGAAAAAGATTGTATTTCTTGTTCTAAATTAACTTTCTGTAACATTTACATTTCAAAGTCTTTACAGCATATTAAAATATTGCTTATTCGAAAACGCCTCTCATTCACTTGGTGTTTTCTGTTTTACAGCATATCCTCCTTTATTATCATTATTATTAATTCAGGGGTGATATCGCCCCGGTGGACGAAATAAAGAGTTCGGTTCGAAATTCCAATTGTATATGAACCACAACGGATTCGGAGATCATCGCATATTGAATGCATCTTCGTGTGTGTGAATTATTTTTGCTTTTTAATAAAACGCCATTTTCCAGGTCAAAATTGTAATCAGGCAGTCAGCAGTGGGGGATGTCGGTGGCATACCAGAGTGGCTAGTTTAATTTTAAATCCCATTTTTATGTCTGTATATTCTTTTCTTTAAATTTCGGGATGTTTTACCGATGTATCTTTAGGAATATTTTTCTACATCCTATTTGGTAGTCTTAAGATGTAAAGATTGTTGCTTCATTTATTTTGTTAAAATTTTAATTTCTTTAAAAGTGTTTATGTTTTTTTAATATTGAGATCAGCTAAATTTCTCTCCATTTCAAATAGTTATGTACTTTCTTCGGAAATATAATGTACCCTGTTTTTGTATTTATACATAATGAAAAAAATATACATTTACATGCGGAGTAGTGTCCTCATCTTTGTTGTTCTTATCACAAGGTTTCGGCCATTCTAGACTTCCGGATAATAAATAAATGAAGCATCTACTCAAACATGGGTATCCACTAAAAATAACGTTTAAGTGATAAAATATGTCGGATTAATAAAAAAACACTACTTCTTTAGAAATTGCTTCGTTTTCGTTTGGATACGAAATGGAGCAGATATAAATGTTTCGAGGGACTGAGAAAGGTTTACAATTATATGGCACGATTTAACTTTGCTTGATTGCCGATGCAATTAGTGGCAGGCACAGTGTGCAAACACGTCGGATCTAACGATCAAGGGAGATGCTGCCGGATTAAGAAAACTTAATAAAATTTCTCTAATATTCAGGCTAGTAGAGGAAAATAAATAGTTTAATAAATAAACAGAGCGTCTACTCAAATATGAGTGTCTACTGAAAGTAACGTTTGAGTAATATATATATATATATATATATATATATATATATATATATATATATATATGTGTGTGTGTATTTATGTATATATATATATATATATATATATATATATATATATATATATATGTATATATATATTGTGTGTATTTATGCATCAATTTTTAATTGCTGCATGTTTCATTAAATAATCTAGACAGCTTTTGTCCATTTATTTTAAGTAAGTTCCTTTCATATTGTCTGATAAGCTTAATAACATTATCATTGAAAGACGAAAGGAAATCATTATATTGATACATGTTTTAATCCTATCTAAGCTTTCGGCTTACATAAGCCATTATCAAAGATGGCAATTACATTTCAATATATTAAACAATACACGGACAAAACAATAATGGTAGTCTGTTTTTTGCATGAAAAATTTCAAAGCAACGACAAACACGTGTATACAAGACGCGGAAGCGAAAATAGCATCGCAGCTCGTGACGTCACACATGACCACGCTAGAGTGAAAACGAGAAATATTAAGTATGGGAAACCACTGGTATAAACCAATGGCTTCTGTTATCAATTATAGATATTTAAGAATATTTGTGGAGATTTCATAGTTTATTTTGTTCAGGTTAGGTTTCAACTGTTTTATGTATATAGCTTCAAGAATTTTTAGTTTTTGTTTATTGTTTTCATGTTTAAGTATAGCTGTGTTTTCAACAAGGATTTTCCGGAATTGTGTACGCGGCCAGGCATGTTGTTTTAAATGCCTAAAAATGTTAGAGTTATCATTCAAATGTAGAGTCAAGCGTCGTGAAAGCGAGTTTGTTGTGTGACCAACATAAATATTATTTAATCCATTTGAGATACAGTGTCCCAAAGGGGACTTGAGTTTGTAAACTATGTTGTTGTTTTTTTTTTTGCAAATCACTAACGAGGAGTGGGGGGAGAATCATTGCGAATAATTAAGTTGGATATACTAGACTTAGTGTATTATATGATTAACTTAATTTTTTTGCTAGTATCAGTTGTAGATATATTAGTATTTACTCATTTTTTTTAGTATATTTTCATCTTGTTTATAATTAGTATGCATTTGACTACGATATAGGAGATTAATATGTTTGGGATTAGTTCAAGCAGTATTATGTTCTATTTGCGTAGTATTAAGACTACTAAGAAAGCATCTTATTTGTTCATCAACAATATAGATTTGAAAGCTATTATAAATAAATGTTTGTTTTATATTCATTAGTTCACTGTAAAAAATCTGTTTTGTAGATGAACTAGTTTCTGCACGATGTATTAGATTTTTTATAATTGCTATTTTGTAGTAATATGGACATTTGCTTTTGTAGTTAAGTATACATGAATTTATGCTGGTGGGTTTTTCTATGGCGAAATAGTAAATCTGTTATTATTTGTGTTTATCAATATGCCAAGGAAGGGAGTTTTATTATTAGTATTGAGTTCATACGTGAATTTAAGGACAGAATTATTTTGGAAACGTTTTTGAAGTTGAAGTATTTCATCTGTATTTTTAACTAACATAAGAATATCATCAACATATCTTAGATAGATGGATGGTTTTTTAACATCTGTAAATATCTTATTTTCGAGGTTCGACGTAGAAATTATTAAATGTCGGACACAGTACTGAACCCATGGAGACATCATCACGTTGTATATATATATATATATATATATATATATATATATATATATATATATATATATATAATGATCTAAGAAAGGGACTTCAGTAGTACAAGAGAGTAGTAGTTTCCGTAATATATTCGGATTAATTTAGATAGGATTAAAACATGGATCAATATGGTGATTTCCTTTCGTCTTTCAATGATAATGTTATTAAGCTTATCAGACAATATGAAAGGAACTTATTTAAAATAAATAGACAAAACTTGTCGATATTATTTAATGAAACATACGCACACACACACACACACACATATATATATATATTTGTATATTTAACTATGAACCTAAAGAGACAGGTAAACCTACCTAGGTTTCACCTACGCGGATCATCAGTGCATCGTGATGATCCGCTTAGGTGAAACCTAGGTAGGTTTACCTGGCTCTTTAGGTTCATAGTTAGATTTGCTCTACTTAGTGTATTGAGCACTTTACTTAGCTACTTTTGCTTTACTTGTTTTGGTGTTTTTTTTCTTAGGAATCTGAGTTTGGATTCTGGAAGATTGTTTCTCCTCAATTACATGTTCTTAGTACTTTATTTTTTTATCCCTTACTTTTCCTTGGGCATTGGTTTGTTCATTTACAAACCAAAACACCTAAGGTTTTTCCAGACGAGCATAACTATTGATATTTATATTATCATTATTATATATATATATATATATATATATATATATATATATATATATATATATATATATATAGTGAGAGAGAGAGAGATTAGACTCTCGTCGGCTACTCCAGCATTTCAGTTCTTAGACACGAACAGGCAGACTACCCGCAAATATTTGATTATAATGGTGAGGGTCTTGCGCAGAACCAAACACAGTTTTCGAAAGAAATGAATATAAAACGGCGGTCATGTTTTGAATTGACGAAGAAATGAAATTTTGTTTTGAATTGACGAAGAAATGAAATTTTGTTTTGAATTGACGAAGAAATGAAATTTTGTTTTGAATTGACGAAGAGATGAATATTTGCTCAAAAATTAATATAAACAATGCGACTTGAATTACAATTCGGCTGTTTGATTTGACATTATCAGCAATCAACCGCACATCCATGCACACATAGAATACTATAAACAAACACACACACTATATATATATATATATATATATATACATATATAGGTATATATATATATATATATATATATATATAGAGAGAGAGAGAGAGAGAGAGAGTTAGGTAAATCAAATGATCAGATATCAGCAACCGCATACGCGCGTGTTAGCGTGATATATGTATAATTATATATATATTTGGTTGTCGTTTTCTCACAGAGTAACATATATGAGAAAACGGCATTATTTTTGCACCAACCTAATATATATATATATATGATGATGAAAATGTTCTTACAGACAATGTTTACCTTGTCACGAAATGTTTGTATTTTTTAAAGTGCTCAAAAGCAATCGAAAATATAACGCTAAAAGATTACTTATCCGGAAGAAGGTTAGTGTTTGTAATATCTTTGATCTTATATATAAACAGATATATTTAACAACAATACACAAAATATCTTCAAATACTAAAGAGTTAATTTATTCAATAAAATCGTCATTGGCTTCAACAACGACGTCCAAGCGACCTCAGCTACTGTTACTTTTGTTCTTACCGATCTACTTTCATTACTGAGAAGGTTCTTCGTATATTTTCCTTATCTCACGGGTCATGTAATTTCAAGATTGTGCTTTTAGATATCAATCCTTCTTTTATACAAGATACATTAAAAACGACTGAGAATGTTGTGCGTTTACATTCCATGGTCGCTGACGTGTCATATAATTTAATGCTTGAGTATTTGGATAGCAATCCCTCTTTTATTAAAGACGACTGAAAAGGTTGTGCGTTTACGTGTTATGGTGGCTGCCGTGTCATGTAATTTCACGATTGTGTGTTTGAAAAGAAATCCTTCTTTTCTACAAGTGTCATTCAAGACGACTTACAACGTTGTGCGTTTACTTTTCATGGGTGCTGCCCTGGCATGTAATGTCATTATTTTGTATTTGAACAGCAATCCTTCTTTTCTACAAGTGTCATTCAAGACGACTGAAAATGTTGTGATTTTAATTTTCATGGTGGCTGCCGCTTCATGTAATTTGATGATTGTGTGTTTGGACAGCCATCCCTCTTTTCTACAAGTATAATTCAAGACGACTGACAATGTTGCGCGTTTACGTTTCATGGTGACTGCCCTGTCATATAATGTAATGATTGTGTATTTGAACAGCAATCCTTCTTTACTACAAGTGTCATTAAAGACGACTGACCACGTTGTGCATTTACTTTTCATGGTGGCTGCCATGTCATATAATTTAAAGATTTTGTATGTTGGCAGAAATCATTCTTTACTTAAAGAGGTCTGAAAATGTTGTGCGTTTAAATTCCGTGCTGGCTGGCTTATCATGTAATTTAATGACTGTGTATTTAGACAGCAATCCAACTTTTCTTAAATACGCCTGAGAAGTTTTTGCGTTTAATTTCCATGGTATCTCCCGAGTCATGTGATTTAATAATTGTGTATTTGGGCAGCCATCCCTCTTTTATTAAAGACCACTGAAAAGTGCGTGCGATTGTTTTCGATGGTGGCCGCAGTGTCGTGTAATTTAATGATTGTGTATTTGGACAGCAATCCCACTTTTATAAAAGACCACTGACAACGTCGTTCGATTCCTTTGCATGGTGTCTCCCGTGTCAGGTAATTAATGATTGTGTATTTGGACAGCAATCTCTCTTTCATTAAAGACCTTTGACAAGGTTGTGTATTTACTTTCCATTATATCGTCCGGGACATGCAATTTAATGATTGTGTATTTTGACAGCAATCCCTCTTTTATTAAAAACCACTGAGTAGTTTCTGCGTTTTATTTCCATGGTGTCGCCAGTGTCATGTAAATTAATGATTGTGTATTTATACAGCAATGCCTGTTTTATTAAAGAACAATGAAAGGTCGTGCCTTTCCTTTCCATGGTGGCCGCCGTGTCATGTAATTTAATGATTGTATTTGCGACAGCAATCCACCTTTTATTAAAGTCCACAGACAAGGTTGTGCCTTTACTTTCCATGGTCTCGCCCGTGACATGTAATTTAATGATTGTGTATTTTGACAGCAATCCCTCTTTTATTAAACACTACTGAGAAGTTTCTGCGTTTTATTGCCATGGTATAGTCAGTGTCATGTAAATTAATGATTGTGTATTTAGAGAGCAATCCATCTTTTATTAAAGACCGATGAAAGGTAGTGCCGTTCCTTTCCATGTGGCCCGCCGTGTCATGAAATTTAATGATTGTGTATTTGGACGACAAACCCAATTTTATTAGGACCACTGAGAAGATCGTGCGTTTCCTTTCCATGGTGTCTGTTGTGTCAGGTATAATGATTGTTTATTAGGACCAAAATCCCTCTTTTGTTAGGCACACTGACAAGGTCGTGTGTTTACATTCCATGGTGGCCGCCGTGTCTTGTAATTTATTGATTGTGTATTTGGACAGCAATCACTCTAATATTAGGACCTCTGACAAGTTCGTGCGTTTCCTTTCCATGTTGGCCGCTGTGTCATGTACGTTAATGATTGTTTATTTCAACAGCAATCGCCCTTTTATTAAAGACCACTGACAAGGCCGTGCGTTTACTTTCCATGGTGGCTGCCGTGTTCTTGTAATTTAATGATTGTGTATTTGGACTGCAATCACCATTTTATTAAACACCACTGACTATTTCGTGCGTTTACTTTCCATGGTGGCTGCCGTGTTCTTCTAATTTAATGATTGTGTATTTGGACAGCAATCCCTTTTTTATTAAAGACCACAGACAAGGTCGTGCGTTTACTTTCCATGGTGGCTGCCGTGTCTTGTAATTTAATGATTGTGTATTTGGACAGCAATCACCCTTTTATTAAAGACCACTGACTATTTCGTGCTTTTCCTTTCCATGGTGGCTGCAGTATCATGTAATTTAATGATTGTGTATTTGGACAGCAATCCCTTTTTTATTAAAGACCACTGACAAGGCCGTGCGTATACTTTCCATCATGGCTGCCATATTCTTGTAATTTAATGATTGTGTATTTGGACAGCAATCACCCTTTTATTAAAGACCACTAACAATTTCGTGCTTTTCCTTTCTATGGTGACTGCAGTATCATGTAATTTAATGATTGTGTATTTGGACAGCAATCCCTTTTTTATTAAAGACCACTGACAAGGCCGTGCGTTTACTTTCCATGGTGGCTGCCGTGTCTTGTAATTTAATGATTGTTTATTTGGACAGCAATCACCCTTTTATTAAAGACCACTAACAATTTCGTGCTTTTCCTTTCCATGGTGGCTGCAGTATCATGTAATTTAATGATTGTGTATTTGGAGAGCAATCCCTTTTTTTATTAAAGACCACTGACAAGGTCGTACGTTTCCTTTCCTTGGTGGCTGGCGTGTCTTGTAATTTAATGATTGTGTATTTGGACAGCAATCACCCTTTTATTAAAGACCACTGACAAGTTCGTGCGTTTACTTTCCATGGTGGCTGTTGTGTTCTTGTAATTTAATGATTGTGTATTTGGAATGCAATTAGCCTTTTATTAAAGACCACTGACAATTTCGTGCTTTTCCTTTCTATTGTGGCTGCAGTATCATGTAATTTAATGATTGTGTATTTGGACAGCAATCCCTTTTTTATTAAAGACCACTGACAAGGCCGTGCGTTTACTTTCCATGGTGGCTGCCGTGTTTTTGTAATTTAATGATTGTGTATTTGGACAGCAATCACCCTTTTATTAATGACCTCTGACAAGGTCGTGCGTTTACTTTCCATGGTGGCTGTCCTGTTCTTGTAATTTAATGATTGTGGATTTGGACAGCAATCTCCCTTTTATTAAAGACCACTAAAAATTTCGTGCTTTTCCTTTCCATGGTGGCTGCAGCATCATGTAATTTAATGATTGTGTATTTGGACAGCAATCCCTTTTTTATTAAAGGCCACTGACATGGTCGTGCGTTTACTTTCCATGGTGACTGCCGTGTCTTGTAATTTAATGATTGTGTATTTGGACAGCAATCACCCTTTTATTAAAGACGACTGACAATTTCGTGCTTTTCCTTTCTATGTTCTCTGCAGTATCATGTAATTTAATGATTGTGTATTTGGACAGCAATCACCCTTTTATTAAAGACCACTGACAAGTTCGTGCGTTTACTTTCCATGGTGGCTGTCGTGTTTTTGTAATTTAATGATTGTGTATTTGGACAGCAATCCCTCTTTTATTAAAGACTACTGACATGGTCGTGCGTTTACTTTCCATGGTGGCTGTCGTGTTCTTGTAATTTAATGATTGTGTATTTGGAATGCAATCAGCCTTTTATTAAAGACCACTTACAATTTCGTGCTTTTCCTTTCTATGGTGGCTGCAGTATCATGTAATTTAATGATTGTGTATTTGGACAGCAATCCCTTTTTTATTAAAGACCACTGACAAGGTCGTGCGTTTACTTTCCATGGTGACTGCCGTGTCTTGTAATTTAATGATTGTGTATTTGGACAGCAATCACCCTTTTATTAAAGACGACTGACAATTTCGTGCCTTTCCTTTCTATGTTCTCTGCAGTATCATGTAATTTAATGATTGTGTATTTGGACAGCAATCCCTTTTTTATTAAAGACCACTGACAAGGCCGTGCGTTTACTTTCCATGGTGGCTGCCGTGTCTTGTAATTTAATGATTGTTTATTTGGACAGCAATCACCCTTTTATTAAAGACCACTAACAATTTCGTGCTTTTCCTTTCCATGGTGGCTGCAGTATCATGTAATTTAATGATTGTGTATTTGGAGAGCAATCCCTTTTTTTATTAAAGACCACTTACAAGGTCGTGCGTTTCCTTTCCTTGGTGGCTGGCGTGTCTTGTAATTTAATGATTGTGTATTTGGACAGCAATCACCCTTTTATTAAAGACCACTGACAAGTTCGTGCGTTTACTTTCCATGGTGGCTGTCGTGTTCTTGTAATTTAATGATTGTGTATTTGGAATGCAATCAGCCTTTTATTAAAGACCACTGACAATTTCGTGCTTTTCCTTTCTATGGTGGCTGCAGTATCATGTAATTTAATGATTGTGTATTTGGACAGCAATCCCTTTTTTATTAAAGACCACTGACAAGGCCGTGCGTTTACTTTTCATGGTGGCTGCCGTGTTTTTGTAATTTAATGATTGTGTATTTGGACAGCAATCACCCTTTTATTAATGACCTCTGACAAGGTCGTGCGTTTACTTTCCATGGTGGCTGTCCTGTTCTTGTAATTTAATGATTGTGGATTTGGACAGCAATCTCCCTTTTATTAAAGACCACTAAAAATTTCGTGCTTTTCCTTTCCATGGTGGCTGCAGTATCATGTAATTTAATGATTGTGTATTTGGAGAGCAATCCCTTTTTTTATTAAAGACCACTGACAAGGTCGTGCGTTTCCTTTCCTTGGTGGCTGGCGTGTCTTGTAATTTAATGATTGTGTATTTGGACAGCAATCACCCTTTTATTAAAGACCACTGACAAGTTCGTGCGTTTACTTTCCATGGTGGCTGTCGTGTTCTTGTAATTTAATGATTGTGTATTTGGAATGCAATCAGCCTTTTATTAAAGACCACTGACAATTTCGTGCTTTTCCTTTCTATGGTGGCTGCAGTATCATGTAATTTAATGATTGTGTATTTGGACAGCAATCCCTTTTTTATTAAAGACCACTGACAAGGTCGTGCGTTTACTTTCCATGGTGACTGCCGTGTCTTGTAATTTAATGATTGTGTATTTGGACAGCAATCACCCTTTTATTAAAGACGACTGACAATTTCGTGCCTTTCCTTTCTATGTTCTCTGCAGTATCATGTAATTTAATGATTGTGTATTTGGACAGCAATCCCTTTTTTATTAAAGACCACTGACAAGGCCGTGCGTTTACTTTCCATGGTGGCTGCCGTGTCTTGTAATTTAATGATTGTTTATTTGGACAGCAATCACCCTTTTATTAAAGACCACTAACAATTTCGTGCTTTTCCTTTCCATGGTGGCTGCAGTATCATGTAATTTAATGATTGTGTATTTGGAGAGCAATCCCTTTTTTTATTAAAGACCACTTACAAGGTCGTGCGTTTCCTTTCCTTGGTGGCTGGCGTGTCTTGTAATTTAATGATTGTGTATTTGGACAGCAATCACCCTTTTATTAAAGACCACTGACAAGTTCGTGCGTTTACTTTCCATGGTGGCTGTCGTGTTCTTGTAATTTAATGATTGTGTATTTGGAATGCAATCAGCCTTTTATTAAAGACCACTGACAATTTCGTGCTTTTCCTTTCTATGGTGGCTGCAGTATCATGTAATTTAATGATTGTGTATTTGGACAGCAATCCCTTTTTTATTAAAGACCACTGACAAGGCCGTGCGTTTACTTTTCATGGTGGCTGCCGTGTTTTTGTAATTTAATGATTGTGTATTTGGACAGCAATCACCCTTTTATTAATGACCTCTGACAAGGTCGTGCGTTTACTTTCCATGGTGGCTGTCCTGTTCTTGTAATTTAATGATTGTGGATTTGGACAGCAATCTCCCTTTTATTAAAGACCACTAAAAATTTCGTGCTTTTCCTTTCCATGGTGGCTGCAGTATCATGTAATTTAATGATTGTGTATTTGGAGAGCAATCCCTTTTTTTATTAAAGACCACTGACAAGGTCGTGCGTTTCCTTTCCTTGGTGGCTGGCGTGTCTTGTAATTTAATGATTGTGTATTTGGACAGCAATCACCCTTTTATTAAAGACCACTGACAAGTTCGTGCGTTTACTTTCCATGGTGGCTGTCGTGTTCTTGTAATTTAATGATTGTGTATTTGGAATGCAATCAGCCTTTTATTAAAGACCACTGACAATTTCGTGCTTTTCCTTTCTATGGTGGCTGCAGTATCATGTAATTTAATGATTGTGTATTTGGACAGCAATCCCTTTTTTATTAAAGACCACTGACAAGGTCGTGCGTTTACTTTCCATGGTGACTGCCGTGTCTTGTAATTTAATGATTGTGTATTTGGACAGCAATCACCTTTTAATTAAAGACCACTGACAATTTCGTGCTTTTCCTTTCTATGTTAGCTGCAGTATCATGTAATTTAATGATTGTGTATTTGGACAGCAATCCCTTTTTTATTAAAACCACTGACAAGGTCGTGCGTTTACTTTCCATGGTGGCTGCTCTGTTCTTGTAATTTAAAGATTGTGTATTTGGACAGCAATCACCCTTTTATTAAAGACCACTAACAATTTCGTGCTTTTCCTTTCCATGGTGACTGCAGTATCCTGTAATTTAATGATTGTGTATTTGGACAGCAATCCCTTTTTTATTAAAGACCACTGACAAGGTCGTGCCTTTCCTTTCCATGGTGGCTGCCGTGTCTTGTAATTTAATGATTGTGTATTTGGACAGCAATCACCCTTTTATTAAAGACCACTGACTATTTCGTGCTTTTCCTTTCCATGGTGGCTGCAGTATCATGTAATTTAATGATTGTGTATTTGGACAGCAATCCCTCTTTTATTAAAGACCACTGACAAGGTCGTGCGTTTACTTTGCATGGTGGCTCCCGTGTCTTGTAATTTAATGATTGTGTATTTGGACAGCAATCCCTTTTTTTTAAAGACCACTGACAAGGTCGTGCGTTTACTTTCCATGGTGGCTGCTCTGTTCTTGTAATTTAAAGATTTTGTATTTGGACAGCAATCACCCTTTTATTAAAGACCACTAACAATTTCGTGCTTTTCTTTTCCATGGTGACTGCAGTATCATGTAATTTAATGATTGTGTATTTGGACAGCAATCCCTTTTTTATTAAAGACCACTGACAAGGTCGTGCGTTTACTTTCCATGGTGGCTGCTCTGTTCTTGTAATTTAAAGATTGTGTATTTGGACAGAAATCACCCTTTTATTAAAGACCACTAACAATTTCGTGCTTTTCCTTTCCATGGTGACTGCAGTATCATGTAATTTAATGATTGTGTATTTGGACAGCAATCCCTCTTTTATTAAAGACTACTGACATTGTCGTGCGTTTACTTTCCATGGTGGCTGACGTGTTCTTGTAATTTAATGTTTGTATATTTTGACTGCAATCACCCTTTTATTAAAGACCACTGCCAATTTCGTGCTTTTCCTTTCCATGGTGGCTGCAGTATCATGTATTTTAATGATTGTGTATTTGGACAGCATTCACCTTTTTATTAAAGACCACTGACAAGGTCGTGCGTTTACTTTCTATGGAGGCCCCCGTGTCTTGTAATTTAATGATTGTGTATTTGGACAGCAATCACCCTTTTATTAAAGACCACTGACTATTTCGTCCTTTTCCTTTCCATGGTAGCTGCAGTATCATGTATTTTAATGATTGTGTATTTGGACAGCTATCCCTCTTTTATTAAAACCACTGACACTGTTGTGCTTTTTCTTTCTATGGTCGCCGCCCTGTTATCAATTTTAATGTTTTCTTATTTGGACCACAATCACTCTTTTCTACATGTTTCATTAAATTGTCTACCGTGTCTTGTAATTTAATGACTGTGCATTTCCTCTGTGATTGCAGTTACATACGATGTATCGTTGTTGCGGATATTTTCAATTTTAACGCGCTGTGACGGTTAGTGTTGTCTTGATTTTCTGCCACATTCTCCTACACTGCTTCAATATCTTCAGATGAACAGCGTAAACGAGCAGGCAATGGTGTTTTCACATCTGACACCGACCCAGTTTGTTTGAACTCATGAACATTTTTTCCCGTTTCACTCTTGAATCTAACGTGTTGTTTTTTTGTTGATCTATGCATGATTTAATTTCCCAAAGGTTTCAGTTGTTAAATCTCAAATCAAAAACAAATCATTCGATGCTGAATCTTAATTCTCATTCAAAATCGGTCCATGTTATTGGTACACACTTTATAGATAGATAGATAGATAGATAGATGGATAGATAGATAGAAGCTGGACATCTCAAATATTCTAACCTCTCGTCATGTGTAACAACTATTGGGAACAAGTCCGCACACACACACACAATATATATATATATATATATATATATATATATATATATATATATATATATATATATATATATAATATAATAAAAAGGCTTAAACACTAATATTCCATGGTCATAATTTATTCCATTGGAATCGTAAATACGATCCAATTCATCAAGATGAACTGTTGAATCTTCGTAATGAGATATTTTCTAAATGTAGACATAAGAAAAGATTCAAAACATAAACACCGTTTTGTAACTTTCTGTCACTTATGTCAGTTCCATCTTGGTTCAAAACATCGGGCATGACATTTTAACGGAATGACTATTATGTTTATTTTGTTTATCTCTATATAGATCATTGTGTATGTTTTTGTGATGCGCTATGGTTTTTTTTTTTTACGCCCAAATTGTTGAAATTTTACTTACTTAGTTCTTAAATTCTAATTTATATGTATGTATTTGTACGTATTTGTATGTATGTGGGTATATGTGTATATATAAATTGTTGAAATTTTACTTATTTAGTTCTTAAATTCTAATTTATATGTATGTATTTGTATGTATGTGGGTATATATATATATATATATATATATATATATATATATATATATATGTGTGTGTGTGTGTATGTATGTGTATGTATGTATGTATGTACTTGGCTACGGGTATATGTAGGTATATATTTAGGGGTGTGTATTTGTATATATATGTATGTATATGTATGGATATGTGTGTGTATGTGTATATATTCATGTATACGTATGTGGGTGTAGGTATATATAGAAGGATATATATGCAGGGATGTGTGTATATGTATGTATATATGTATATATATGTATGTATATGTACGTGTGTGGGTATGCGTATGTGTTGGTATATATGTACCCATATATATGTATGTGTATGTATGTATGTGTATATATATGTGTGTATGTGGGTATAGATGTGCGTGTATATATATATATATGTATGTATAGCTAAACGGATAGATATAGGGATACATTGTTTTTTTGTTTAATTGTATAGAAATGTAAGGTTTTAGGTATATATGTTTATGCGCATGTATGCGTATGTTCATATGTACAAGTGTGTGTAAATGGGTAAGGAGTGGATTCCTATGGATGTATGTGTGTATATGTAGGTATATGTGTGTATATGTAGGTATATGTGTGTACATTTTTGTATGTATATATATGTATATATATATATATATATATATATATATATATATGTGTGTGTGTGTGTGTGTGTGTGCGTATATATATCTGGTTTTTGTATGT
>OZ010578.1:54406178-54413678 GCA_963932145.1 Acanthosepion lycidas | reverse complement strand
AGAAAGTGTACACAATATTTACATATAGTCTTTTGTATATTCCTGGGAAGACCGTTCCTGGAATGTGTGTTGACTGAGTCGCAGTCGGGCAGAGTCTTTGGTTGGATCTCTCGATTCCTACCCTCTCTTCCCGGTACCAACCATATTTATATGGTCGCTACTCCACTATGCAAATTAGGTGGATCCTACCACAACACCCCCCTCCCAAGCCTTGGAATCCCTTTTGGATTTCAAACTGGCTTCCTATATGGGTTGATGATTATGGCTATTTCTTTGTAGATCCATTTGCATACTTCTAATATTTTTTTCGTTTTGGATTCACGTCCAATGGGTCCGTGAACTTTCGTTTCCTACCGCATCTTCTCGGTTCAGGAGTATTCTGCGGAGGTTCTACTTGAAACATATCATACATTACATCAATTCATTACATCTCTTCATTCTCTAGAACGTAACATTTTTTAAGTTGGTTCTGGTGCCTTTTATGAGTATTCTTCGGCCCTTTAATTATGTAAATCAGGTCACCGATTCTCTTATCCACTATGCCTCGCTCCCAGAACTCAACATTGTTTTTGTAGCACTTGAAAAACACCTTCTCTCCGGAAGTGTATCTTTTTCTCGCTGTATACATAGTATTCTTTACTTTATATTTTCCTGTTAAAAGCTTGTCAAACACTGACTTAACTTTCCTAGCGAACATTAGTTCAGCTGGTGCCATGTTTGAGTGTGTTCTCTGGTTTGGCGTAATTCTGTATACCTGTAGGAATTGCTGAAGCGCCTTTTCCGTTGGAACTTCTGAGGCTTTCTTCAGCGCGCGCTTTAAAGTATCGACAAATCTTTCTGCGAGTCCATTGGACCTCGGATGATACGGCGGCGTCGTTATGTGGTTAATTTGATATAACTCACAAAATTCCTTAAATTCTTCAGAAGTGAATTGTGTACCATTGTCACTCACAATACACTCTGGCACACCGAACCGTGCAAATAGTTCATGCAAAAAAGTTGTGGTGGTATTGGACGTAGGCTTTTTACAGCGTAGTACTTCCGGCCATTTTGTAAAACTATCTACCACTATTAAGTAGTAATAATCTTCTACTGGACCAGCGAAATCAATGTGTAACCTTGTCCACGGATGATCCGTCTTGGGCCATGGTTTGTGTACTATAGGTGGTGCCTTAGCTGCTAACGCAGCTTTTACATCGATGAACCATGTTTTCGATATCCACATCCATTCCTTTCCAATATACAAAGCTTCGCATTAAGCTTTTTGTTCTATTAACCCCGGGTGACCCATATGAATGTCCCGTAGTATTCTTTTCTGCAACTTTTTTGGTACTACTACTCTCTCACCATATAATAAAACTCCGTCACAAATTGAATAAATCTCCTGCACTTTTTGGTCATATGCTACGATTTTGCTTTTTATTTCTAAAATGAAATCATCGCTTTCAGCTTCTTTTTTGATTTCCTTTGATGTAACCGGTAGCTCTCTTAAAATGTTGTGTACCATGCTTTTCACCTCATAATCTGCTCTGATATTTGCAATAATTGATTCTTCGAATCTTTCTTCTTGACTCGGTACGAGTCTTGATAAGCTATCCGCATGAATTATATTTTTGGATGATAGGTGCTTTATGTGAAAATCATAATTGAGAAGAATGGTTCCCCATCTCAACAGACGATTTGCCGTATAAACGGGTAACCCTTTCTTTGAACCAAAAATAGTGATCAGAGGTTTATGATCCGTTTCAAGAATAAAATGTCTGCCGTGGATGTATCTGTGAAATTTTGTTATGGCAAAAATGATACTCAGCGCCTCTTTTTCTATCTGTGAGTAACTTCTTTCTCCTGGGAGTAAAGTTCTCGAAGCATGTGCAATTGGTTTTCTAGAACCATCTGGCATTATGTGTTGAATACACACTCCTATCTCGTATGAACTGGCGTCACTTGCCACTACAATATCAAGTTTTGGATTGTAATGGGTTAAAAAGAGGTCGGATGTAAGCATTTTCTTTATTTCATCAAAGGCTTTCTGACATTCTACCGTCCATTCCCATGCCTTGTCTTTTTTTAGTAGTTCATTTAACGGAGCTCTTAGATTGTACATTCCTTTAATGAACGCTTGATAATAATTTGCGAGCCCCAGAAAACTCTGTAGCATCGCCACATTAGTGGGCGTCGGCATGTCTCTAATCGCAATGGACCTTTCCGGATCTGGACATCTGCCATTTTTGTTGATTATGTGACCTAAATACTTAATTTCCTCCAAACCAAATTCGCACTTTGACTCTTTGACTTTAAATCCAAAGTCCTGAATCTTTTTAAAAACTTGATTGAGATGCCCTCGATGTTCGTCGACGGGTTCGCTCCTTACTATGATGTCGTCTAAGTAGGCGCACGCAAAGTCTAACTCATTCAACATGACGTCCATAGCTTGTTGAAAAATGGCTGGTGCCACTTTAATACCAAAAGGAAGCCTGTTGTACTTGAATAACCCTCTATGCGTGTTTATCCCTGCAACTTCGAACATTCTTCTTCGACGGGAATTTGGAGATAGGCATCTGATAAGTCGATTTTTGAAAATATAACTCCACCATTTAGCTTGTTAAAAATCTCCTCCGGACTCGGTAACGGGTAATGGTAGTCCTTGATTACCGAGTTCAACCCTGTCGAAAAATCAACACAGACTCTGATTTGGTTTGATTTCTTTTTAATGCACACAATCGGCGCAGCCCATGAATTAGATTCTACTTTCGAAATAATTCCCATTTTTTCCAACCTATCAAGTTCTTCGTTAATCTTCTCTACACTTGCGAAAGGCACGTTACGTTTCTTTTTAAAAATTGGCATAGTATTTTCCTTTAATTCAAATTTAGCTTCAAACTTGTTACATCTTCCAAGACCAGGTGTGAAGGTTTCCGGAAACTTTTTCTTTAATTCATCTTTAATGTCCTGTCTTGTTTGCGTATTACTTTCTACTTTTCTGCAGAATGAGTTTAACGGTTTATCCCACAATTCGAATGTTTCAATAAAATCTGTACCCATCAAGTTTTCTTCATTTTTCAAAATGAAAACTTTTATTTTTTTAACGATCCCGTTCAATTTCATGGGAAGTACAAACTCGCCTTCGAAGTTAATTTCCTTTCCAGTTACTGTTCGAGCACGTTTCGTTGACTTCATTATTGTAGGCCTTTTTAAAATTTTCCATGTTTTATAGTTCATTATTGTTAAATCTGAACCCGAATCGAGTTAAAATTTGATATTCTTTTTAAATATTTCAGTCGTGTACATAGTTCCTCAAATCTCTATCTGATTTGATATTCGAATTTGTTTGTCTAATTCGGCTATTGAATTTTTTCGTTTTACAACACGATCTTTTGTGTCCCTTCTTGTGGCACACGAAAGATTTCTTATTTCTATATGGGCAATTTACCTCCCAGTGTCTTTCGTTGCAACGTCTGCAATTATATGGTGGAACCTTTTTTTCTCCTCGTTCTTCTTATTTAATTTTTCTTGTCTATTTTTAAAATACACAGAATTTTTTCTATAATTTTTTTCTGATGGGTAATTTGACCGTTTTTTTATTTTTTTAATATAAGCAATGCCAGCTTCTTCGATTTTTTGAGACTCTTTCTTTAAACTTACGGCCCGCTGACACTCCTCTGCTAACTTTTTCAGGGTAAGGTTTTGTTCAGATTCGAGTTTAGACAAAACTCTACGTCTTATTTCGGCACTCTTACTGGATACCAGTCCTTGAGCAAAAATTAAACACTTAAATTCTTCCACCGTAATCTCTGCCAATCTGAAATTGTCACAATGTCTATTCACTATAGATGCATATGTTAAGTAATCCTGATCGTCGGATTTAGTGACATTCATGCATAACCATCGCTTATGCCAAAGCGACATATTTGCTCCAAACAGCTCTTTTAGCAATTTCACTGTTTCCGAGAATTCCAATTCATTCGTTCTTCTCGGCAGAATAAAATCTACAAATTTGCTATGTTCTGCTGTACCTAGCTTTCTTAGTAATAGACTGACTTTTCTTGAATTCGACCAGTTTTCACAGTCTGTGTAGAAAATATCTTCATATCGTTTAAAGTACGCTTCAAACGTTTTTTCTTCGTCTGGCACATAGTTGAAAGTTTCCAGAGAATTAAATATGGTGTTATTAGAATATGAAGAATTTCCTTCATTTGCCTGATTGTTGTTTAATTTCTCCAGTATTAACTTTTGAATTTCTTAAAGTCTTTCCTCTTGCTTTTCTTGATATTTTTGCTGGGATTTGAATAATTCAGCCTGACTCAACTGCTTGGATTTGAATAATTCAGATATGACTTTGGATAATTCATCCATCTTTAGCTGATAGTGTTCATGCAACAAAGAATATACCTTTAATTTGTGTATCTATGGATATAATATAAGCTGACCATAAAAAATCGAAACAACGTACGACTTTTTTATTTTATGTCTTGCTTTTACATTCAAGCCCGTGATAATCAACTTTGGTATTTTTTTTTTACTTCTGTTCGCGTATTTCAATGACAAAACTCTGATTTTTATTATCAGAGGTAAATTCGTCACTATAAAATATTGTTGAGCAAACAAAACAAAAAAAATAATTTTTTAAAAGTTCGTTACCTTTCAAAATCGACACGGTGTATTTGTGCGCCTTTTAATTCCATGCATGTTTTTGTAGTCGGCCAGTTTTTTTTTAACAGGTGTCTCGTTGTAGATAACTTTTCCAATTTAAAATCACCGTTATTCGTTTACGACACCTTTCAAATTTTTCTGAGTGAACGTTCCTTATGCTTAGTCGTCCTTTAACGATTTCTAAATATCCAGAAATTCAGAATCCTTCGCCGTTCCGTTAGATGTTGGAGTTTAAATTAATATTTTTTTCCTTCAGCCTGGGTTCTTCAATGACTTGTCCCAATTGTTGAAAGCTATCAATTATTAATTCTTTTTTTCTTTTCTTTTTTTCGTATGGTTCTTTCTACCTCGTCGCCATTGTTGAAACTTGACTAATGCATGGAATAATAATGCAACACAAAATGTACTTAGAACAAAATGTATTGAAACAAGAAAGTGTACACAATATTTACATATAGTCTTTTGTATATTCCTGGGAAGACCGTTCCTAGAATGTGTGTTGACTGAGTCGCAGTCGGGCAGAGTCTTTGGTTGGATCTCTCGATTCCTACCCTCTCTTCCCGGTACCAACCATATTTATATGGTCGCTACTCCACTATGCAAATTAGGTGGATCCTACCACAACAAATATATATACATACATGCATGCACATACATATATATTTTTTTGAATAAAAAATTCCAAGAGTATAGAATCCAGGTAGAACTCAATGTCCAGGACAGAGTAAGGATATAATAAAAAGGCTTATACCCCAATATTCCATGGTAGTGTTTAAGCCTTTTCATTATATATATATAGATAGATAGATAGATAGATAGATATGAACAGACTGAAATAGATAGATAGATAGATATGAACAGACTGAAATAGATAGATAGATAGATAGATAGATAGATAGATATGAACAGACTGAAATAGATAGATAGATAGATAGATACATAGATAGATAGATAGATAGATAGATAGATAGATAGATATGAACAGACTGAAATAGATAGATAGATAGATAGATAGATAGATAGATAGATAGATAGATAGATATGAGCAGACTGAAATAGATAGATAGATAGATAGATAGATAGATAGATAGATAGATAGATAGATAGATAGATAGATATGAACAGACTGGGATAGATAGATAGATAGATAGATAGATAGATAGATAGATAGATATGAACAGACTGAAATAGATAGATAGATAGATAGATAGATAGATAGATAGATAGATATGAACAGACTGAAATAGATAGATAGATATGAACAGACTGAAATAGATAGATAGATAGATAGATAGATAGATAGATAGATAAATATGAACAGACTGAAATAGATAGATAGATAGATAGATAGATATGAACAGACTGAAATGGATAGATAGATAGATAGATAGATAGATAGATAGATAGATAGATAGATAGATAGATAGATAGATATGAACAGACTGAAATAGATAGATAGATACATACATAGATAGATAGATAGATATGAACAGACTGGGATAGATAGATAGATAGATAGATAGATAGATAGATAGATAGATAGATATGAACAGACTGAAATAGATAGATAGATAGATAGATAGATAGATAGATATGAACAGACTGAAATAGATAGATAGATAGATAGATAGATAGATAGATAGATAGATAGATTTACTAATTTAAAAATATGGTTCCATTGCTACACAGGAATTACCATATTTCAAAATCAAAAACTAAAAACTTCAAATTTAATTACAGAATTAAATTAAAATTAAATAATAATACTAATATATAATACTAATATATATATTTAATATTTATTTCATATTTCATGAAAGCAAATTTTGATATAATCAAGCCCTCCTAAAGAAGAAATTCCAACAGGCATTAACTTATCTTAAGTAAAAACGACTGACAATGCATCCAATAAATCCAAGAATATATGTTTTACGCTCCATTCTGCAAATTAACCAACATTAATATAGGAAAATAATTCTTAAAATCAATAGAGAAACATTTTAGTAAAACAATACACTGAAAAAAAATAATAAAATGAACTTGGAAATTAGTTATTCATGTGTGAACAATGTGGAGTAAATTATAAATTCCCACAAATATAATATTATTAGAGAATTTAACTCTAATCGATTACAAAAAATACTTCTACCTCTAATTGCAGGGTCAAAAATGAATGTCAAGTGGAAGGAGTATGACAGAAAATGTGGTGTATGAAGCCACGATTTTCATTAAAGAATATACGAATCAGAAAAAGTTCTATATTGGAATATCTGCTGGAAATTGGAAGCAGCGCCTTTATAAGCATCACCACTTCAGTAATGAATCCCTTAAACACCAAACAGCTTTGTCTAAATACTTTTGGGATCTTGTGGAAAACGGCTGCACCCCACAGTTTAAATGCAGTATTATCTCTAGGGCTCGAACTCCTAGAAACCTTAGTGACATATGTGACCTCTGCATTAAGGAGAAATCTTAATAATAGAGACCTGAGGAATTACTAAATCACCGCAATTAATTTATCTTCAAATATAGGCACATATATCGTCTCAAAATAACAAACTACATATCTGGTAGGCCTGTTCATGGACACTCCGGAATTTTAAATTATTTAGAATTTTAAATTATCGAAAAATTAATCCTATATATAGACTGGTGTCTATCTATTGGATTAATTGCTTATTTTAAACCGTACGTGTGTAAAAAATATTTGTGCATGGGTATATATGTGTATTGATATGTGTTTATATAATTAATTGAGTTGACATTTGTAGGTGGTTATATGGTATTTATAAGTATACACATATGTGTGTATATGTATTTATGCGTTTTTATGGAGGTATTTACTTGCAT
>OZ010578.1:54306178-54401178 GCA_963932145.1 Acanthosepion lycidas | reverse complement strand
ATAAATTAACAGTAGATTGTAAACATAGTTTACCTTAACCTTACTATTAAGTTAAATTTTAGAATTTTATTATGCTTTTTCTTTTTTATTTTAGTTGTACTGCGTTACAACATACGTGGCTTATCTCTCTATTTGTAAGATTAATTTGGATTTAATATAATTTTGTATTGATCTCCTGGTAGTATTAGTAACATCTTGTACGGATGTATTGGTATTTGGTTGGTATTTTTTATATTTACATTGATTGTTTATTGTTATTTATATTTTATATGAAGAATCTTTATTGCTTATTAATTTACCAAATAATTCTATACGTTTAAATTATTTACTACTTTCTTAAAGAAGTTATTTATTAATCAACTATAGAAAATTGTAAGTAGAAAACTCACAAAGCATATAACTTGTTTAGCATTTTGCTAAATTACCTCACTACCTCATTTTTATTTTTTAGGTAATGGTATCGTCTAGTTGCATACTTTATGTATCCATTTATGTACCCGTTTAAGTCTGACAGTCATTAGCTGCCAATGTACGGGTGATGGCACATTTATAAATAATAATTTTCTAATTTTTGCTTCTTCGTTTAGTTTAAATTTAACGTAGGTCATATTTGATTGGTTGATCAGAGTAAAGGACACAAACCTGATAATCCCGTTTTTGTTTTTTTGGTAAAAAGAGGCTGTATTTTGCTTTTAAATCTAAATAAATCGTTCACTCTCAAGTAATTTACAATCGCCTGATGAGAGCCATTGATACGCATCGAAGCACGACTGCAATTGTGTAGCAATTCTGACATGTTTTCGATGTAATATCCTAAAATAAATTATATATATATATATATATATATATATATATATATATATATATATATATTAACAGTTATAACAAAAACTTGTCATAAATCGCTACATAAATGCAATCATTTTTCGGAACTATCGGTGCTTTTTCAGGCGGTGGTGGTTATGTGCATGTGTGTGTGTGTGTGTGTGTGTGTGTGTGTGTGTGTAAGCATGTTACATTTATAAATAAGTCATATAATTTATTATTTCAAATAAAAAAAAAAATTATGAAAATTTAACCTGCATTTCACATTATGCTCAAAAGTGTAAAAATGTTTCTTTGATTTTTTTTCTCGCTGTCATTAAATATATGTAAAACCTTGGAAAACTATTGACTTTTGAATGAATCGACAATTTTCAGATCATCAATCCAATACCCAATCTCTTGTCACGCACACAATATATATTTATATATAGGATTAATACAAATAAAATCTGTCACTTAGATGATTGACGTTATATTTAGCACCTTGACTCCCGAGTTTCATAGACGAAACTTTTTGGCAATTGTTCAGTCCACTCGTCAGGAGATTTCAGCAACTGACTGTCGTTTTTCACAATTTTCGTTATCGTCTGACTGAATTTGATATGGGCACCTCGACGTAGTGTAATGGTTAGCAAGCTTGTCTCACCAGATCAGTTACGACTGAGTAGTGAATTCGATCCTCACTGGGTGCCACGTACTTTCGGTTTTGTGCTATAACTAAGCTATGCTTAGTAAATCACTATATTAACGTTGAAGTAATTAATTTAGTAATGGCTGCGCTTGGAATACCACCCAGAAAACTGAAAAAAAGCGCTTAAGGAGAATTGGAATTGAGAGCAAGATCTCCAGAAAATTTAATCTGCGAGGATTCTCCGAATGGTTCTTGGGGAATCTTGTTGAATATTGTTGAATCATGCCTCAAGAACAGAATTTCCACTAATGTCAATGTGCGACGCCAACATGATAAAAATAAAATACGATATAATATTACTAATAATACATGAAAACAAATCAAACAATTGAAATTAAAATGAAAGAAACACTAGTGAAACGCTCATGGTGATTAGCAATGAAAAGGTAATATCACAATTGATCTAAATTGGCATTTAATAAATCAAAACTGTAATTATCTATAATTATTCATTTTGAAGGTTTATTTTATTGGTGAGATGGTGAAATCGTCGACAAGGCCGAGTGATTCCGGTGACTCGATAAAAATTAATGTTGTCCAGCTATCGCCGAATCCACCTGATGGAGGCTGGGGATGGTTTGTCTGTCTGGCTGCTTTTTACTGCAATTTCATTGTCATCGGATTACAAATGTGTTTCGGTCTCATTTATATCGGTTTGAGGGACACTTTTTATGACAGTGCTTCGAAGACCTCTTTGTCCGGTGCCCTTTTCAGTGGATTCAATATGTTAATAGGTAAGTTGTATACACAATATTATTTTATTTGTGATAATAATATGGTATTTTCATGCATAGTCCATTTTAGCATTTCAAATGATTACTCTGTCGAGTAAATTCGATGGTGTAGACCAGTGAATAACACGGGACATTAATCTTCATATTTAACATTACATTTTATCTACTCCATTACTTCGTCAAATTTGGTGTTGGTGTGAGCGGCCCCGTCGACACTAGTCTGAAACGTGGACCTTTCATTTTCGTCTGCATTATCTGAGAGACTGACTAACTCCTGTCTTGCGTATGACGATAAACTATATCCGCTTCCTGAATAAGACGATAAACTATATTCGACAGCAAGGCCTTTGACCAGGAGGTTTTGAGGAGCATGGAACCACCTCTTAATTGCTGGTGTTCCCAGGTCCACCGTGACCCGGGATGGTAGCATCTGTTAGGGTCCCAGCTATGAGCGAATAGTTGACCCCCCCCAAAAAAAAACTGGGGTCAAAATACTATGAAAGTGTAAAAATAGGCTTAAATACCAGAAGTACTTAGTAAAAAAAATTATTACCAGCAATACATTTTTGAAGAAAAAATATTTCTAGAAATATATCTTTGAAGGAAAAAATATTACCAGCAATACATTTTTGAAAAAAAATATTACCAGCAATAAAAATTGTCAGTTGATTGAGGTTGATATGCTGTAAACCAAACCAAACCAAACTAACTCCCCAGTGGGGTAGGTGTTTATATAAATGCGTTCATTACAAATTTTTTTTCGCGTATGCAAAACCGGATGCATGATACTGCATTCGGCGCCAGGAAGTAACTTCAGATTTTGCTTCGCACATGGTTTCCCTTGGTGCGAAATTGAATGCAATTTCTGTCGTGGCTTAGACACTACATGTGTAGAAGACACTGATTTATATAGCACCGCAATTTCCTGAACGTGACATAAAGTATGAGACGTCTCTGATGCGAAAAATCATGCATTCGTATTAATGATCGAAATGTTAAGTTTATTTGGATTTTAACTATTTTTGGTAAGTAAAAAATGAAATTTAATTCAACAGTTATCGTGATCAATAAAATTTCAAATTTGAAACACGCGAGTAAATTTGTAGCCTCGTTTCCAAATTCAAAAGTTTTTGCATCAGATCAAAATTTGTTTTTGCAAATTCTTGCCATGACTCATCCGTGAGTGTTCGGGCGTATTGCTTACTTCCCTTTAATTTTGAACTGTATTAATAGGGTGTTCTAAATGTAATTACCGTATCTGACGACATATAAGATGCACAGGTGTATAAGACGCACCCCAAATTCAACAGGGAATATCAAGAAAAAATTAGTAATTAGTAAAATTATTAGTAAATGGTACAGCCTAGGCTATTTTTATTAGGTATTATCTCTATCTATAAAAGGCAGAAAATGTGTGTGTGTGTGTGTGTGTGTGTGTGTGTGTGTGTGTGTGTGTGTGTGTGTGTGTGTGTGTGTGTGTGTGTGTAACGAATGCACGGCCGCAATTTTCGACGGATTTGCACCAAAATTTATATGCACATGTTCCAAGTTAGCGGAAAGGCCAAGACCGACTTTGCATTTCCCAACTCCCATCGATAGCGGAAATAATCGAATTTTTTCATGCTTCTACGGCAGTTTTCATGTAGTTTGCGGTCATTTTGTACTGGCCAGAGTGAGAGCCAATAGCTGGCTGCCACGAATAGGCAGGAAGATTCTATTGGCCAGCATGAGAGCCAACAGCTGACTGACACGAATATTAACTAGCATGCAAAAAAAATCGATAGCTGCATTCGTCACAAGTGGGAAAAAATTAAATCTGCATGGCACTTTACTCCAATTGGCTCATTTGCTTGCTTAAACTCAACGTTGATTCTGATTCTGTAGAACTGGGTTGGGTGTGAAAAAGTATTTGTTGTTAACATTCTTTTTTCATTCCGTTTTTCCAGTTACGAGTCCTTTTTTTTAAAGCTGATCGTTTTGTGTTCATTTTGTTTAGTTCTTTTTTCGTAACAGATTTAATGTTTAGTATAGAGCTTAGAGAAAATTCGCAGTGTGAGATAGGCAAGAAGTAAGGCATGTAGCAACATCAGCACGGCAAAGGGCACTCCTTTAAAGGCAAGGAAGGGCAAAAATATTTTAAGTCAAGCGATAGCGATTGCTGTATGAGTCGTACGATTTTTGAATCAAGCACGGGCAACGCCGGGCCATGCTGCTAGTCTATGTTAAACAAGCCTTGATTACAAGAACAAGAACTTACAATGAAGGATTTTGGATTCCTTATAAACTTTCGATTAAGAACCAAAACACAACATCCCACCATCTAAAGCTCTCTTTTAAACAGGAATGCCAACGTTTCATTTTTGCATCGCATTGATAAAAAGCTGGTTTTACTTTCCGAACACGCTAATCTATTAATTAATTTGTATTTTTATCTCCTTTCTTGTAATACGTCATTACTTTCAGAACACCCCAACTTTTTAATTAATTTGTATTTTATCTCCGTTCTTGTAAAACGTCATTACTTTCCGAACACCTTAATTTTTGATTAATTTTTATTTTTATCTCCATTCTGATAATTCAGATGAAACCATTTATTGCTCTTAATATAAGAGTGTTCAAAAAGTAATTATATTTATCTCACTAATTTAATTAGAAAAGTCATCATCGAAACTTTGCTAATTTATCAACACCACAAGAATAATATATTTTAAACTGAATATATAAAACAAGATATGATTATAAGAGCCAGATATGGCCAAACATAAAATATTACTGCTATATTTAGGCTGGAGATACCCAGTCCTTACTTGCCTGTCTTGATGGCATTCAAAAACATCTACATGGCTTTGTGGCTGATGAATTATATTCCACCCTACAAGCCCTTTTCCTCAGCTTCTCTCTACTCTATAGCTATTTCCGTGGCATGTGTTCTAACGAGCTACATTCCTTGATTCCACAAGCCCTGACCTTTGCAACTTGGACCCGCTTTACTACATACACAAGGCTGAATCATCAACATTCCTTTTGTATTCCATTAGTAAGGAGCAAGTTCCACTCAGGCAGCTTCTTCCCCACAACTGTTACTTTGTGGAATAGACTCCTGGCAGGATGTTTTCCCAATCACTACAATCTTCTCTTCAAGTCTAAAGCTAACCGTTATCTTTCCTGTATAACTTCAGAAACTTAACTTCTTGCCTTTTCTTACCTTCATACAACACACAGTAACCCTCTACCTTGAATGGTTCTTGGGTATTAGTATGAAAGAAATTTTCAGTTGGACAAAAGAGAAGACATGCTGCTAGATATAATGTCGAGGAAAGATAGGGATTTTTTTTTATTTTAAATTCATGCGTGAATTCGATGGTAGGAACAACTTTATTAAATTTACGATTAAGGACTTCAACAGTTGATTAATAAGTTGATACTAAGCTGATTAATATTCGGACTGATCTTACTTCGTTTGGCTATACAGTATTTGACCCTCCTCTATTACTTGTAATTTGTCTTGCTAATTGTTTGTAACTTATTGTTCTGTGTTTTTTGTATGTATCCTTTAGAACCGGAATAAATAGATTAGGCACTCATTCTTCTCTGTGTACCATTCAGCTCGACGATACAACACAAACATAAACGTTTTTAATTACTATTCTAAGAAAAAATTACCGAAAAAAGATACAAAACTTATCAAGAGAAAATTATTTTTTAGTGAGAAGTTTCCTGCACTTGATTGAAATCCTAAAGGAAATCAAAGAGCAAAATATAGTTCTAATATCCTTAAATCTGATTCATTCTCTCCATCATTCCTTCTTTTACTCTGCGTATCATCTATTTTACGCTTTTTTATAGTAACATCAAGTGCCGATATCATTAATAAACAAGGATCTAGTAATAACAAGAATCAAATCTGTTTATAATTCTGAACTGATGTCAGCAATAATCAGGGATGTAGTTGTATTAAGATTAGCTCTGTTTTTTATTGTTTTTTGTTTGTTTGTTTTTTTTTTGTTTGTTTGTTGTTTTTTGTGTTGGTTTTTCTGTTTTTTTTTTGCTTTCTTTTACCTTAACTTTAGTTCTATTCGATAAGGAGGATAAGATTTATTCGTTCAAAATTTATTATGGCCTTCTCGCAATCTAGTTGAAAATTATCCTGATTCTGAGGACACCAGAAATACGGACTGGTAACAAAGTTTAACTCACACAACCATTAAATGCTTACGTGATTTTTCTCTTATATTTATACAGGTCCCTTTGTAAGTGGCCTTCTCACCTTCTATAGCCATCGCAGTATCATCATTGTTAGCGCTCTTGTTGCTTCTGCAGCCATGTTTATCAGTGCTTTTGCTACCCGAGTGGAAATGCTTATTGTCACATATGGCCTTATTGGAGGTAAGTATATATCAATCATGGTGTACTCCTGAAATTTGTTATTTACTTTTTTATTTCTTTCTAGATCCCTGGGCTCATATGTTACATTTACATTATCTATAGTCAGGTTAATATTTTCATTTTTGTTCTTACTATCACAACGTTTCGACAGTTTTGTACTCTGGGCTTCTTCAGGTATCTGTCAACGGGACAATAGCCTAGAAGATTGAGGCGTTGCTTAGTATATTTGGTGGTAAAATCTCTAGGTCAGGTAATACGGATAAACGCAAACTCACTGGGGAAAAAGGACTAGCAATGACTGTTTAAAATAGTAAAAGGCTCCAGATCCACTCGAGTAGAGGGTTACCGTTAAAATGGTTATGCTGAATGAGTTGTGTGATATGAATGAAAGAGGAAGTGGTAGGAAAATTCGTGAAATACAGATGCTGTCAGATACTCTGGTGTACATCATCGGTGATGTTTTTAGTGGTTTCGGGTCTTGCAACATCATACACCATCTCCAAGGCAACCGAATTGATATTGATCAGATAACGGCTTGCGTGCCATCCGTCAGCTCCTAACCCACTGCGACTCCTCGGGTACGCTTCTAACCCACTTTGATTTCCCAGGTCTTCTCCTAATCCACTACAACTCCTCAGATATTCTACTAACCCACTGCGACTCCCCAGGCCTTCATTTAACCCATTGCGATTGCTCAGGTCTTTTATTAATCCACTGCGATTCCTCAGGTCTTCTCCTAACCCACTGCGACTCACCAGGTCTTCTACTAAGCGAATGTGACTCCTCAGGTCTTCCTCTAACCCACTACAACTCCTTAGATCTTCTACTAACCCACTGCGACTCCTCAGGTTTTCTCCTAATCCACTACAACTCCACAGGTTTTCTCCTAACCCACAGCGACTCCTTGTGTCTTCTTCCATCGCATTGAGACCACTCAGCTCTAACCCACTACTACAACTCAGGTTTTCTCCTTAGCCACTTCACTCTTCCATAAAAAATAAATTAAACGCAGATTCTTGTCCTCATCATGAGAATAGGAAGGATAGATAATGACTGACTCTTTACTTGAAGATTATAATGTTCAAGAAATCATCCACGAATTTCGAACCGCATTGAGACGAAAACTAAATATTACTTCATTAAAGCAAAATTGCATTATGACTGTTACATAACTTTGTTTAAAAACTTTGCAGTACACCACAATATCTTTCATGATGAATGCTGTTTTGGTTACACACGCACCTTTTGTCTTGAGACTGATTTAATTATAAATTAAGGTATATTTTATCATTATTAATATATAAGGCTGGCATCAAGGCTGCTTTAACTTTCTATCAATATTATAAAAATAAATCATATTTAATGAAGTCGTTATTTAACTTTATCATATTTTTCAGGAATCTCTTTAGGGATGGTTTTCTTTACCGCCAATGTAATAGTCGGGATGTATTTTGTGAAGCGACGAGCCTTGGCATTCAGTCTCGCCAACTGTGGAGCCGGGGCCGGAATGTTCACTCTCAATTATGCAGTCACACAACTTTTGGAACACTACGCCCTGAGAGGAACGCTAATGATATTATCAGGGCTTATTTTGAATATTGTCGTTTTTGGCGCACTTTGCAGACCCGTAGATTGTCATATCGAATCTTCTGAAGAAACACAGGATACAAAAGAACAGCCAGGTAAATAATAACAATAATAATAATAATAATAATAATAATAATAATAATAATAATAATAATAATAATAATAATACATCACGGCGTCAGTCACTTTCTCACCGACATGGCATAGATTACCTTTGTCTTTTCTTAACGATGATTTGTGACTTCGTGTTAGCACAGCTATCGACGGCCCCAAGGGTTCCGTCTACCTAATTTCACTCCAGTCTGATAACATCGGAAGTCTCCTTCCTGACAAATCGGCCATGGAGAGATTTGAACCCGGGTTTTATGGTCTAAAAACTTGGTCACGTGTACATAACGATACTGAATGGTACCTATATACAAGGAAAGCTAAAAAAATTATGATTAATGAAAGAGCGTCCTGGATATGACAATAAATTACATCCGGAAACAAGGTCGAGAGATTGGAGTTTTTAAGGAACGTAGAACCACCTCAACTGGTGTTCTTCTCAGGTTCACCCTAACCAGGAGTGGTGGAGCCTGTTAGGGTCCCAGCTATGGGCAAACAGTGAACAAAAAAATCAACAGTAAATTTTTAAATTAAAATTACCAACAATACATTTTTGAAGTGACATTACCAGCAATATATATCTTCTTTTTTTTAATTACCAACAATACATTTTTTATCATCTACAGACAATAAATCTAAGCATACATTTACCCTGAAAGTAGAAAATTATGTAGAACATATCTGTAGTTGAAGGCATAAAATTGCGTACAAAATATTTAGATTTCGGCATTAAATAACCCATAGAAGTGTTGATATGCCGCTAAATAACATCAACCAACCAACCTAAAAGTATAAAATTATGTACAAAATATCTGTAGTTGAAGGCATAAAATTACGTACAAAATCTTTAGATTTTGGCATTAAATAACCTATAGACGATTGTATGTCTCTAAAATTCAACCAACCAACCATTCACTTTCGCCCAAATACCCGTGGAAAATGGTCTGAATCCATCTCATCCCGCTGCAGCCTGGACTGTAGCCGTGGTTGTCAAGCAGTCTATGAGTAAGTCAACTCTGAATTCAACATTCAGCTTCCTGAAGCTGTACAAGTATGCTGAAATAGATATGCTGATATTATGTCAGTAAAAAATAATGTTATATTTCAACAGCTAAGGATAATCTATTGATTATCCAGAATACTGTTGACATCAGCTGTCATTGGGCACAAGGAAGGTGTTAGTGTGTCATTATCCTTCTGTATGTAACACCTTTCACCGCCGCCTACACCCGTAGTATAACCACGTTTAGTGGTCTGGTCCTCAGGGTCTTAGAACGACGCTTTGACCACGGTATAATTCTGCGCTGGTCAATGCTGACGCTGGTCAATGCTGATACTGATCCAAACTAGTTGTGGGTCCCTGACCGCTTCGATCCACACCGTCTCTGCCCATGTTATGTTATTGATTTTGAAAATCAATAGTAGTGTAGGAATACAAAAGGCAATTATCAATTTGGTGGTGATGAGGTCATCTGACCCACGTGACTTTATCTCGACCAAAGGGGGATAATTGCCTTTTGTATCCTTATAGCAGTAATAATTTTAGACAAATATATCAACAGCGATGTCAGAGATTGTGGCCAAATGGACAAAGTTCGTCTTTCGTTTAGTTTTCAGATTTCACTAGAAAGAAGCAACACCCAGTCTTCCCTACAGTGCTGTGAATGCCTCTCTCTTTAGAGTATAGGATTTTACAAGTTGGCGTTGCATAGTTACTACTAACTATTTACTTAGTTAACTAAGAGACGATTCGGAGTATGTTAAATATAAATCCTAAATTTATTTCCTGCAAAATAAATAACGGCTCAGAAAGATTTAATGATTAATTACACGGATTTTGTTAATACAATGCTTACCTTTTACTTTAAACCTAATGAGAATAACGTTTCTTTACGCGCGGTAGCATATAGGTTCAAAGGTTAAACAGAAACACTGTGTAATAACACCTCTGACTTAAAAAGCGCGCGAAAAAATTAAAAATAGAAATTAACTAAATACGGAACACCAGCAGTGTAATGATCAAGAAATTGGCATTTATACTTAAAAATAAATTATCTTTAACCTTATATATATAACCAATAGTTTAAGAATATAATTTTTTGTTCTATAGTTTTTTATTAAAATTAGTAGAAGGAATAATTTTATCTTTATAAATTAGAAGTAGTTTTTTGAGTTTAATTTATTGCTTTTATATTTTATTATTTTCTTACCTATTTCATGCCAGAGAATATATAATTGCACTCAATATGTGTTTTTTAAAATAATTCTAAATTTAAGAAAATGTATTATGGTTGGTACTAAACAAACATGTATAAAATTGGTAGAGTTATTGAATTGGTAATGTTAATGTTACGTTCACCTTGATTTTTTTTAAATAATTTCAGCCTAAGCAAGGCAATAAAGCCACTAAGACGCAAGAAATTACTGAGTCTTAGAGAATATGAGAAAAAGTACTATTAAAGAGAGGACAATAAAAGAATAAGAATTAGGAAAACAGAAGATAATTATTGATATTGAATTTAAATTTTTGAAAATCAAAGTTGACTGGGAAACAAGAAACCGGAAGAGGGTTCTTTCTTAACAACTTCCTTGGCGTAAACGTATATATACGGTTTTACCAAAAGTGTTTTTCCAGACACGAACGAATAAACACGTCCAAATCATAACGTTCAAAAACCAGCTACAGATGTGTCTATAGGTCAATCGTGTTCTTGTTATGCCCTTCTGAACTTGAAACGAGCCCATTTGATAACTCATACGTCAGGTAGAGGTGTTATCCACCGCTTGGGTACTTCAAGTTTCTTAGTTACTATATTAAAACAAATAAAAAAATTCGTTTGAAAATGATACGTTTTTCCCAAAATAATTGGAAATAGTGATTTATTACTCCTTGGAATACAGTGATACCTTTATTTTTATTTTGTCCGTAAACTTATTATATTCCTACATAACCAATTGTTTAGAATTTTTATTCTATATGGCTTTTATGAAACTTAGTATATTGATACAAAAATAATGTAACAGCTGCTGAAAGGAGAAAATAAAATATGTTTAAAAAAAAACGGTTCACATTTGAAAATGGCATTAAACTTTACATTTTTCTATTCGCCAAACCTCGACATTCTGTATACAGTTAATGAATAAGAAACTAAACATTTCATTTGAATAAGATAATTTCCTAATTTTAAAACAGGGAATACCGATATTTTGGTTTAATTTTGGAAAAAAAATGATTCATTTTGGTGGTGCTTATTGTCAAGGATATGCATCTTTTAGGCCAGAAAATCAAATTATTCTACGATGGTATACGAAATTTAAGTTAATCCCAATTTCTGGATATTTTCTGAAATGTTCTTGAACTCATATTTGGATTTGGATTCTTAAAGTTTTTTTGAAAATTTCAAAGTTAGATCGCTGCACATATCTCTATTGAATATTTCTTTTCTGCTGAGGAATAAATGCTTTAATAATTCAGGAAAAAAATTTAAAACGTTTAATCAAGGCACCGATATTAAATCGATTACTTGGTTACTTAAAACGTTTAATTTGTTGCCTAAAACGATTACTTATTTAGTGCCGCGTGACGCAAACAATATTCATTTGTAAAAAAGATAATTTTTCTTACAATCCAAAATATGTTACGGCCTTAAGGCGCCGATATTCGTAGAACATGAAACGATTACTTGCTTACTTATGTGCTTCATTTTTATTGCCGCGTGTCGCAAACAACAATCAGTGTATTATTTAAACAAATTAGCCCCAAATAATCAACAGTAACTTTTCATAGCCATCTGTCACTTATATTATTGCAATCAATACTTTTTATACTTAAATATGTAGCGAAGTAATCGTTCTAAGTAAGAGGGTTATGTAGTGATTTTCCCTAGTTGTGTGCGCTCGGCAGTGTATAAAGTGGAACGAAAAAAAAAACGCAAGGCTCGAAATAATCGTTTAACAGCTTTTATTCGTTGCCGAAAGAGAGAGCAAAATAGTTGTATTTTACGGGGAAAAAAGTTGGGGTTTCTCAGTTAACACAGTTCTTCCATTGAGTAGATGTTTCGTATAGAGAGATTTCTCCGCTTGTTCCCATGAGGAACGAGAAATCTCTATGTCAGGGAATGGTACGGTTTTTATGCAGCAAGGGTTGTAAATGTTTTTTTTCCTTTGGGTAAGTGTCTCGAAGGGAGACTTCTCCGCTTGTTCTCATGTGGAACTAGGAATCTCAGTTTTAAGCTGCCGAGATAGCCACGTGCCTTCTGCAGCAACGACAATGAGTAGTTCTTTGAGCTGGCCTTGAAGGTAGTGGCAGCCGAAAAGGAAAAGTGGAAAAGAAGCCGAATAGGTATTAGTCAGCGTTTTATGAGTTCTGGGACTTCCTGTTGTTCCCCGCTGTTTACTTCCGTTATTGCTACTGCTGAATCACGCAAAGTAAGGAAGACCTCACAAGCCACAATAGCCAAGCGAAAACAGTTATTATAATTAAGCGAAATAAGTGATGTGCCATTTTTTTGCGTTTAATAAGATGCATCCGTTTAACTAGCAAATGTTTTTCATCTCATGATGAACAGGATTTGTAATTCACTTGTTACGATTTTGCTTCAGCGTCTTCCCAAGGATTGCTTTCTCCAAAGGACCGATTCGAAGACCTGCATTTATCCAAAATGTCGCTGGAAGAATACAGACTTAACAAAAGGGTGCGCCGAATCTCAGAAATGTCTCATAGTAGTTCCACAGCAGCCATTGTAAGTGCATTTCCTTTCAGAAAAAAAAATATCTTTTCATAAAATAGGCAATATCCTAAATATTTTTGTAATATTCAAGTTTATTTGCCACTCAAAGGTCGTAGATTACAAAAACGATCTGAGCCTTTTCATAATAAAAATGCAGTAAAAATACGTTGAAAAGCAGAAAAACTAATCTAATATTTACTTTTTTGTGATATGCCTGCCACAGGGACGAAATATCTTTCAACTATGTATAGCCATGTCATAAACCAGGTTTATATTGTAATAGTGATACCGACTAATGAATCTTCCATATCTGTTACATTTTATTTCAGTCGTGACATTATAAATTACTACCAGTGTGTGAGTGGACCATACATTTTCGTCTGCCATGTCTGAAAGACTATCTACCTCTACCGACGGGGTGAATGCATATATATATATATATATATATATATATATATATATATATATATATATATATATAATATCACACATTGAGTGTTTGTATTAATAAAATAGTGCTCGATGTAAAATAACAGAGCTATAAATTATATATATATTATACATTTTTCTCTCAGCGGTAGCACAACTCTGAGTTTCATGCACAACACAATCTTCAGGTGCTGATTGTATTTCAATTAAAATTCTATTTCTGTAGTTGGTGGTATACAAGTGTGGATGTGTGGTTGTGTACAGTTGTTTATAAGAATATATATTATTTAATGCTTTTTTCCTATTTATTTATACTTATTTTTAATTAATTTTTTTTTATAATTATTATTTTTTAAAAATAACCTCATAAATAATATGGGTTTCTCCACTATTACTATAGTCCGGTATATATAGCAAATTTTAATTTAGTTACGGTCAGTTTTCAATCAGCACCTGACAATATATATATATATATATATATATATATATATATAGTTTTAATGTGTGGTGTATTTATGGCTAAAAGTGCTCAGTATCAGGGATAGACTGTATATAAATATAAAACATTGAGATCAAATGCCAAGCGGCATATAGTCTGTTACATGGAGATAGTGGAATAGTTTTCATCTGACGTGTCTCGTCCAGTAAGACTTCTTCAGACAAAAGTGATCTTTATGTTGATGCGATTCCAAATGCACACAAAGAGAAGGAATCGCTGAATTCTTTTTTAAATATATATTTGAGATAGATAGTCCAGCTGAGATTGTTTAGTTATTTTTTTCTTTTTGCTTATGTTTTTATCACATTTGTTATTAAATATCCCATATTCAGATAACAAAAGATTTGTCAAGAAAAATGAAATGTAGGAATATGGATGTAAATTTACTATGGATGTTCTAGTGATTAAAGCACTTTCTATACATTGTTTCTAAGTAAAATGCTTTCTCTTTTAATCAAAATAATATTTTTAAATGAAAATTATAGTCAGACTCATTACACTGATCATCTAAGGAATTGGGTGTGTTGTTTTAAAAAAATCTTTTGTTTTCATACAAACTTTTATTTAAATTCTTTTAGGTTTCAATTATGTATTGCTTGTGACGTTTATTGCAGGTGATAAATTCCTAAATTAGCTTATTATTTTGTTTTGTATTAATTAAGACTTTTATTTCCGAGAAGTAGTTGTAATTACTTTTTCATCTCCTACATGTGCATATGTAGTTGCATCAACATAACCTTCACATTAGTTCGATGAAGTATTAGGTTGGTGCAAAAATAATGACGTAATAATGTCGTTTTTTGACGTAACGTCAAAAAACGACATTATTACGTCATTATTTTTGCACCAGCCTAATAGTAAAGGAAGAAACACATTACATGAAAACTTTTTCCATTTTCTGATAGATATCCCTACAATTGCTCTTGATATATAAAAATTCATATGTCATTTTTCATTATGATTTTTGTTAAAACTCACTGCCTCAAACCCTGATGTCCTAATGTGATACTTAAAGCAAATTCAATTCTGATATGACACTGCTGCTTGTTTTAATATAATTCCTTTATTACCTAACATAACATTATTCCATTATTCCATAACATAATTCCTTTATTACCTAACATAACATTATTCCATTATTCCATAACATAATTCCTTTATTACCTAACATAACATTATTCCATTATTCCATAACATAATACCATTATTCCCTAATATAACATAATTCCAATTTTCCAAAACATAAAATAGTGTCATTATTCCCTAACATAGCATAATTCTAGTATACTCTAACATAAGATAATTCCATTATTCCATTCTTCAATAACATAACATGATTCCATTATTCTCTAACAATAGATAATTCCATTATTCCTAACATAAGATAATTCCAATTATTCCCTAAAAAAATAATAAAATTATTCCCTAAAATAAAATAATTCCATAATTCCCTAACGTAGCAAAATTCTATTATTCCCTAATATAAAATCATTCCATTATTTGATAACATAATAACATTATTCCTTAGCATGAGATAATTCCACTATTCCCTAACATGACATACTTCCATTATTGACTAGCATAAATAATTCCATAATTTCCTAACATGCTTTCATTATTCTCTAATATAGGATAATTCCCTTATTCCCAAACATAACATAATTCAATTATCTGCTAACATAATTCGATTATTCTATAACATAACATACTTCCGTTATTTCCTAACATATCATAATTCCACTATTCCCACTACTCCCTCACATAACAAAATCAATTATTGACGAACATAAGATAATTCCATTATTTTCAAACATAATGTAATTCCATTATTCTCTAACATGACATAATTTCATTTTCTATAACATAATTCCATTATTCCCAAACATGAGATAATTCCATTATTTTCGAACATAATGTAATTCCATTATTCTGTAACATGACATAATTCCATTTTCTATAACATAATTCCATTATTCCCAAACATGAGATAATTCCATTATTTTCAAACATAATGTAATTCCATTATTCTCTAACATGACATAATTCCATTTTCTATAACAATTCCATTATTCCCAAACATGAGATAATTCCATTATTTTCAAACATAATGTAATTCCATTATTCTGTAACATGACATAATTCCATTTATTCCCCAGCATAACATAATTCCATTATTCCATAGCATAAAATAATTCCAACATTACATTTTCACTTGTTTGTTGTTTGCCGTCTCAATTCTAAAATGGCAACCATTAGGTTGTTTTTGCAAGCTACGAACGTTATTCAATTGTATGTAAAAAATAAAGTAAGATAAAGAGCATTAAAATATATTTTATTCCAAAGCAAATATTTATCTTTCAACACCATGTCTTCCTTTACTCTTGCACTTAAAGAAATGAACTAACGAAAAATCACTAATGACTATATTTCCTCTAAGAAATATAAAAACCAGTTTACTATACTGATGACACCGGGTTATCTCCCTTTGCAATAGCTGCAATTAGGTTATCTCCCTTGCATTGACGAGTTTCATATATATATATATATATATATATATATATATATATATATACATAACATTTGAGTATAAAAATATAGAAATGTAATTGATAATTGTAATGTGGTCATGAAAGAACTGTAAGTGTTTTTAAAGAATTATTAAATAACTCTTTATTCCAATGTGGCAATCGCTTTAATATTTATTGTAATTATTAAATAATGACTTTTACCATATGTTTTCAGCAATAGTGAACCTTCAGGCCCTCAAAAAATGGTGTGAAAAAGGACGTTTTTCCCTTGACACCACTATCATTTTTAATTCCTTCTCATCAATGTTTATTGTTTAAAAAAGCAATGATTATAACTTTAATAAAACCTAAACATATGAAAGTGGATTTATACATTTTCTTTGTTCTTCAGAAAACAAAAAATATTAAACACTATTTGTTTGATTGCTTATAGGAGTGGTTGGCAAAACATTGGCAATCAATTCAAAATTTATAAAATGGAGATTAACAAGAATTTCCTGATAGTTGGCTCACATATTTTTTATAATTTAGTAAATGTTTATAAATTTATGAATAAAAAAAATGTTTTCATATTTATTTCTTTATAAATTGGTAAATGATAAATACTGAATTACATTATTTTTTTTAATACAACTGAATTAGTTGTAAATATAAAATTATTCTTGAAAATAAATAATGTAACAAATAAATAGTGTTTAATATATTGTTTTCAAGAACAAAAGAATTGTAAATTCTCTTTCATCGTACCTTTAGGTTTTATTCCAATTCTAATCATCACTTTTAAAACAAACATTGTCAAGGAGTGAAGGTAATTATAATAATAGCAGTGCTAATGGAAAAGTTTCCTTTTAACACACCAATTTTTTTGGATAAAACAAAGGTCCAAGTATCCCAATTTTTCTTTAAAACTAATTGGTTCAAATTTAAAATTTAAAACATTTTAATCTGTTTATAACATTAACTGTATAATCTGTATTTAAAATTTCAAAATACAAATTCACTATCAGTTATTGATCTATAAAACTATAGGACTAATCATATGTTTCTAAAAAAAAATAAAACCAGTATTAATTATAGGTTTCTAAAAAAAATATATCTAGTATTAATTATAGGTTTCTAAATAAATAAATCCAGTATTAATTATAGGTTTCTAAAAAATAAATCCAATATCAATTATAAGTTTCTAAAATAATAAATCCAATATTTATTTTAGGTTTCCAAAAAAATAAATCCAATATTTATTATAGGTTTCCAAAAAAATAAATCCAGTATTAATTATAGGGTTCTCAAAAAATAAATCCAGTATTAATTATAGGTTTCTAAAATAATAAATCCAGTATTTATTATAGGTTTCTAAAAAAATAAATCCAATGCAACATCAAATTATAGGTTTCTAAATACATAAATCCAGTATTAATTATTGGTTTCTAAAAAAATAAATTCAGTGTTAAATATAAGTTTTAAAAAAATAAATCCGGTATTAATTATAGGTTTCTAAGTAAACCCAGTATTAAATGTTTGGTTTCTTTAAAAAAAAAAAACAGTATTTCTAAAAAAAAAAATTATATCTGTTAAGTATTGTTTTATAAAAAAAATATTTTTTATAGCTTTCTACCTATAACCCAATAATGGATTAAAATGTGAAGAGTTGTTTCCCTTGCTTAATCTCACTTGGGAGACATTGACGAAAAGTTCGAGCAAATGTTTTTGTTTTTGTTTTCCATCTGCATTACACTACAGCAATGAAGTCGAATGATTTTCATCTTCGTAATTATTTAAAATGAAATGCTAAAATAATGGTCATTATTATTGGCTGCAAACAGTCCGCTTTCTACATTTTCTAAATTTGTGTTCTTGACAATATTTTATTATATTGGATTTATTTATCGAATTGGATTTTGGAAAGATTGATTTGTTTCATTTCATATTTTAGGATACAGCCATTATGGAGGCAAACATAAGAAAAGAATCAATACGAAAGTCAAAAATAAAAGAAATTTGTTCATCCTTCTTTGATTTTTCCATCCTAAAGAAACCGGATATTCTTTTATTATCAATGACTTACATTTTTTGGTCAGGTAAGTCTCCTATAACAGAAGCACTTAAGATTGCATTTAATAAGGCCGAATTATATCGGCTTGAAATGTTTCATTTAAAAAGAATAGCATTGAAATATTTAAACATAAGACATTTCCGCCTTTTTTCATCCAGTTTCATGACATGGAACAAGCTTTTAAAAAAGAAAATGACAAATGCTCTTAATTAAATTAAGGAATTAAAACCAAATAGAAACAATGATCCTTTGGTTAAGACTGGGGATAACATAAGGAACTTTTATGATATAAAAGATAGACAAAACAAGAATAAATTAATGTATTTTCGATTTTATGTGCAAACCTAATCTACATAAACAGTTAAATATACTTCATTGTTTAGACGAAAGTGTCTCACGCAGAGGCTTTATTGGTTAAGCATCTCACCTTGCAAGGTCTTCTTCCGGATAAACACTATAGTTTTCGCCTCTCTAGGTAAACTGTCGGATATTGCTGAAAGAGTCTGTCATTTTTTTCATAAGAATGCTAAAGTTCGAATTGTTGCCTTAAAAACTCCAGCGAACCGCCTGATCCGTGCAAATGTCGGCTTATTAGATTTCTATCAACTTTTTGGCAAAGTACTACAGTGTTGGGGATGTGCGGAATTAATTGTAATCGAGTGAATCAGAAGGAATTTGTGTAGGTTGCGTGACTTTCTGCACCCACAAACAAATAAATAAACGAATTTTAAATACAATAAAAAAAAAAGACATTCAATTTAGAAACCAATAAAACATTTATATACAATTAAAAGTAATGTATATACAGGATATTTTGGTATATGTTACTATGGCAAAGTGTGTGTGATATTTGAGGTTTCGGTATGTCTCTTTTTGTATTTGTATGTTCAGTTACAGTCTTTCTAGAATTGTGTTAATTAATATTAAAAATGTCGATGTTAAGTGTTTTTAGAAACGAGTTCTTAAGGAGTGGTCTACCTTTGTAATATTTCTGAATCGTTCGAATGTTGATTTTTACTTAATAATGTAGTAAATATAGTTCACTTTGGATAAGCAAAGTTGTTTTAGGTTTACGATTTGATGTCCACAGAGTTGGTCGAGTTTAAATTGCAAGTGAGTCAGTGTTGATGTACTTTTGCGCGGTAAAGTTGTGATTTCGAGTGACGTGGAGTATGTTGGCAATTTCTCTGTGGATGTTCGTCTCTGACTGCTTTGGTCAATCGGTGTTTTCTTTTATATGTTTTGAAAGTCCAAAATCGGCTCAAAGAAGTTTTGGCGCAATTTTGTTTTGCACGTGAAACTTTCAGATTATTGTGTCGTTAACCAATGAGATTTGTTGATTCGCCTAGTACGGTTTTTTATTGGTCGAAGTTTTCCGTACGTAGGCGTAAGGTATAGACTGTTCTGTTGCTAGGGGTGATAGGTAGAAAAGGACGAGTCTACAACAGGCTCTAATTTACTATGAATTGGTTAAGTATCTCACGCCGCAGAGTCTTCTTTCGATATGGTTTTCGCTTCTCAAGGTCAACTTCTGATGTGTTAACGGTTATTGTTGAAAATAGTCTACTAAGCTTTGAATATGATTGGTGAAGTTCGGGCTGTTGATTTGGATATCGTCTGACAGATGTTGATATGCTGGTCTTCGCAAGTTAAAAAGTTACCGTGGTCATTTCTTTGATTTGATTCAATCTTTCTTATTAAAGAATGAAATAGAGTCTGTCTTGAACAGCCAATTTTCTCGATCTTTCTACATTAATGCAGATGTCCCCCAAGGCTCTATCCTTAGCCCTACCTTTTTCCTAATTTTTATCAACGATATTCAGAGTATCATCAGTTACCGACTCCCTATCTGTGTCGATGAAACAATTATTTACTTCTGTCTTGGGGGTAAGTTTGATAGATTTGATAAAGTCAAATTGGCAACTGATTTCGAAAATTTAATTTATTGTTAACTAGGGAAATAAATGGTCTAAGATTTAACTTTAACTCCTCCAAAACTAAACTGCTCTCCTTTACTCGTCTTAAAGAACGTTTTTTTGCTTTCTATCAGTATGGCTGATGCTAACCTAACATAGAGTTAATTGTTAGATCTTCTGCTAGAAAAATTGGTTCACTGTGTTCTACTAGACAATTCTTCTCTTTAGAAACTATCTTGCCCGTCTAATGTCTACCATTCGTCCGCGCATTGGATAGTGTTGCTATGTCTGGTCTGGTGCTTTTGTTAGATATCTAGAGATTCTTGTAAGAAGAATCTGCAATGTCATCGGTCCTGACCTGTTTTATCACTTTCCTTCCTCCGTAAAGTGCCTTCTTAGTCGTTTTTATGAGCTTCCATTTTTGGTGCCTCGACTTCACGAATTTAAGCGCAGTACTAGATTAACAGTTAGGTCTCATCATTTTTACTGTTGAAATTACTGAATGCTAACATAAGTTCTCTTCTCATAGGTTCTTCTCTCACACTTCTCGCGTATGGAGCTCTCTTCTAGCTTCTAGCTTCTAGCGTCTAGCTTGCCTTCTTGTTTTCAATTGTTAAGTCTGCTGCTAAGAAAGTTGGTTTACTGTGTCGTGCTATACAACTCTTCTAATCTGAATTTATCTTGTACTTTTATAATTTTATCATTCGACCGTGCATTAAAGATCGTTGCCACATCTGGTCTGGTACTTCTGTTATATATCTAGAGATTCTTGTCAGAATCCAAAGAAGAATCTGCAATGTTAAACTGTTCTAACCTGGTATCACTCCTACTGCTGTCTTTCGGTTTCTTGCTTTCCTGTCAACCCATTATGATCATTTTATTCAGCTCGCACATTTTTACGATGCTCTGATGACCACTACCCACTATCTCACAATTGTGGTTTATAGTGACATTCAAGGTAGAATAGTGTAATGGCTTGTCGGTTTCTTTAAAGTTGAGGATGTTCAGGTTGCTTGAGTTTTAGTCTCTCCTATCAGAAATTAAAGAGGCATGACTTACAAGGTGGTTCGAATTCAATTTTCTCTCTCCAAGACCAGTTGCCAACCAAGACTATATATCCATAATCAAATACTCATGGGGAAGGTTTTAATCAATCTCCTCCCACCATAGTTGGGGGAGGGACAAGATTGATTCATACCTTTTCCAAGGCTATCAGGACGTAAGTGAATGCAATGAACACAGCTGAAATTCGAACTCGGCTCACCGATTTCTCAATCCGAACCGCTATCCATTACTTCACTGTGCCTGTCAAGTACGATTTTAAAACCACGAACGCCATATTTTGTCTCCTTGAGACTTTTTTTTATTCCCAGTAACCACTGGAGTTTTAGTCGATTTTATCGCATTTCTTGGGGTGAAATATGCTGAGGGAAGAACAGATGAATGTATATATGTGTGTGTGATTTTAAGTGTTTGTCTAAATAGATAAAAAGGTATATTGATGCAATATATGTATGATGATATATCTATGCATTTGTAAAGATATATTTTATTTTATTTTCATAAATTTGTAAAAAGGGAAAAGTATCCTTTACAATAGCATTCTGCCGATTTCACTGACAGTCCTTTTTTTCATTCTTTATTCTTTCATCTCGTATTCTTTCATTCTGTATTCTTTCATTCTGTATTCTTTCATTCTTTATTCTATAATTCCTTGTTCTGTGTTCTAATTCTATTCTTTGATTCTTCTTCCACTCTGGGTTTCTACTTTTTTATCCTTCATCTTGATTGTCATTATTGCTTCCTCCTTGTTATTTTTTCTTGATCCACTCTTTCATTCTGTATTCTTTCATTCTGTATTCTTTCATTCTTTATTCTATAATTCCTTGTTCTGTGTTCTAATTCTATTCTTTGATTCTTCTTCCACTCTGGGTTTCTACTTTTTTATCCTTCATCTTGATTGTCATTATTGCTTCCTCCTTGTTATTTTTTCTTGATCCACTCTTTCATTCTGTATTCTTTCATTCTGTATTCTTTCATTCCTTATTCTTCATTCCTGTTCTATTACCCCATTCTTATTTTCTACTTGTTCTTCATTCCAATTCTATTCTTTCATTTTTGATTCCTCCTTCATTCGCCACCTTCTCTTTCTTTTTTTGTTTCTTTCTCGCTCTTTCATTCCAGATCCCCTTTTCTTCATTCCTGTATTATTCCTTCATTCTAATTTTCTTCTTGTTCTTCATTCCAATTCTATTCTTTAAATCTTTGATTCCTCCTCCTTCATTCACCACCCATTATTTCTTATATCGTTAGCCAACCAAATTCCGATGGTCTATCTGCCGGCGTATCTGTTGTCCGTTGGCCAAAGTAAAGATGAAGCTGCTCTTCTGATGTCCATCTCGGGAATCACATGTACCATTGGACAGTTCCTTGTTGGTGCCCTTGTCGATTTCGCCCACATCGCCAGCCATTATTTATTGACGCTGTCTCTGATCCTCCTCACCACGCTTACATTTGCCGTGACGTTAATCAGTGCTTTTTGGTCTTTCACCGTCGTCGTCGTCTTCTGGTCAATTGCTCTTGGTAAGTGGTTGACATTTTTTTTTTTCATATATTTATTTAGCGCTACTTTAATATACTGGCCTGCTCATAAAAAATGCGAACATTTATTTAGGGATGGATACTTTTGTCAATTAGCATTCTTTAGACATTTATTGTTCTAATCGAAACATTGCATTGTTTTAAAATCGGGGTTCTCTTTCTAATATCGATACAGTGCCAAATCATGAACATAAAACTTGGGACATTAAAACTAATGTTCTTCTTTCTTGTCAGCCACTGATGTTGCTGTTATTGTTGATGCTCTTGAACGCATTCGCCACCCCGCCCTTATTTTCATACTGCTGCTGCTTCTGAAGCCTTGCAGTCATTTATCTTTAGTAATGGTTCACGTGAAGAAGGCCGGATGGCGCAACGGCTGAAACTTTGTGATAATAACAACAATGATAAAGACATTCGTCCGAATAGTAATAATGATAACCAGTTATTAAAATGTAGGTCGTTTTAAAAAATAATTGTCTCTTTTTAACTATTTTTTAGGGTTTGGTATATCTTTGCGAGTAATTGTGACTATGGATCTTACTGGAATGGATGACTTTTCACGCGGTTACAGTCTGCTCATGTTATTTAATGGTATTGGTTATGCTACGAGTCCACCATTGTCTGGCAAGTAAAATTGATTTATTCATGTTTTCGTCTGGACGTCACAATGTTCTTAACGGTTATGGAAAACATAATCAGTACTATTAGTCTTGGAAAAGGTACAACTTCATTTCTAAACCTACTCCCGCACAAGTTATGGGTAAATAGTATAGGAGAGTTATAAGTAATTGAAAAGTTGTAAAATAGACCCCTGCTATATCTTTACAAGAATGCCAAAGATTTATTCACACACACAAACACTCAAAAACAAAAATTAACGAAAATGATTAGATCACATGCCCAGTCAAATATTAAAAAAATAATTTAAAAGATTAAAATGTCAGTGTCTCTTCGTGCACATGTGAAATTACAATCAACGGGATTACCACCAGCGTCACACAAAACATTTTTTGAACTTTGTCATTAATTTTCCTACATGCCCAAATATATATATATATATATATATATATATATATATATATATATATATATATATATATATAATAGACTCTCCCCATCGATTTCGACGTATGAGGATCTGACAACTTAACCAATTGATTCAGTTATGAATTTTGTGCGAAAATCTTAAGTGGTACTTAAAACCCACAAGTGATTTGCAAAGGTAGCTGCATATGGAGCAAGAGTGAGTATTGTGAGATGAGGTCACTGTTAGATTAGCTGGCCTTTTAGATATTGCTCTCTCTTCTTAAAGATGATTCAGACTAGCAGATTGAAAACTGCTGAGCCCACTAAGACACGTTGATCTCCACTCTACCCGCTCCAAAGCTAATCGCTTGGGGGTGTTATGCGGTATATTGACAGCTGATAAGTTGCTCTTGTTGCGGTGGATTGGTCATGTCTTGAGAATATCTGATGGCACGCATGCACCGAAAACGACAGTAGAGTTCACACCCACACTCAATCCCTTTTTTTTCACTTCCAGTAGCCCTTTGCGTCTTAGTGACATTATCGCCTTGCTTTTAGTGAATTGATTAAATTAGGCAGCAAATGTTATGAAAAACGACACTTTGTGTCGATTAATTTTAATGACCGACTTTTTTAAATTACGAATAATCCTTCTGAGAAAAGGAGGAAATTTCGTCAGAAGTTGTCCAAAATTCATTTCAGAAGAAAAGTACAAAAAATATACTCCACGCTTTCGACTTTCTTCAAGTTTTCACCGTCAGGGTAGATAGAGGATATTTATTCTGTAACATACAGAATTGTGGCACAAGGCCGTGGGAGAAAATGGGGTGGGGATGGTCTTCATTAACTATCCTAGTCCTAGTTAATCAGATTCGCGACCCATTCATTCATTCATTACAATTTGCTCATTCACCAAAAGAACTTATACATCACCTCACGATCCTGCATACACCAAAATACCGCATATTCACAGGAGGACCTACAAAAACATCCCATGGGATAAAAATCTCATGAGAGTCCAAAATACCTTTTTTTTTACTTTTTGTTTTTTGGGGTTTTTTTGGGGGGGGGTGGAGGGGGGGTAAAAAATATCTAAAAATTTCATGATTCATGAAATGATGGGGAGGGGAAAAGAAGCCCAGAAAACAAACTAAAGTGTAACACAAAAATAAATCAAAAGAAATATTAGTAGGACCCGTCCACCCCTCAAAATAATAAGAGAGTCCGCTGTATTCTGCCACTAGACAGAATCAAGCAGCACACTCACTAGTGGAATGAGGAGGAACCGTCAGGGTAGATAGAGACAATGAACGAGTTTTGTACAACTACTGTGTTGTGACGTCGGCAAAGAGTGTTGTGACATAAAAAGGTGTGACGTGTTGTTGTTGTTGTTTATTATTATTATTATTATTATTATTATTATTATTATTATCATCACCACCACCACCACCAACACCAACAACAACAACAACAACTGGAAGGAAAAGAGAAAGGGTATTTTGCGCGTAAGTGAATGCAAGGAACCAAGACTGGAATTCGAACTTGGTTCTCCTATTTCAAAATTCCGAGCCACTATCCATGATACTTCACCGGATTCATTTTTTTTATTTTTTTATCTTGGACGCTTCCAAAATCTGTTTTTTTTTTTACATTTTTTTTAAAAAAGGAATGCGTCAGTTCGAAATATTTTCAGTCCTTTTGTTTGCCAATACATAACATTGTCCAATTATGCGATTTTCAGTTTCCCATATACATATATATATATATATATATATATATATATATATATATATATATATATATATATATATATATATATGTATGTGTGTGTGTGTGCGCCCGCGCGACGCGTGCCCCCCCCCAAAAAAAAATGGCTTTATCCGAGGACCTAACCTTTTCCTAATTTTCCTCAGTGATCTTCCTGATGCTAACAGTTCTCGACTCAGTATCTATGCTGAACACATAATTATTTACTCTTGTCTTAAGGGCAAGACTGATAAGTCAAATTAGCGGCCGGTTTCGCAAATTACTTTATTATTAATTTATTGCTAACTGGGACTAGAAATTGCGTGTTAATTTTATTTTTAACACTTCAAAAACTAAACTATTCTATTTTAATTAGGTGTCTTCACAGACTCGCTAAAAAATGAACATACCATGATTAAAAAATGTCCCAAATGTAATAAAAACAAAGTTTTATCTTTGTTATTATTAAGAGAAAAGATCAAAGAAGTTTTTGATTATCCAATTAGATTTTTTTTTTTTTTTTTTTGTATTCTTTTTAGAACGTTCGAAATTTTTGTTAAAAATCTTATTTTTCTTTCGTCAGCGGGGGGGAACCAAGGATTATAGGAAATTTTAGCGTCCTTTTTGTAGTGAAAAACACATTGATTTGGAAATTCTCGCAAAAATCAAATAATTGTCGGATTGTAATCAAAATTTACGGACTTATTTACAAGTGAATTAAATTATTTTATAAATGTCTCTTATTCAGAAAAATCTTGGCATAAACATTTCTTTTTTGTATTTGTTTCCCCCAACTTATTTAATTTTATGAAATTTCGAGAAATTAATCTTTGTACCGCTTAATGTTTATATCAATTATATTTTTAAAAGATTTTTCAATTTTTGTTTGTGTGTGTATAAACGTGCCGATTTTTGTAAATACGGTCGTCCATACGCGATATTATCAGAAAATAAGAGCGATAACTATCATAAATTTAAAGCCAAGGTACCTAAACCTCAATAAAAACATTAGATTGCGGAGAATATTCTCCCAAATTTTTCAGATTATTATGTAGTTAAAAATTTTAAAAAAAGATGCTTACGTTATATCCCATATGTAATTTTTACAGATATCTCCGCCGTAGATAAAAATTTGATCGATTACCATATGTCAGTCAATCTGTCACACTGTCAGTGCCTTAAATAAACACCTACCTCCGTTTAAAAAATGCGTTTCTGCGATATTTAAAATTAAAAGTAAGTAATGTATGTTTCAAATCAGATTAATTAAACTTTAAATCAGCTAATATTCCTCAAATAAAGCTTCAGAAAATGATATTTTATTACTGAAAGATTTTTTTAATAAAAAGAATTACACTGTAATTACAGATGGTTAAAATTGTGGTAAAGTCAGCGAATTTTAGCGCTTCCAAAACAAAAACTCCTTCCTGTCAATTTAAATTAATTTTGAAATGTAGCAAAGTATTTTGCTTATTGGAAATATTAAATTTATTCTATTAGCTTGAAATTAAAACTAAAATAAAAGCTTCAAGAAAAAATTTTCATTTTTTTAAAAATTCATTTTAAACCTTTAAATATCGCATTTCTTTGGCGGTACCAACTTTTAAGCTTAGAGAGACATTTCTTTTTTTTGTCTGATGCTAGCCTCCAGGAGAAAGATTAACAGTTTAATGTTTTCCACTAATATGAATTGGAACGATGATATCGAGTCAATTGTGAGGTCTGTCTGCTACTAGAAAAAATAATGGTTCACTGTGTTATGTTAAACAATTCTCATCAGAGACTACTTTGCACGTCTAAAGTCTACCATTCGTCCACGCATTGGATAGCGTTGCGATATCTGGTCTGGTGATTCTGTTATGTATCTAGAGATTCGTGTCAGAAGAATCTGCAATGTCATCGGTCCTGACCTGGCATCTTACCTTTCATCACTTTCCTACCTCCGTAAAGTAGCTTCCCTGCGCCTTTTTTTTTTTTTTAAATATTTTCATTGTAGTCGTTTTTATAGGCTTTCCTTTTTGGTGCCTCGACTTGACGAATTTAAGCGCAGTACTAGATTGATTAACAGTTAGGTCTCATTTTTACTGTTGAAATTACTGAATGCTAACATAAGTTCCCTGGTAGTTTCTTCTCTCGCACTTCTCGCGTATGGAACTCACGTCTGGCTTCTTGCTTTCCTGTCAACTACAATCATCAAAAATTTAAATGCAATGTCAATCGTCATCTTCTATTTCACCGATTCCTGTTTGTTTGTTTTTTTTTTCGTGGGGGGTGGGGACTTTCCTCTCTCCTCAAAAACATTTTCTTAGTTTCTCTTCCTTCTCAGTAAACCCTTGCCTCTTTGTCTGGATTTTATCGTCTTGGTTGTGGTAAAAATATTACAATGTGTTTATGTGTGTGTGTACGCGCGTGCGTGCGTGCGTGCGTGCACTGATCCTGAACTTGTATCATCAATTATTTCTTCTTTTTTTTTTCTCTCTTTCGTTGCAGGCTGGTTATTCGACTGTACTCAATCATTTCCCGCCATTTTCTATTCAAGTGCTTCATCCTTACTGCTGGCAACCGGATTTGCATTGGTTATCAATTACAGAACAAACAAAAAACTTCGACAAATTGTTCACTGACAATAACTGTACTTGACCTATTATATATATATATATATATATATATATATATATATATATATATATATATATATATATATATATATATATATTTCAATATTATGGTAAAACAATGGAATGAATCAATGGTTTTTTATTTCCATTGTTGTCTTTCCCGGTGGAAAAGCCATTCACAATAACGAATTTCTTTTCCTTACCAACAAGATAACTGGACATACCCTGGACATATTTTAAACACCGTTTTATTCTGATTCCTTTTTCTTTTTATCAAAGTAAGAAATTAAAGGAAATCTGGATCCAATTTTTTATAAAACTTGTCAGCTTTATCTCTGACAAAATTACTATTGGAATATCGGCGCTTCATATTAACTAACGTTTTCTTTTTACACTATTTACATTGTTCGGACTGTTGTCCTCATCTTTATTACCATATTCACGATTTTTTGGCCGCCTTAGTGTAAATAATTACATTATCCCAATTCTGAAATATAGACATTAGCTCTTCTTAGTCTTTTTTCACGACGTTGGCAATCATGGCTCTCCACAATTTCCTGTCCATTGTAGCGCTTATAACTTTTGTTTTTTTTTACCATCTCACGCACACCATGATCCACTATCCATCCGCTAAAGCTTGCTGGGTAGGTTGTGTGTTGCTTTCCCCTGGTCCTTTTACCTTCAATCTGTCCTGTGAGTATCAAATTTTCCAAGCCCTCTTTCCTAGTTTTACATAAAGTAACAACTTCCTAACACTTAGGTGTCGAATAAAAGTGGAAGACGTTTATTTAATTTTTTTAAAGTGCCTTTTAAAAAAATGAATTTTTTCGTTTTGTATCTGTTTGGTGTGCAGATTCATGTAACCTTTACTCTTTAAGGGTTTAAATATGCAATATGAAAATAATATTGATAATGAATCAGTCGCAATTCTTACGGATAAACGAAAAAATACGTGTTGAAACTTAGCGCAACAATCTGAAACCAATAGATGTTATTACTGCTTTTTAAAAGTTTTTTAGGTTTTGTTTTTTGTTTTTTTGTTGTTGTTTTTTACAGTGGTGCCAGATAAAGTGTTACAGAGTAAGAGGAACAGCTTATGAGGATATATCTGGAAAATAACGGTTAACCCTAGATTTGAAGCAATCTCTTGGGAGTCGGTTCCACCATGCAGTGGTTTGTGGTAAGAAACTGCTCGAGTGGAACTTACATTTCACTAGCGGAACATGAAGAGAATGAAGGTGGTTCGCTACAATGTGCGTAACACGGCGGGTCCCAGTCGTGAAAATTAGGATTGGTGGAAATAAGGAGTGTGGTTCATCTCTACACTCTCCGTGGAAATAGCAATTGAGCAGCGAGAGGCTTGCGACGTTTCGTCTGTGAGAAATGGGTTGCAAACTGGAAAATAATTCGTCACCTACAAGGACGCGGAGTCACTTTTTCACTCTGTCGAGAGGAGAACGTGAGGACTGGGCAGGTCCAACCCATATACGTCAGAAGTACTCCATTTTCGGCCTGATCTGGCTCTTGTAATGGTAGAGGATAGCAGGAGGAGTGAGGTACTTGCTGGTGCGGTACAGGGGACCGACTATTTTCCCAGCATCTTTAGCGATGTATCCTATGTACGAGTTCGACTTGAGGTCTGGGTTGAGTATGTCGCAACAGACGCTCAAGTCACGGGGCCTCTTTGAGGGAACATCTGTTCATCGTGATTGGTGAAAGCTCTGGGACCGATTGGCGATCATGAAGAAATCACTATTTGGGGTTTTGCGTCATTGAATGTGACCAGACAATTTTCCCTCACTGAGCTGCTAGATCTAGATCAAAGGATAGATCTGGCCATAGAAGGTTTTGGAGATGCATCCATATACCGTTGTATCATCAGTATAGATATTCACAAATGATCGTCGCGTTAAATTTCACAGGCAAATATTGTGTGAATTTCTAAGAAAAGTTTTTTTTAGTTTTTCTTTTCATATTATTTTTCTACGATTTTTGTGTAGCATAAGAATTATTGGTACAGAACTCGGAATTAGTTTGTCAACTGTAAATTCTAACAATTTTTCACTTTGTACTAATGCCTTTGGAAAATGTATTAATCTATCTTCCTCGAGTTTTGGGTGACAGACAGTCATAGAGAAGGAAAAACTCTAAAATCAAAGCCTGAAGAGAGATGGTCTCTGTCAGGTTACCTTGCCCTAAACATGCAACCTTATCATTATTGTAAACGAAAATAATATACTGGATCTCTCATACGTAATATTAATGTATATTTCACTCCAGACTACGTCAAACACCATCAGCCATTGGGTGCGTGGCTTTGAAAACTTTTCCGAACATGGTTCCGACATTCTCGTATGGATCTGAGAGATTATACTGAATCTTGGAGCGGTGTTTATATATTTACCTATTATAAGATTTATTTTTATTTCCCAGGTGCTCACTCCCCGCTCTAGGATCTGCATTTGGTGGCTAGTAGATCATCTCCCAGATCCACCAGTCGACGCACCTGGCTTCATATATTCTTATATCCTCTGATTGCTTTCGTTTCTGCTTAATGGCTCATCAAACCCTATAGTGCTATTTAAGGCCGGATAATGGTTTTGAATCGTGGTTGTTTTAAGTATTGCTTGATGTTATATGTGGATCAGTGATAGGTTTGAGAACAGGTTAGATGGTGAATGTGTTTTTTTTCTTTTTAATCAGTTATTAAAGATGATGGTTTCTAATACAAATTATTCCCCTAGATGCGTCGTTGCTTAAAAAAGGTTGAGAAACACGGGATTCAATAGTACGACTTGTATCTGAAAAAATCATTGCTATTCTTAAAATAATTGTTAATGCAATATTTACTCGCAACAGATAACTAATCTTATAATCCAAAATATGCTTCGGCTTTAAATAACACATAAAAGGTTGATAAACCGTAAAACAAATCAATCAATCGACCATTATTTGTGAACCACGCAAACAATTATTTACAACAGTCTGGATTCGATTAATGTGTCCAGCAATTGAACATCAGGACAATCGATGATAGCAAGAGTTTAACAATCTGAACTTTTATATAACGTCAATTGTCAACGAATTTAATGTTTTTAGTGGCAATGACATTTTCAATGTTTAAAACTCATAATTACTGCTCAAGGTCTACATTATAGGAGATTGTTTATAAAATGTCCAGCCTAAAAATGTCACAAACGCTAATGAATATATTCCATGCAAGTAATGTAAATATTCCAAAAATTTAATTTAAGTGTAAACTTTTATGATACACTGTGTGTGTGTGTGTGTGTGTATCTGTGTTTGCGCGTGTATTTGTGTGTGCTGTCAAGTTGTTACAACGTTTGCGTTCTGTTGTAACCTAGAAAAGTTTACTGAATGAGGAATAACCAAAACGGATGTTGGAAATGAAATGGTAATCGTTATAACATCAACAAAATACAATACTCGCCAGCGGCATGAAGTAGGTAAACCACTGCTAGTGGTGGACTACTTTAGACAGCATATCCCTCCACTCACTTACAATAGTGTCCAACGTATTTATGAGGATTGGGACATAGCCATCAGTGTTCATAGATATGGTATATAACAGGTTCCGTCTTTCAGACCCGGGTTCGAATCACACCATGGTCGCTTTGTCAAGTAATTGATTTCTCGATATTATCAGCCTGGAGAGACGCTCGATTCCAGCACGCTAAACCTTCGGCGTTTTGTGTATATGGGGGAAGGTGCCTGAAAACAACATCGCGATTTGATCTAAGCCTTGCGAGGGAAATTAGTTCGACGAAACTGATCGAAAAGCCGCCGATAGCTAAGCTAGCTAGCTAGCTAGCTATCACAAAGTCACAAGTCATCGTGACCGAGCCTCTGAGCATATTGCCCTCGTTCAAACTGTTGATCACGCCAGATTGCATGCCCTCTTCCAGAAACTAATGTTCGTTCAGTATCGTTGCAACATAAACCAAAGGTTGGTACTATGAGTATGGAACAAACGCAGATGTGCCTGAGCAGGTGTCAGCAACAGGGAATTGATAACTAGCATTTCGAACAGATGTACTCAGAAACGTGCGGTCGGCCTTACATGGTAGAAAGTTAGCTCGCTTTAGTCCTTTTCAAAGTACTCTCTTTAGGATTTCATACGCTTATCCCAGCGTACTTTCCACTTTTAAAATTCGCCTGCAAATTCTCTTTTTGGATCATCATCAGCTGGCATTACTTTGTTTCTAACGAATTAAGTTTCTTAATATTTTGCTTAGCTTTTGGACGGCTTCCTTCACTGTTCAAATGCGCATTTGGGATTCTGGCTCACCTTTTTCGTTCTCTGTTCAAATATCTCCCAGATAGTTAAATTTCTGTATTTGCTTGATTTTGATGTTTCTATTTGCGGCTCTCATCTTCAGCTGTTCTTGATGTCTTCTTAGAATTAATAGTTAGTCCTTTCTTCCCACTTTCCTTTAATACTTTATCTGGGAGTCTCTACAGTTCTCTTTCTGTGTCTGCGATCAACACGGTGTGATCTAAGTATCTTACGTTGTTAACATTATCGGACTAACTTTTTCTACCGACATGAAGTGGAAAGATTATTTTGAAACAATTGCTAGGTCTGCTGCTAGGAAAGTTGGTTCACTGTGTCGTACTAGACAATTTTTTTCTCGACAGAATCTATCTTACATATGTATAAGTCTGCCATTCGTCCATGATTAGAATATTGCTGCCACATCTGGTCTGGTGCTTCTGCTATATATTTAGAGATTCTTGATAAAATCAAAATAAGAACCTCTAATGATATTGCTCCTAACCTGGTATCTCTGATTCTGTCATTTTACAACCGCCGTAACGTAACTTCCCTGTGCCTTTTCTATAAATACTCTCATGGCAATTGTTCTCATGGATTTTTCTCTATGAATTCTGAGGTATTATGGTGGAAGTATTAAGAAGGATAAGTAAGACTCTGTTGTTTTGATGTAAGGAATACTGTGGTATATTTGGGTCACTAATTATAGCTAGCAAAGTTTAATTATAAGACAGAAGAAGACCAGTCATCCCTAACCTCCCTTTTGGCCTTGTGCCACACGTTTGTAGTTTTACAAAATAAATATCACTTTCCTCTATGGTCTCTTGACTTTAGAAATTTAAGCGCAATACTAGATTGGCGACAAAGTTTCATCATTTTACAGTTGGAATGGCTAGACGTAACCGTAAGTTCTATGCTAACCCTTCTCACTTGTGGAACTCTCTTCTGGTTTCTTGCTTTCCATTCAACTTTGATCTTCAAAAATTTAAATGCACTGTCAATCGTTATTTTCTCTCTTCTTCATTCCTGTCCTTTTATAGTTTCTCTTTCATATTCTCTAATACTCAGTAATCCCTTGCGTCTTAGTGGCTTTATTGTACCAATAGTAATAAACTAATGTACACCAATAATAAATCCTGATAGAGCTTCTAGTTCTTTTAGGATCACTTCGCTGTAAAATAAATAAATTCAGTTAGAAGACGCATCCTTGCCTTCGTCTGTTTTTCTTTTTGTGGACTTAGGCAATTCATTTTCTAACATTATGCAGACGGTTTGTTCCCAGAAAATGTTCTGAAATAATTGTTATGTCTTTTCCGAATTAATTAAGTATTCTTAGCAGTTCAAATAGGTTTCGAGGTTTAGTTTAAACAAAAAAAATTCGACAAACATGGATAAATGTGCCTGCAATAAAACAGAATGCCAAAAGGACTGTTTCTCCATTGACAACGCTTTTTAACTAAATTCACCCTTTGGCAATGTTTATATTGTTTTAAAAAAGCGATGATTAGAATTGTAATAAAACCTAAATATATGAACATGAATTTATTTTCTTTGTTCTTGAGAAAAGACAACAAAAATAATAATCACTATTTATTAAACTGTTTATTTACACTATATTTACTATATAATTTATTGGAATAGTTGGAAAAACATCAGTTAACTGCCAATCGATTTAAACTTTATAAAATAGTAAATAATGAGAAATTTTCTTATAGTTGGTTCACATATTGTAATAATTTAGTAAATGTTTATAAATTTATGAATAAAAATTGATTTAATATTTATTTCTTTATAAATTGGCAAATGATAAATATTGCATTAGTTCTCTAACTGTATTAGTTTTTAATTTTAATGTTTATTTTTTTAATATGAAATAATAATTCTTGTAAATAAACAATCGAATAAATAAATAAATTGTGTTTAATTTTGTGTTGTAAATTTTCAAGAACAGAATAAAAAAAAATTAAAATTCCCTTTTATTATATGTTTAATTTTTATTCCAATTCTAATCATCACTTTTTTAAAAAAACAATAAATATCGTCAAAGGGTAAAGCCAGTTAAAAAAAAAAAAAAAAGCGGTGTCAACGGAAAATCCGTTATTATGACACTATGTCTTACTCTTTTTACAGGGACGTTTATCCATGTTTGCAAAAAATCACTTATAATTCGCTTCATCCAAAATTTATGATAGAATATAAAACGATCAAAGAAATAGAAATGATCAGTAATTTTTTTAAAATATTTTTTCAGGCTTTTAAAAATGGAAGCAAAACAACATTAAACAAAAATACATCATTTCAAGGCATTTATTCTTTATAATTTCGGAAACATCACCGCGGTAATCCGATGAAATGAAAACATTGAAGATGATTCAATCTAGAATCCTTGAGCGTTTTGCTTTTAGCAAAATATAATTTAATGAAGTTTATGATCTTGATTCTACCTCGGCAAAATTCAGATATGTGAATAGCAAAAAAATATTATCATATTTGTACAAAAAGGAAGATTAATTTGTCAAGAGTTACTGCCCTTTGTTAGTTCACAATGGCGGTTAAAACCGAATCAATATTGTTATTTTTTTTTTATTCTTTCTTTCTTTAACTTTCTTTAAGTAGTGAGAAAAAATTACTTTACACGGTGCGTCTCATTTCATGAATGCATGTTTTCAGTGTTCTAATAAGTTCTTTTCGGAAACGCTTAATACAACAATGTTGAGACTCCATTTTTTTTTCCTGTCCCATATGACACCCCCACAGTTCGAAGGGATTGAAATTTGCTAATTATTTGGTTGGCTAAAATGTCCATTCGGTTTAATGAGTAAATTTTCTACTTAATAGGTGAACAAACTTTTTGGCCAACCGAATATTTTATATGTGTGTGTGTGTGTGTGTGTGTGAGTGCGCGCGTGCGTGTGTCTGTGTGTGTGTAATATATATATATATATATATATATATATATATATATATATATATATATATATATGTGTGTATGTATGTATAATATATATATATATATGTATAATATATAGTGTAGTGTAGTGTTTAGCTGAGTTCAAATTCCGGCTGCACAAATACCCTTGTGAAAGTCTGAATACTTCTCTTCTAAAGCTATTAGTTAAATAGCCATAGTTCAAATTAGGAGAAGGACAACGTCGAATTTCAAAACTCAGCCGCCCGAAGCCGTACAAAGATTGTTAGATGTAGGTGTCTGTAAAACAAGAATATGATATATTTCAAAAACTCTGAATGATTCCACGAGAAAGTGATTATCTAGAATGCTGTCGACAGCAGCGGACATTGGATCCATGAAAGGAAGAATGGATGGGAATATCATTGAGATATCACGCCAAAGACTGCCTCAGTTAATATGTTTCACGTCCCATACGCATGGAAGAAGAAAAAAAAACTCTGCATCTCTAGAAAAAATCGAATAAAATAGGATCAGAACAATAGTCCAAACGTGAAAAATATGGACCTTTGTCCACCCCCCACCCCCCAAAAAAGGTGTGTCAAATGGTCGACTGTTCCCTGGACACTGTTATTATTTTAACTACCTTCAGTCTTCGGTAAGGTTTATTGTCTTAAAAAAGCAATTATTAGAATTGTAATAAAATCTAAACACATGAAAGTGAATTTATACATTTTCTTTGTTCGTGAGAACTGGCAATAAAAATAAGTCACTATTTATTAGACTGTTTATTTACACTATTTATTTCCTATATAATTTATTGGAATGGATAATCAGAAAAACATCAGTTAATTTCCAATTGATTCGAATTTTTTAATGGTAAATAATAAGGATTTCCTCATAATTGGTTCACTTATTTTGATAATTTAATAAATGTTAATAAATTTATAAATTAAAAAAATGTTTTCATATTTATTATTTTATAAATTGGTAAATGATAAATATTGCATTGCATTAATTTTACTTGTTGTAAATATGAAATTATTCTTGTAGATAAACAATCTAATAAACAGTGTTTAATATATTTGTAAATTCTCAACAACATAAATAATGTCTGAATTCACTTTGATATGTTTAGGTTTTATTATTAAAATTCTGATCCTTGCTTTTTTAAACAATAAACACTGCTGAGCAGTGAAAATTGTTAAAACAAAATCAGTGTCAACGGAAAAACCATCCTTTTAATGCAACATTAAATCCAAATTTGATTCAAAACACGATCTAGCGGTAGATAGTGCGGGAGCCAAAGTTTCGAAGATTTAAAGAAAAAAAGTAAAATAGTGTTCATCCCAAAACACAATTTTGTATATATTTCATTATTTTTAAAATTTGTCAGTTGCTTTAAACTAACCTTGATACCGGCAACCATATTTCCTACCAATAAAGACTGGCATAGATTAGTATAAATTTTTCTTTAGGCTGAAATAGGTTAGAACGGTATAACGATTGTTACACACACACACACACGCGCACGCGCGCACGCACACGCACACACATGCACGCACACACACATATATATATATGTGTGTGTGTGTGTGTGTGCGTGCGTGTGTGTGTGTGCGCGCGATAGGATAAAGAGCAAATAGGAAATGTTTATAGAATGTTGATGTCTTTTTGAAATAGTTTCCATGTATAATTCTGTCGGATTCCGATCCATATTTGACCTCCCAATTCATATATATATATATATATATATATATATATATATATATATATATATATATATATATATATATATATATATATATTTGTGTGTGTGTGTGTGTGTCTGTACATCGAAGTCAACACCCAACGACGAAACAGACTGTTGCCACTGGGTGCTAACTTCAATTTCCACTTTTATATTTTAATATTTACGTACGCTCTATCCCTGATACTGAACATACCTTAAAACTATATTGTTATCATAGATAGATAGATAGATAGATAGATAGATAGATAGATAGATAATGAACATATTGAGATAGATAGATAGATAGATAGATAGATAGATAGATAGATAGATAGATAGATAGATAGATAGTTTAAGGTATGGTATATATATATGGGTAAAAGTGCTCAATATAGAGGATATATCAAATTTAAAAGTGGAAAACTGAGTTCACCATTAAGCGCTGCAGTCGACTTCCTGCTTGAACTCAATTTTCACGCTATCATCAATATAATATAAAAAGCTACTTTAAAATCGGCAGATAATGAAAAAGAAATATACATCGGATCAACTTAAGGACCCTGGAAACACGCAAGCAGCGCAATTCTTTCTAAACATATATGAAATATTAAAATCGAAAAACAAATTATACCAAAGGCATCATGGAAAATAAGAAAAACAGTATTAGCCTACAACAATAAATAAAGAATCTGTAAAATTCGTATGGAGGAGAAAATATCTAAAATCACCTTCCCAGACCAACAGAAATTATTAAATAAACGATCAGAACTTATCTCAAAACACAGACACTAAACTTCTTAAATACTGAAGACTGAGAACGAATATCTTGTAAAATACCCCCATTAAAAATCCAAATATATGCTCAGGTGATGTAACATATTTTATACAAAGCCAATACTTAAAATTATACAAATAAGATAACCAAACCCCGAAAAAAATAAATAAAATACACAAAAAAATTCAATAAATAAATAAATAAATTACGTAAATAATAAACAAATGAACAAACTACGAATGAACACAAAAATACAAGTAAATGTAATAATAATGCTCAACAACAAATAATTAAGTAATCAATAATAAATAATGAGTAGAAAGTAAATCAAATAACATTTATAACATTGTTAAAAATAACCGTATTCAGATCCACAATCATTTCGACTCAAAAGCCTCGAAAATTATTTGAAGCATAACGGTTACCGCCCCTCCCCCAATAACTGTCAGGATAATGTAATAGACTTTACTACCCATAATGCACCACTGTCCGGTATATATAAATATTCGAGCCAAAACACAACACACCTGGCCTCTCTCTCTCTCTCTCTCTCTCTCTCTCTATATATATATATATATATATATATATATATATATATATATATATATATATATATATATGGTAGACTCTCCCGTCGTATTCGACGTATGAGGTTCAAGCAGCTCAGTTCCTAGGAACCGAGAGCCAGACAACTGCACATATGATTTGATTATAGTGGTGAAAGCTTTGTGCAGAACCAACCACACTTTTCTAGGATACACTGAGCTCTATAGCCTTGGATGGCAACTGATCTAGGAGAAGGAAAACTCAGAATACATACATATATATATATATATATATATATATATATATAAGAAATTACTGGATTTTCTCAGTTGAACAGTATTTTTATTACTATAAACATTATAGTTAGTGATATTTACAAACTGTGAAATTAATGTCTACACGCCTAGATAATCGAAAGCCTTGTTAAATAATTAATCCAGTGAATTACATTTTCTTTAATAACATTTTCGATGATCTTTATAGGTAGACACTAATTTCACTGTTTGAAGATAAATGGAGATTTCTACCGAAACATATGTACTCAATAAGATAACGTCTGTAGTAACAAGATATATGCACATACATAAATTCTTTATATATATATATATATATATATATATATATATATATATATATATTATAATCATAATGCATATACATGTATATATATATGTGTGTGTGTGTGTAGGAAAACGATATATAGAAAATTTAAATAACAATTATATGAACACAAAAGGGATTTTTTACATAACAATACACGAAATGTGTGAGTTGTTGACTGTATTGAGTCCGAGCATAATTTTGATTTTAAAAATGCTACTTCTAAGAGAAAGAAATTTACTTAGATAAAAATGTATACTTTGATCGGTAGACCATAACAGTAAATTTGCGTTCAGTTTCTTGTCAGATCTTCTATTATCCCAATGTGGGATATTTAATAAAGTGATGGAAACAAGAACAAAAAGAAAAAGAAACTAAAGGAAATCGGTTCGACTATGTTTAAAAAAATATTTAAAATTCTCACCGTCCCCTCTCCTTGAAGTCCGATAGGATGAAACGTATTTTTCCTATATATATATACATATATATATATATATATATATATATATATATATATATATATATATATATATGAACTGAGATCTAATATAAATCAAATATGGATTGGAATGCAACAAAATTATTGGATAAGAAACAAATAGGAAATGTTTATAAATTTAACATGTTTCGAAACATGTTAGATTTATAAACGTTTCCTATTTGTTCCTTATCCTATAACACACGCACATACATAGATATAAGGTTGGTGCAAAAATAATGACGTAATAATGTCGTTTTTTGACGTATTTTTTAACGTCAAAAAATGACATTATTACGTCATTATTTTTGCACCAACCTAATACATACATACATATACTTATATATATATATATATATATATGTGTGTGTGTGTGTGTGTGTGTGTGTGTGTGTGTGTAAAGCGGATTAATTAATTTTGAGAATTAATGGTTTTATATTTGTAATCATATATTTTTATTACTTCAAATGTCATTATAATGGACACTTATTTGAAGTAGACGCCCCATTCTTATTTTCTTTTTTTTATTAAACAGTGTGTAATACGTCTAACAGCTTATGCACTCGAGAAATCTAAGTAAAGAGAATGCGTCTTCCGGTCGGGATCAAACCTGGTTCCCCCATTATAGGAAAATCTACCGCTTTTTTTTTTTTTTTTTTTTTCGAGAGCCCATATCTGCTCAGTTTCTCATCTGAAACGCAAACAAGACAATTTTGAAAGGTCAAGAATCTCAGTCGCTGACGTAAAGCGGGAAGTTCGTAAGCATGAAAATTGTTGAACAGGAAGATTCTCAATTCTATATGAAATTTGTCCCGGGGTATGACTGTCTAAAGCAGCGCCTAGAATTCATCTGCGATCACATATATTACGTCAAATGTCTAATCATGATAAAAGGAATTATCACGACAGCGACTTTCAGACAGGGGCGGTAGCGTATTCATTTTTAGTAACTATTGTATCAATTATGAGTTACATTCGAAAAAGAGGTTAGGTTTAGGGAGGGTAGGGGTGTATTTTTCAACGAATTCTGACATCCGTTAAATGCATGTCATTTTTTTTTTGTATTTCTTTTTAACGGTAAAAAGTTTTTCGGCATTTTTTTCGTACTTGTATACTTAAAGATTCTATTTAGGGGTGTTTGGGTTAGAATACGTTTTATTTAACTACAATTTTAAAATATTTTTACGCTTAATTACTAATAGACTATATTTCTATTTAAAACAAGTAAATGTAATAGAATTACTTAAATTATTTAAAAAATTTTCATATCAAATATATTTATGTATAATTACCAGCTCCCATTTTTTTATTTTACTTTTTATTTTTTATTAATGATTGGATTTCTCTGTATCCTTGCAAACAGGAAATTATGAATTTATGTGTGCGTTTAAAACTCAGTAAATTTAAAAATAAGTTATTCCAAAATTCGCTTGGAAATGAAACGGAACTAATGCTTTTAATTTAATTATATAATTAAATTTTAAGTTTTTAGCTTCAGTTTTTGAAACATCGTTATTACTGTGTAGCAAAAATAAAACATTTTAAATCAGTTAATTTATAATATTTATGCTCTGTAAATTTACATTGAGCACTGTTTTGTAAAAATAAAAATAAAAAATATCAATAAGAACACCGGATTATATATCTTACTGTTCTTTCTTTTTATTTGTATATATATATATATATATATGTGTGTGTGTGTGTGTGTGTGTGTGTGTGTGTGTGTGTGTGAATAAGAACAAGTGCCGACCCTTCAATTAATGAATTTTATTACTTTAAACGTTATGGTTAGTAGATACCCGTATTTGAGTAGAAGCTCTGTTTATTAAAAAAAAAAAAAAAGCAAGTTGTATCAAACGCCGGTTTCTCCTGCAAAAGAAAACGCAGGTTCTGATCCTTCGTAATGGGCGCATTTTCTTTAATAAGGCCGGTTGACGAAATAAAATACTGTTTAAAATTAGCATCCTGCCTGATTATTACGTGCAAGCGCATGAAAGTAGTAGTTGTGGTCGGTTAATATACACCCGAAAATAATTAAAGAATATATATCGGGTGTAACAGCAAAACTGTTCAAATCGTGTAATAGCATAGGATAATTGTCCATCCCACAAAATGTTTAATATCTGAAAAACAAAAACAAAAAAAAAAACACTAAACCAATTTAGTTTCTTTTTTTTCCAGGTGTTCAGATAAGACGTTTAGCCATTTTGACACCATTTGTCTTAGGAATCACTGAAAACCCCTTTGAGTTATACAGCTAGAAAGAGAATAGTTTAAAATAGTTTTGTGTCAACCCCACTATGTCTTCCCAACTATGGAATGGCGAGAGGAAAAATATCATTTAGGCCTTCAGTAATGGTACCAACATTCATACTCTGGCTTCCATCATCAAAGTCCGTTCAAGAACATTCAAGAGAACGCTGAACAAGTTTGAAAAAAAGGGAACAATAGAGATCAGTAGGTCATAACAGAAAGTGGGATCAACATTTCAACTTAAAGCATAATACATTCTTATTGTTCAAAGTAGAGTCTAGTAAGGTTATAAAAACCACGGATAATCCCAGTAAGATATCTTTAATCAATTCTAAGATACAACGGTACAAAGCTTAATTTAACAATTGAACAATTTTGCTGCTACACCTGGTATATATATGTATATATATATACACACACACACACACATATATATATATATATATATATATATATATATATATATAGAGAGAGAGAGAGGGGGGTATTGGGTTGTAATTGTCGTAGTCACAAGAACTTTCTTTTAAAAAATATTAAGACTATGAGTTTAGATACTGTCGTCTTCATGTCAAACGTTTTTGAGGAATGTAAAAACGACTCAAGTGTACGTGTTTCTAAAGATAACTACGTTGCCTATTAACGGCTTCACGGTTTCACAGAGTCGCCAAATGGTTGGTAGTTGAATTACCAATGTTTGCCTTTCTCATTTTAATCACATTTACAAGCATACAGCAGGAAAACAAACACGTGTAATTATTTCACGATAAATCGAATCAATTCCATTTGGCAACGCCATTAAGTGCCGAATTTCTAATGATAAATAATCATTTGGTATTTACCTATATTTAACGAAAAAACTATTTTACAAATTTCAGTCAGCATGAATCATATTTGTACGTAGTGTGACCCGGATATAAGAGAAACCCGGATATAAGAGAGATTTTTTGCTGGTCCCAAATTAGAGCCTTACTTACCTAAACAAAACAGACCAAACCCTGATATAAGAGAAACCCGGATATAAGAAAACACGGATATAAGAGAGATTTTCTCTGGTCCCAAATCAGAGCCATATTTACCTAAACAAAATAGACCAAACCCGGATATAAGAGAATCCCTGATATAAGAGACTTCTCCGGTCCCGACAACTCTCTTATATCCGGTTTACACTGTATATATAATCCGTGGACAGTGTTCCCTTTATAAAGTTTAGAGAAAACATTGTTAATGTCTAAATATATCTTTCCCCGTATTTTTTTTCCTGTAACATCGAATGTTGCATGAAGAAAAGACATCTTATACTGAAATACATTCAGATACTTTATAGTGTTGTTCCAAGCGTAGTTTATGTGGCACAAGGCCGAAAGTAGGGCTGGCACCCAGTGAGGATCGAACTCACTGGTAATTGTTCTAGTGAGACAAGCTTGCTAACAATTACACCGCCTCGAAGTGCCCAAATTCAGGTAATAGTTTGCGTTGTGTGCATTCATTTCAGAGTTCATTAACAGTACATCACTGAATTACCAAAATATGGGAATTAGTTACTAATCTCTTTGCAGCAGACACGGCGCTACAGTATTTTTTTTATTTATTTATTTTTGAAATCGCGGTAAATCAGAAGGGTATTTACGCGTAAATAACTATAACGAACCCAACTGAAATTGGAACGTGGCTCTCCGATTAACAAACCAATGGACATTACACCACTCGTACATTCAAACTTACAGCACCTGCTATTCCTAAGCGGTCACCCATCTAGGTAGTGACCGGGCCCAGCATCGTTTAACATACGGGAACCGGGGTTTCAACGTGATGTGGCCGTAAGCCAGAAATGTCATAGATTGAGACCAAGAAGATAAAATTAGTGTTCGGTTTAGTTCTCAATTTGTGAAGAGGCTAAATAACTGTGAAATGTGAAGAGGCTAAATAACCCCTAAACCCCCGCTATAGTCCCAATAAAGATGAGATGTTGGTCGAATGTCTCAGGATGTCAGTAATTTTGTTTTGCCTTTTGTGGAAACGAAATCATCGCCACATTTGCTTTCATTTGCTAAAATTGCCTCCGAAATACAATGTCTGTTATTATTATTATTATTATTATTATTATTATTATTATTATTACTACTACTACTACTACTAATAATAATAATAATAATAATACACGCTAAGACAATTTTATTGCCACTACAAGATCATATTACACTTTCACTTGTTCCTTAAAGTTTGAAAGTTAGTAAATTAAGTTAGCATATAAGTTTTAAAAAAAAACAATACCTCATAAATATTCCGTTTTGAATTGTTAGGAATAGCGGAAAAGACATATCAGAAACGCTGTTTGGTTTCAGTGAAAGAAAGAAAGAAAGAAAGAAAGAAAGAAAGAATGAAAGAAAGAAAAAAATAAAGAAAGAAGGGAAGATAGAAGTGTATAACTGCTCCTGCCAATACCGCATAAATAATGAACTATTCCGTTTTGATCGCGCGAAAAGACGGAAAAAAAAAACATGTCGGAAACGCATTTACGTTTTAGCGAGAAAATGAAAGTAAGAAAGAAAGATAGAAAGAAAATAGAAGTGCTTAAGGGTTCCTGCCAATACCACAAAAATAATGGACTATTCCGTTTTGCTGGCGAGTAAATGACGGAAAGGATATATGAGAAACGCCGTTTGGTTTCAATAAGAACATTAAAGAAAGAAAAATAAAAGGGTTTAACGGCTCCTGCTAATACCACAAAAATAATGGACTATTCCGTTTTGATCACGAGGAAAGACGGAAAAGTCATATCAGAAATTTTTGTTTGATGAGAAAAAAGAAAGAAAAAAGAAAAACATGTGTTTAACGTCTGATTCAGTGAAACGGAAAAAACTTGTCAATTTCAAATCATTTCATTTGTACCCTCTTACTTCTTTAAATAATGACTTGCATTCATATTTATGACTGCTATTGCATTATTTTGTTAAAGTTGTTAAGCTCAAATATTCAAAGATGCATTAGGGGAATATCCATGGTTATTTTACAGTCGTGGAACTCGCCTTGATCTTATTCAATCATTTACTTAAGAATTAAGATTAATCGGAAAATTAAAATAAGACCGTGAAATTTTCACGCGTGTGTCTAATGTTCAATATCAGGTTAAGCAAATGCAAATACGGCTCGGAAACAGTTTTTGTAAGCAACCCAATCTTCATATAGAAAAACAAACAATTGTCTTTTTTATGTTAGGACGGTGGAGTAAGGCTTAAAATACGAGAATTGAACATAGTTAATAAAAAAAAAAAAATTAAAATTAAAGGGTATGTTTGTTCTCATCATTTTGCTATGATTTCTTTTTCTTGTATACTTATTTTTTTAATTATTAGTCACCAAAGTAATTTTATATTGCTTTTCTTTTCTTTTCTTTTTCTATAATTATATCTTTACAGTTGTTGCATCTCTACGTTTAGAGCACATTTTTCACACTGAATAAATAATTGTAATACTTTTTTTTTGTGTGTGTGTGTGTGTGTTTTTTGTTGTTTGTTTTTTTTTTTTTGTTTTTTTTTTTTGTACCAGTGATGGGTTAACTCCCCTGTTAACGAATCTGTAAATAAATCAAGTCTGAAAAATGAACCGCTAAAATTTCAAGAAACCTCTCCAATCTCTTTCGTTTCTGGGTCATTTTTGTCTTTAATTTGAATTTCCTTAATTTCCGCTGTGAGTTCTTCCCCTTCGGCGATGTCTGTGATGTCCGCTTTGATAAACGACTTACTGTTTCGTCGACGTACATAGTGACAGAGGCCCAATGAAATACAAGCGGCGATCAAGTAACAAACGGAGACAACTGAAAATGGTAATACGTAGTTATCGGTTACTTCAAACAACAGACCTGCAACGAAAAGTCAAATGAAAAGAAATTAGTTATCTGCTCTTAGATATTTATAAAAATCAAACAAAAATTTGATAAAGAAAATAATAAAGCCATAAAAATGCTCGTAGACAACGTTTTAGAATATTTTATCAAAATAAAACATGTAAACATGATTTTTAAAGATCAAGCACTCAAAATATTTGTGTGAACTTAAGTTCACGCAAATAGATACGAATTCATATTCGATTTTAACTCGATAATCATATTTGAGCAATGATCTGACTCAGTCGTTAGAACGTTCCCTTTCCAACAATGATAGCCGTGTTCAATCCTCGTGGCCGATTGTGGACTTTATTGTCTGGTACCTTTGGAAAGCCATACCATGAGTGAAATTGCGTAGACGAAACTATTTGGGAGCCGTCGATGCTAGCACAAAATCGCAAGTCATTATGACCGAGGGTCTGAGTGTACTGACTTGATCAGAATGTTGATCACGCTCTTTCCCAGAAACTGTAACTAAGGTCCGCTCAGCATAATATAAACCACAAACACAAATCTGCCTGAGCAGGCCCCTGCAATAGGAATTGATTAGCCGCTCAAATAGGCAGGCATAATCGGATACGAGCGGACAGCTGCTATTACTGTATACACTTTTAACTCTCTCGGCGATGTCTATTGATTTAAAAAGAGAAATAAATAATATCGTTTTTTATTCAAATTGTATTGCTTTATTGATATTTTTATAACATTACGAATGAATTTTTTTTTTCATACTTATTTATAATATGGTAAATAAAAAATGTTTCATTGTAGTTGTTTTAGATATTTTGATAATTTCGGGGTTTTTTTCTTATAAATTTTTGAATAACAAAGATTTCTTTTCAAATTTATCTCTTTATGAAATGATAAATAATATTTTTTTTACAAAAGGTAAATAGATATTGTATTATATATTTGGTTCACAATTTTTTATAATCTTATAAAAAAAATGCCGAGGGAGTCAAAAATGTATACAGTAATAATGATTGCAAAATAATGACTGTCCTTTTGACACTCCGGTTTTGGGTTTTTTTTTTTTTTGTTTTTGTTTTTTTTTTTTTTTTGTTGTTGCTGTTTTGTTTTCTTTTTGCGGTCACAAAGATTAACAATTGTCCATATTTTAATTAAGCGCTTCTATGTTAAATGCTTTGGAAATTAAAATCTTTAAAGGGAAAAATCTGTTTTTAGTTTTATTTGATTCCGAATAATGATTTTTTTTAAATACCAAAATCCTTTCTTGTGCTTGAATACAGGTTTCATACACTAAAATTAACAAATCTTATGAGACATAGGTAGCTCCTTTTGTTTAAAATTTTAAAATTTTGCTGCTACTATCTGATAACTTTGAATGTTTAAATGTTTTATATCCATCCTCTATACATTAACGTCTCTTCTGTATAGTCTCCACTGCTTCTATTTTCAAACTTAAACATATTAAACATGGGCTGCCCGATCAAGGGATGACGATTTTTTTTAATCAAGGAGAAGTTCTGCTGCTCTAATTCCTCGGCCACAACCTCATTTAGTTACCTTCTGCTTTGAGTAGCCCTTGGGCCTTGTATTGGGTGAGCAGATATTAAATAGAAATATGCATCCACTGATCAAATCAGTTTCCAGACATCACGTTTTATAATAAATAGGTTTATATTAAGTATGAGTATTAAGTTTTATATTAAGTATGTTTTATATTAAGTAGTTTACACACCTGCGTTTGTGTGCTAGCAATTCCAAGCAGCCATTGTTTGGATGTGTCTATAGGAAGACCCCGAAAAACCATACAGCACAACGGCATTAAAAGACCTGTCAAGATAATTCCATCATTCCCTTGAAGAACTTGGTAGAATGGCGGCACATTTCGTGAGTTAGCACATGACAGAGAGGTTTGGAGAGGACTGATAAGAATTATTTTCAAGGTTACTGAAGATGAGAAATTAAACTGTTTTGCAGTGTTCCTTCAAGTCGAAAAAGTTCTGATGATGATTATGTGCTTTTATTGACGGTGTCGACGACTTCTTCAGTCGGAAAACTAGATACTAGTCTGCTCAACCTCAAAGATCCGCACAGGGATAAAAAGAAATGGAGCAGACAATAAAAGAAGTGTTCCGATAACATCACCGATTGGACAGAGAGAAGCTTTGCTGAAACTCAGGCCCTGTCCTATATATATATATATATATATATATATATATATATATATATATATGTCTATCTAGGGATTAGAACACTTGTGTTCCGATCATAAGACCAAGGTCACAATCTCACTATGGTCGATTTATTAGATATGGTTTGAGCATAATGAAAACAAAGAAAAATGAAATAGTATGGTCAAGTGACAAAATTTGACGAGCTCTCCATCCAATACGGAATAGTGCAATGGAAAGAAGATATAGCAGGCAGCGAAATAAAAATAAACAGACAAGATGACTAAGCGAGTAGAAAGAGGTGTAAAAGAACGTTAAATCCATGAATGCGCACGCGTACAAAATGCATTAAAAACACAGATTGAAAACGACGCAGACCAATGAAAAACAAATGGAAATATCGTTTAAAACCAGAACCTCATGAAAACTGGAAATTTTACCAAGAAACTTCGAAGTCGGGATAAAATTCATATTTAAAAGTTAAGTAATCTTTTCACATATATATATATATATATATATATATATATATATATATATATATATATATAAATATATGAATAAAAATAAAAATAAAAATTGATTCATCGAGTCTGATAGAAACCTCAAAAAGCACTGGACGGTCGTTTCATCCTATATTTGGGACTCATCAGCAGAGCGCATCCACTACCGAGGGAATCGAAACCCCGACAGTTAGATTGGCAAGCGAACACCATACCAACTGCTCGGTATATGTATATTTGGGAAGCATCCTTTCTTTTAAACAACTTTCTTTAAATATGACAGACAAGAAAAAATTAAATAATTTTTTATTTAGTTTTTCTAGCGTTCTTACATTTTCCCGTTTGGTGGGAGTAAGGGAGTACAAAACTTATTCATATTGTCCATTGACCCAAGACTTTTCGGCCATTGATTTAGCCATCTTCAAGGGATTCTATTTTATATATCTTAAACAGTCAAGACATGAAGAGAAATTAAGAACACCTAAAACAAATCCCCTTGAAAAGGGTTAAAGAAGTTGCCGAACGGAAAAATGTAAGAACGCTGGAAGAACAAAATAAAAATTAATTAAATTTTCCTTGTCTGTCATAATTTTTTTAATCATTTCACCCCAAGTAAGGCCTGAATGCCACTAGTACGCAGCGGATTATAGGGAGTGAAAGCGATAGAAAAGAAAGACAGAGTATAAAAAAGATGAGGAGAGGATAAAAGATGAACGGGACTTAAGAAGATAGAAGATGGCGATTGACGTTACATTTAAATTTTTGTAGCTAACAGGGAAGTAAACGGAAGAGAGTTCCACAGGCGGAAAGTAAGAGAAAAGAAATTGTTGGAGTAGAAGTATCGGTTGCATTTAGCTATTTCAACTGTAAACGGGTGGGACCTAAATGCCAGTCTAGTAGCACGCTTAAATTCAGGTAGACAGGGCACCAGGGGGAAAAGTTCGTCAGAGCAGTTGCCATGAAAATATTTGAAGAAAAGACAGAAGGAAGCCACATGACGTCTGTGAGAAAGTGCCTTAAGCCGAGATGCCAGTTCAAGATCGATTATATTGCAGATCATTCTTTGGATTTTGTCGAGAACCTTGAAATGAACAGCAGGGGCACCAAGCCAGATATGACAACAGCATTCAATGCACAGACGAATGGTAGATTTGTAAATGTGCAAGATGGACTCTGACGAGAAAAAAAAAACTTTCTGGCACGACACAGTGACCCATATTTCCTTATAATAGATATAGCTTTTGAATCGATATAATCGTTCCACTTCAAGCCAGATGAAAAACTGAAGTCAAGAAGACGCTGTGTGTTGGTCTCCTGGAGTCTAACATCAGCCATTCGGATGGCGAACAGGAAAGTTTCTCTATGGTGGTTAAATGGGAGCAGTTTCATTTTGGAAGATATTCAAATTTACAAGTCATTTCCTGCCCCAGTTAACCACTGATCGGAGGTCATTTTCAAGAGCAGTGGCCAAATTAACTTTCTCAGCTATGACGGATATTTTATTTAGATAGGAGTAAATGGTAGTGTTATTTGCATAATGTGTACTTGAGAGTTGATGACATCAAGAATATCATTGACGAAGATTAGAAACAGCGTAGGACCCAGGATAGTAAATAGATGGCACGATAAAACAAAACATAGACATGTCACCATTGACGATTGCATTGTCGCTGGCATATTTTCCGCAATTATCAATGATGACATGTCTATGTCCCGGTTTATGGTGACATGAAAAAATAATTCACCCACCTCCACCCTCTGACCTTACTTTTCTAGTTAGCGCAGATCTAACATTTAATTCGTTAATCAAGATATACCCACAAGTCTATTTTAATTGTGACCTTATGTCTCTCCTCATTTTAACTTTCGAGAAAGAGGTAACACTTTGTTTTTAAATTTCCTTAAAAATCATTTAATCACCAGCTACTTAACATCGCCTGAAAAAAGTGCAATCATATTATTGAAACATGAAATCTTTGTGTAGCGATTTCAATTTTTTTTTTATAATCTCTTATAATAAAAAATATAATAATAATATATAGCTCTACTTTGTATTGAGCATCTTCCTTTCATTTGGACACACTCACACACACACACACACACACACACACACACACACATATATATATATATATATATATATATATATATATATATATATATATGGGGGTGATCACACATTCATGGTCAATACTCTGCTCGTACCAAAAAAGCAAATGTAGGCAAACATCAGTGATTAAATAGTGTGTCGTTAAAATCTGAAACCAAAGGTTTTATTCTTGCTGAAAAGGACCAATACTTGCTAACAGAAATTACCAAGCACTCATACTGACAACTTGTGTTGACCCTAAATGCAGATTCTGTGATAAATATCCAGAAACAATTGACCATCTTAATTCGGGTTGCACAGTTTTAGCACCAAACTAATATACGGTTCGGCATGACAGTGTGAGTCAGAAAAGCTGGAATAAAGTATAAACAAATTTCTACAATAATAAGAAAATTCTAAAGAAAAGATAACAGCATAAAATTAACGGCTTTTATACAAAAGTTACACAATTTTGTTCTTTCTTTCATTCCAGCCTAGTGGAAAAAAGTATTAACGATTTATTATTTAAGCATACACACAAACACACACACTTTCTTTCGTTTTGATTTGATGTAGCCCAAAAAGGGCGTAACGCGTAATCTTGTTTTCCATTTGTCATATTCTTCAATCTTTGTCTCCTATTTTAGACACACACACACACACACACACACACACATTTATATATATATATATATATATATATATATATTAGGTAATACATATGTGTGTGTGTGTGTGGTTGGGGTGAGGAGGTGTACTATATTTGCTTAGAGATGGAAATAGTAATAATGACAGAACAATAAACTCCTAAACAAAATACCAAATGTCATTTCCAAGTACATACACGAGAAAAATTCCTACGATGCAATTTTCAACCACATCACGCATCAAATGCTCCTCCCTTCTCCACTTGCTCCTTAATAGACTCTACTGAGGAGCCACAACTCTCAACATCACTAGGCGTTGGTGCTGTGGTTCCCCTGGCAAGTAAGTTTTTTACGAGATGAAGTTGCTAACTCCTATACCCAACCCGGTGTTTCAGCACAATGATTTGGCCGCAATGACTCCAAATGCTACACAAAATATGCTCCTGAACTGGCTCCTGTCCACTCCAAACTATATAGCTACTGCCCATCGACTCGCTTTCTAGCCCGTTGGAAGTCTTCATCTGTCTTTAAGAGTTCTGGAGACCCATCTAACTACCGTTCTATCTGTCTCCTACCACTCTTCGGCAAAGTCTTCGAGGCTTTAATCAACGACGAATTGATTAAGCCCCTTACATCCCATGATCTGCTCTCTGACAAGCAATATGGTTTCCGCTTTGCCCGATCTACCGCTGATCTGCTCACGTCCATAACTGAATCTGTATGCCAAACACTTCACAATAACGGAGAAGCTCGAATCGTGGCTCTTGATAAAGTTTGGCATGCCAGTTTTCCTCGTAAGCTTCAGGGATACAGAATTTCAGGACGACTAACTTAATACAATCATTCCTGTCAAACTGTGTAATGAAGGTCCTCCCACACGAGTTCTCCTCCAGTTCCTTTCTCACGAACGCTGGTGTTCCCCAAAGCTCTATCCTGGGTCCTACACTGTTTCTAATCTTCATTAGCGATCTTCCTGATGTCATCAGTTCCCAAGTAGCCATCTACGCAAACGACACTACTATTTACTCCTACCTCAATAGTAAATCTGGTGTCGCTAACAAAACTAACCTGGCCGGTGGTCTCGAAAATGACCTCCAGTTTGTAGTCGACTAGGGCAGGAAATGGCTGGTAAACTTTAATGCCTCAAAAACAAAACTGGTCTTCTTTGCCCACCACAGAGAATCCTCCCCGCCTCCCATTAGAATGTCTGACGCTCAACTCCACGAGTTCGCCTCTCTGCGCCTGCTTGGACTCACACTGCCGACCTCAGATGGAATAAATACATTAAATCAATAGCTTCATCTACCGCAAGGAAAATTGGTTCTCTGTGTCGTGCCAGAAATTTTTTCTCACCTGAGTCCATCCTTCAAATCTATAAATCAACCATTCGCGCCTGTATGGAACACTACTGTCATATACGGTCTGGAGCCCCGCTGTTCGTCTCAAGGTCCTCGACAAAATCCAGAGACGGATATGCAATGTGGTTTGTCCTAGTCTGGAATCTCGTCTACAGTCACTTTCTCACAGACGTGCTGTCGCTTCCCTCTGTCTCTTCTACAAGTACTTTTAAGGTAACTGCTCCGACGAGCTACTTTCGCTGGTTCCCAAGCTGTATGAATTTAAGCGTGCTACTTGGTTGACATCTCAGTCCCACTTTTTCACTGTTGAAACGGTTAAATGTAGCATTCTCTTTTACTCTAAAAGCTACATGCCTCGAACTTCCCGTCTGTGGAATTCCCTTCCTCTTACGTTCTTCCCTAACAGCTGTAGTCTTTATATATTCAAATGTAATGTCAATTGACATCTTCTGATGCCTTGATCTAATTCCCCGTCCTTCTCTGTATCCTTTCCTCAATTACGTCTCTTTACTCTTGCTCCCACTCTCTGTAACCTCTTGAGTGCTAGTGGCACTCACGCTTTGCTTGGAGTGAAATGCTTAAGAAAATAACCCATAACTTAAATTTAGCTTCCCTCCTTTAGCCCCATAAACTCCACTGAGGAGTATGGGGTGTCACCTCTATCAACGACACTAGATGTTTTTGCTCTTGTTTCCGTAGCAAGTAAGGTTTTTACGAAATGAAGCTGCAGGCTCCCATACCCAACCCGGTGTTTTAGCGCGATTTTACCGCAATGACTCCAAATGCTACATAACTAATAACCCATAACCTAAAATTAATAAATTTTCTTTTAACGTCGAGATGAAGCCTAAAATGGAGTATATCTACCATAGTTAGGCAGTGGCTGTTCAGTCCTCACTTTCCAGTTTCGATAGAGTCTAAAAGTGTCTCCTTGTGGGTGGCAAATTATTTTCCACCCTACAATACCTCTCTCACAGACGAAACGTCGCAAACTTCTCACTGTTATATCGCTATTTCCACAGAAAGTGCTCAGACGAACAATTTTCACGACTAGGACCTGCTATGCCACGCACATTGCAACGAATGGCCCTCAATCCTTGAGTATTCCACTGGTGAGAAGTTCCACTCGAGCAGCTTCTTCCTGCGAGCAGCTACTCTGTGAAACCTACTACCAACAGTATGTTTTCCCCATCACCATAACCATAACCTGTTCAATATTCCCATAAACTGTGCCTCATACTCTCGAACCCCCTACCTCGAGTGTACAGGTGAAAAAAATATCATTACAATCCCGATGATCAATGTTTACAGCAGAAAGTTTAAGGCTATTTGTGTAATTCACGGTTTTAACAATTTCTCTCCACTTTTGGCGGTATTAAACACTCTTTTATAGCGAGCACTACCAGTCAGGCATATTTTTGTATTAATTACCTATTCTATATAAACAGCCGTGCCGTCGTTTTAAATTTATAAAATTTTTCTCAGTCATTCAGGAAAACAGGCTCCTCAAGTCCATTAACTGCTATCGCTCTTTCTAGTATTGATGGGAGTTTCCTTCCTAACATTTTGTTTCAGGTAGTGTGGAACATCAACAACTTCATTATATCATTAATTTCTTTTCTAGTTAGATTTTTCTTGTTGCTGCTGTTGGAAGTCTTCAAGTAATTTTTTTGTTACTTGGCAAATTTATTTGTTTATTATTCTATAGTGTCTGATGAATTATCGTCTTCTTCGTGATCTAAAGGAGTCAATCCGCTGGAAACCATTTTTAATCATTGATTTGAAGAGACGGTTTTGTACAGCTGAGAGTTGAAACGTGCCTGAACGAGTTGGATGCCTTGCATGACATCCGCATGAGAGTTCTGATGCAGAATTCCCAAGTCGAAACAACTACGCATTATTATATTTCCAAAATCTCTGATGAAGTTAAATAAATAGCGAAACATTCATAAAGGTTCTCCTGCTGGTTTCTTATTGGATAATATTCCAATCCGTAGAGGAATGTTTGTAAAGGAAAGGAAGTCGAATATTTACCTGCAATAGGAGGGCACACGGTAAATCCTGTGCCTTGGAACAACGCTACGACACCAAAAGCGTGGGTGAGGTTCTCGATTCCCAGTAAATCAGCAAGGACGATTGTTCGAAGGGACACAACCACCGCTGGAATCAGAATATTTTTTTTTTGTTTTACAGCAGTTTCGATATTATTTTTTTACATGAAACTCACAATAGGCATTTATTCTTTTTAATAATAGTGGTTAAAATGGACATATTTAAACAGTTGCTTGGATCGATATTCGACAAATTTTAACAAATATGCTCGCAAAAAACAACAAAAAAAAACGAAGTGTATTTCTCTAGATGCTGTTGTTGTCAAAAAAATGTATGAATCAAACTGCTATCTACATATTTTATTGAATAAATGTGGCGAGAATAAATGAAAAAAAATTTAACATAAGTGCTTCGAGATTTATGGAGCTGAATATTTTTTTTAAATACAAAACCGACGATAAGCAACGCCTTTAATTCTGATGATCTTTTTTGTTTTCTGATCTCAATCCTCTGCACTGTCCTCAGTGATCTAGTGAGACAAGCTTGTCAACCATTACATCACGTCGAAGTAAGCAAAAACACTCTGACATGTTCATTTTTGGATCTACGGGCACGAATGCCAAGCAGTAAAGCATGCCGTTTCTAAATTTCTGGTGGAGTGAATTGCGTTATGGTGCTCTTTTCTCCACAGATGTTGCCCAACTGACCTTACTATACTGTGCAGTCAACAAAATCAAAAACAAACAAAGCGCATGCGCAAAATGAAAAATATAAAATAGCGAAAATTTACCCATCGCATCCTTGTAATCACATATTTAACACAGAAGATTTATTGGATACGTCAAAACCTTCGCTCAAACTAATGTTTACATATATAAGATTTATAAAACGAATATGCCACATCTATCATTCAATCAAATTATTACAGATAAAAAGGCAAGTATTCATTAAAAAATGCGTCAAAACTTTCATTCACCATAAGGATAACATAAAAAAGGTTAGAATCTATTAAAGAAATTCGTCAAAATTTTGATTGACTCTAATAACATTAATAACGGTTAATATTTGCGTTAAGTCTTTTATCCTACCTAATGATTACATATATAAAGGCCAGAATTTATTGACCAAGGTGTCATCCGCTTGAAGCCATTTTTAATCATTGATTTGAAGAGACGGTTTTTGTATAGCTGAGGGTTGAAATATGCCTGAACGGAAAAAGTTCAGTTTTCGAGCAAAAAATGTATGAATCAAACTGCTATCTACATATTTTATTGAATAAATGTGGCGAGAGTAAATGAAAAAAAATTAATTTAAGTGCTTCGAGTTTTATTATTATTATTGTATATAAACAGATAAATAGCATTTCTACATGTTTGTTGTCAGTTCTCGAGCAAAAAATGTATGAATCAAACTGCTTTCTACATATTTTATTGAATAAATGTGGCGAGAGTTAATGAAAAAAAAATTTTACATACTAACATTTTTATATTTGTTCGAAATCTCTCGAAGGATAATATTGACAGCCACCCGAAGAAGGCCGGATTTAATTTTGAATCAAATGATTATATATATATATATATATATATATATATATATATATATATATATATATATATATGTATATATATCTGTGTGTGTGTGTGTGTTTGTGTGTGTGTGTTTGTGTAATGGCTACAATGTATAAAATAAAGACACGAAAACTATAATTCCTAATTGTTATATATATATTATAAGAATTTGTAATAAGAAATGAACTCTCGAGTTTGTTGGTGAAGGCCTCTTACTCAACATGGAGGCCTACAGCAAGTGTCTTGAGAAGGTAGTGCTGCCCTGGTTTTAAAGGATGGCTGCTGGAAGACCTTATGTCTGGCAACAGGACTCTGCACCATGGCTCACAAGCAGGAGAACCAAGTCACGGCTGTTAGACAATTTGTTCGACCACATCACCCCCTTACATCTGAACACCTAACTCCTCAGACTGCAACCCCCTTTATTATTATGTGTGGGTCACAGTTGAGCGAGAGACCAACAAAACTCCTTGTAACGCCAAATGTGAACTGAAGGCAAGGATTATGACAGCATTCACCCATTTAAACAAGGAGACTGCAGGGTATTCCGAAGTCGTCTGGAGGTAGTGGTTGATGCCAATGGCGATTTTATTGAATAAATTTACTCTTTAATATTTCAAGATGTCTTTGTGTAGTTTTGATTAATATTATCTGTTAAAATGAGATGTCAGTGTTATGTTCATTTTTGCGTAATTTAGACGACAATTTCTCCATTGCACCCTGTGTTCGAATGAGACCAAAGTTTACATGTATTTGTTTTATAGATCTTACCCGTGATATTATGGGATGCATAAGCGGCTCGTTTCGAAGAATGGATACATTTACTTCTCGCAATATGACAAAATCACCTACCAATTTGTTTATTTTTGTGTTGGTTTTGGTTACGTGTTAATCATTTTTTGTTAATCTGATCTTGAGATAAATACGTTGTTTAATCTCTGAGTGGCTGATAGGGAACCTCACAGCTGCGAGAAAATTTGTCGGTTCACACAGGCTATATAAATATATGTGTGTGTGTGCGTGCGTGTGTGTGTGTGTGCCTGTGCGTGCATATAGACATACAAGAAAGTCTGTGTACTTTTACGAGAGGGATACTGAAATTTTCCAGTCAAGAAACGATTAAAAAAAATTCTGATATATCATCATTTGGTCAAGTTTTAGGAAATGGGTCGAGCCGATAACTTTTTAGCAAGCCTCGCCCTCTCCCCGAATAAATTACTGAGACAGAAAGAAGAATGCCGCTTGTTAAAACTGAACACGTTTAAACAATTAGAGATTCTTTGGGGCTAAACAGTTTTTTTTTTCCTAATCTGTCCGAAGGTAAAATTTTCACAATATACGGTAATTATTCAAGTTATAAACAGTCGTATTTATATCTTCAACTATGTTGTTATTATTACAAAGTTTCGACTTTTGGATACAACTAAAACGATGACTTGATCGTTGATTCGAGAAATTGGTGGCAGGATGATTGTGAGCCGAGTAGTACACACTTAGATATGGACAGAGAAACAATAACTATCTACCTCCGTAGATTAAATAAAGAGTTCTGTTCGAAATCTCCCGAAGGTTAATATTGATAGCCACCTGAAGAAGGCCGGATTGCACACCGGTCGAAACGTTTTGATAACAAAAAAAAGATGAGGATGTTAGTCTGATTGTAAATAATGTAAATAACGATAACACTTCTTCCGAGACAGATGTTACGCAGTCACATAGGACGTTAATGATGGGGAACTTCGACGTGGTGTAATGGTTAACTAGCTAGTCTCGCAAGATCAAGTACAATGAGTAGTGAGTTCAATTCTCATCAGTAATCCACATATTCGACCCTGTACCACAGCTAAGCTTAGAAAATCATTTTTTGGCACTTCGACGTGGTGTAATGGTTAACAAGCAAGTCTCGCGAGATCAATTACAAAGGAGTAGCGAGTTCGATTCTAACCAGGTGATACACACATTCGGTCCCGTGCCACAGCTAAGCTTAGAAAATCATTTTGGGCACTTCGACGTGGTGTAATGGTTAACAAGCAAGTCTCGCGAGATCAATTACAAAGGAGTAGCGAGTTCGATTCTAACCAGGTGATACACACATTCGGCCCCGTGCCACAGCTAAGCTTAGAAAATCATTTTGGGCACATCGACGTGGTGTAATGGTTAACAAGCAAGTCTCGCGAGATCAATTACAAAGGAGTAGCGAGTTCGATTCTAACCAGGCGATACACACATTCGGCCCCGTGCCACAGCTAAGCTTAGAAAATCATTTTGGGCACTTCGACGTGGTGTAATGGTTAACGAACTAGTCTCTCGTGATCAATTACAAAGGGGTAGTGGGTTTGATTCTCACTAGGTGCGTTACACATTCGGCCCTGTGCCACAGATAAGCTTATAAAATCATTTTGAACACTTCGGCGTGGTATAATGGTTAAGCTAGTCTTGCAAGATCAATTACAAAGAAGTAACGAGTTCGATTATCACCAGGTTCTCCACACTTTCGGCCCTGTGCCACAGATAAGCTTGGAAAATTATTTTGGGCACTTCGACGTGGTGTGATGTTGAGCAAGACTATCTACCTCCGTAGATTAAATAAAGAGTTCTGTTTGAAATCTCCCGAAGGTTAATATTGACAGCCACCCGAAGAAGGCTGGATTGCACACCGGTCGAAACGTTTTGATAGCAAAAAAGATGGGGATGTTAGTCTGCGTGTAAATAATGTAAATAACGATAACACTTCTTCCTAGACAGTCACATGGGACGTTATGATGGGGAACTTCGACGTGATGTAAGCGAAGAAAATCATTTTGTACACTTCGGCGTGGTATAATTGTTAAGCTAGTCTTGCAAGATCAATTACAAAGGAGTGCGACAGATAAGCTTGGAAAATTATTTTGGGCACTTCGACGTGGTGTGATGTTGAGCAAGACTATCTAGCTAGATCTATTACAATTATAGTGAGTTCGATTCTCATTAGGTGTTCCACACATTCAGCCCCGTACCACATCTAAGCTATGCTTAGAAAATCATTTTAGGGCACTTCGACGTGAGTAATGGTTAAACAAGTTTGTCACGCTAAATCAATATTCTTCTTAAGGTTCTTATAGTTTTTATTTTATACTTGAGATGTTTACGAACTATTAGCTTCTTTTTCATTGAGTTGGATGACTGGGCAACTGGCGAAGAAACAAAACAGTGCCCATGTTGGAAAATCGTGAAAAGACGGAACTGACAATTAGCTAGCAGATTCACGTGACTTCATTCACACTGATAACCATGGAACCATGTTGGTGGATGGGGGATTTTCCCAAATAACAGCAGCGTTTTCGACAACGTCTGTCTCATAATGGTTGACGAAGTATTTTTGGAGGAAATAAAAAAGGCGAACATCCTTTTTTTTAATTTCGTGGATATGTCTTGTGTGTAATCAATTAAAAGAAAACATTGATAGTACGTTGACTTTGATGCTGCTTGTAAAATGAAAAAGTAAAGAAGAAAAAAATCAGGTTTTATTTCAGGAAATCCTCTAAGTTGGATTTCGTGAAGGGCTCCATTTGGAAACCAATCTAAAACATTGATACTATATTGCTTTGATGTTGCTTACCAAAAATGAAAAAATAATATCAGGTTCTGTTATGAGACGGTCCCTTGGTTGGATTACGAGACGGTGAAATAAAATCCCAAGTTACAATGCAGACAAGCAAACATTAACCATCACGAATACGACGCGGAACGGTGTAATTTTACTGAAATTTTAATTCAATATAAATCAATGAATTGTAAAATTGAGTACAGGCCCCAAGAAAAACTCATTCATTAAGGAATCTAAGTACGTTTAGTTGATTAATTTAACGTCATCTCAACACACACCATGTTATTGGGTAGAAATGAAAATAAATTAAGTTATAAGTTCCGGTTTATACTAGTGTCAAATATGTAGACATATTTCTAATTAATAGAAGCGTAAAAAAAATATACATATGTCCAGTTTACACAAGAAGCAAAAAGGTAGACAAAGATCCGTTTTACACTAGAGTCAAAAAAGTAGACATTTTTTAATCATTTCACCTCAAGTAAGGCAATAAAAACACTATGACGCAAGGGGGTTACATAGTGTTAGATAATATGAAAAAAAAATTCTTAAGGAGAGAGAACAGTAAAAGAACAAGAAGTAAGTAGACAGTAGATAACGATTGACATTACATTCAATTTTTTTAATTTGAATAGGAAACAAGACGCCAGAAGAGAGTTCCACAAGCAAGAAGTGCGATAGAAGAATCTTTTAGCATAGAATTTATGATTACATCTGGCCATTTCAGCTGTAAAATGATGAGACCTTGCCGCCAATCTAGTACTGCGCTTAAATTCATAAAGTCTAGGTACCACAGAGGAAAGTTCACCAGAATAGTTACCATGAAAGTATAGAAAAAGCAAGAGAGAAGCTACATTAAGGCACTGAGAAAGGGACTGAAGGCGAGATGCCAGGTCAGGACCAATAAAATTGCACATACTTGTTTGGATTTTATCAAAAATTTCTAAATATCTAGCAGGTGCACCAGATCAAATGTGATAGCAATATTCAAAGCAAAGGAGAAATGGTAGACTTATAAATATGTTAGACAGATTCTGTCAGAAAAAAGCTCTAGCACGACACAGTGAGCCAACTTTCCTAGCAATAGACCTAGGAATTGATTCAATATAACTTTTCCATTTCATATCAGCGAAAAAGGTTAGTCCGAGAAGGCGCAACGAATCACTCTGTTGGTGGTTAGCATTAGCCATACTGATGGAGGGATAAAAGGATTCTCTCATACGATTAAAAGAGCAGTTTTGTTTTGGAGGTGTTATAATTAACAAGCCATTATTTGCTCCAGTTAACAACAAAAATTAGATCATTCTTAGATCAGATGCCAATTTGACCTTATCGAACCGCTCAGATTTAAATATATCCATGTGTCTAGTTTACACAAGAAGCAAAAAGATGGACAAAGATTCGTTTTACACTAGAGTAAAAAAAAGGTATTTTTACCATTTCACCAGAAGCAAGGCAATAAAGCCACTATGATGCAAGGGTTACTGTATGTTAGAGAATATGTAAAATAAAAAAAAAACTATCAAGGAGAGAGAACAGAAAAAGAACAAGAATTAAGAAGACAGTAGATAGCGATTGACATTGCATTTAAATTTTTGAATATGAAAATTGCATGGAAAACAAGACGCCGGAAGAGATTTCCACAAGCGAGAGGTGCTAAGGAAGAAACTGTTAGTATAGAACTTACGGTTACATCTAGTCATTTCAACTGTAAAATAATGAAAATTTACCGCCAATCTAGGATTGCGCTTAAACTCAAAAAGGTTGACGCAGATCTGTTTTACACTCGAGTTAAAACGGTAGACATAAGTCCAATTTCTGCTAGAGTATCGTAAAATAAAACATGAAATAAAACTAAGACATTATTAGAAACATTTGGAATTGCTTTTATGTATGACATATATCATAGGCATGATTGTCTTAAGAAAAAAAAATTCAGGAATTGTTTTCATTTTTTATTTTCAATATAATAATTTATAATATTTAAAATCTTTTAAAATTCTGTTTTACGTTGTAGCAGTTACGTGATATTGTTATTAAAAATATTTACTGAGAATAAATGAAAAAGCTTACTAAAATTCAGCGATTCCCAGTATTTTGAAAAGAACTTTGAATTTATGTCTGTGTGTGTGTGTGTGCATGCGCGAACGAGCGTGTAAACGTTCCGATTTTTGTAAATACGGACGTCTGTACACGACAGTCAAAAAATAAAACAGGTAACGCCCACTTACTTGTTAAAAATCCTTTCCTGCGATAATTTAAATAAAAAGTAATTAATATTTGTTTTAATTCAGATTAATTCAATTTTAAATCAGTTACTCTTCCTCAAATAAAGTTTTAGAAAAATATATTTTATTTTTGAAAGATATTTTAACGAGAAAAATTTGTGCATTTCTTAAATAGGTCATTCAAGGCTTGTCCTATCAGCTTAGCCTCCGTAGCTGAATTGGTAAAGGCAGGTTTAACTATAGAAAGAGTTTCCCGGATGGAAAAAGGGATACAGATTTAATACTTGTCAGAGGTGTACAATCTTTCTTTAATAGGACCTCTCAATCTAGATCGGTCGTTATTGATTACACTGTATAAAGAAATAAAAAAAAAGCAGGGATAACAACTCAAATACATCTACCCGCTAAAATAAAGTTTATAGTAATAAAGAAAAAAATTATGTATAATTTCTTAATATTTTGTTTGGTACTTGGAAGGCACTTTTGGCCTCTTCGGATTTAGGTGACGCATATTCCGTTGTAGGTTAAAATACTTCTGAAATATTTTAACTTTTGTTCTTGTTTGATTTTTGATATCTCCAATACATAACTCTTATCTTGGGCTTTTTGTCTTGTTGACAAATATAATAATTAAACTAAAAGAAAGCTTAGTAAATCCAACTCGTGAAACCAAAGAATTACGAAAAACAACTTGATATTGTAATAATAACAAACGCTTACTCACCCATGCAAAAGCCAAAAATCGCGCAACAAACTGCAAATAAGACGAAGCTTTCGCACCACAAAGTTGCAAACATTACAATCGATGATAGAAGTAGAGATGTAGTATATGAATAAATGCTGGGCACTTGAAGATAGTCAGTAATTAATCCGACCAAAATACGGCCTATGGTGTTGGTAATTCCGATAATAGACAACATCATGGCGGCATTGGTTCGACTCAACCCACGGGAGATGGCGAAGCCGGGCAGAAAAGTCAGAGCGACAGACTGAACTGAAAAAGAAGTCAATGAGGCAGAACGCAAGATTATATTTGCTTTATTAAATTTCTTTAAAAAAATAAAGAAATTTTAAATGATATCGAAGAATGAGTCTAATGATAATTAATTAGAGAGACCTGCAAAGAAAAGCAAGCAAGATAATGAATGAAACGATAATAGTATACAAATGCTTGCAAGAAAAACAACAGAAATAAGACGTGAGAATGAGTCCAACAATAATTATTTGCACAAAGCACAACAGAAATAAGTCAAAAGATAATGATTCACAGAAACTAGCGGTAAAGAGCAACGGACATAAAAAGAGAAAATAAGACAAACGATAATTCTTTACAGAAACTAACGGTAAAGCAGAACATAAATAAGAACGGGGAATAAGTCAAACAATAATTCTTTACAGAAACTAGCGGTAAAGTACAACAGAAAAAAGGACAGAGAATAAATCAAACGATAATGACTTACAAATAGTGGTAATAAAAAAAACAAGTGAATTAAGAATGAAGAATACAAGTGATAATTCTTTACAGAAACTAGCGGTAAAGTACAACAGAAAAAAGGACAGAGAATAAATCAAACGATAATGACTTACAAATAGTGGTAATAAAAAAAAAACATGTGAATTAAGAATGAAGAATACAAGTGATAATTCTTTACATAAACTAGCGGTAAAGTACAACAGAAAAAAGGACAGAGAATAAATCAAACGATAATGACTTACAAATAGTGGTAATAAAAAAAACAAGTAAATTAAAAATGAAGAATACAAGTGATAATTCTTTACAGAAACTAGCGGTAATTACAACAGAAAAAAGGACAGAGAATAATTCAAACGTAATGATTTACAGAAACTAGCGGTAAAGCAGAACATAAATAAGAACGGGGAATAAGTCAAACAATAATTCTTTACAGAAACTAGCGGTAAAGTACAACAGAAAAAAGGACAGAGAATAAATCAAACGATAATGATTTACAAATAGTGGTAATAAAAAAAACAAGTGAATTAAAAATGAAGAATACAAGTGATAATTATTTACAGAAACTAGCGGTAACAAGTAACAGATATAAAATGAAAGAATGGGTCTAACAATAATTATTTACTGATTCTTCCGAAAAACAAAAACATATAAACAGAAATAAGATGGAAGAATGGATTGAAATAAAGTTATTTATAGATGCTTGCAATAAAAAGCATCAGGAATGAGATGGAACGATAACATAAAACATTCACAGAAGCTAATGATGAAAAAAAAGAAGGGAGATTAAGTTCTCGTATCTCCAGAAAAAAGCGATACCTAAGGATTAAAACGCATCTCTTTTTAAATGATAAAGTTTTAATTTCAAGCTAATAGATTAAATTTAATATTTTCAATAAGTAAAAGGCTTTGCTGTATTTCAAAAGGAAGTTAAATTGATTAGAATGAGATTTTTTTTTTCTTTAATTAGCTAAAAAATGGCTGATTTTAATCATATTAAAAAAAATCTCTCAGCACAACGTAATTCTCTTTATTTAAAAAAAATATCTTTCAAAAATAAAATATACTTCTCTGAAACTTTATTTGGGGAAGATTAGCAGATTTAAAGTTTAATTAATCTGATTTGAAACAACTGACTTTAATTTAAAATATCCTAGAAAAGAATTTTTAACACAGAGGTAGGTGTTTATTTATGGTATTGACAGAATGATTGACAGAAGAATGTTTTATCTAATTGTTTTCTGCATTGGATTTATCTGTAAAAATTACTTCAGAAATATAACGTGATTGCCTTTTTTTTACATAACTTTTAACTACCCAGTAATCTTTAAAAGAAAATATTCTTCGTAATCTAATATTTTATTGAATTTTATGTACTTTGGCTTTAAATTTACTATAGTTACCGCTCTTATTTTCTGATAATGTCGTGTATAGACATCCGTATTTACTAAACTCGAGACTTTTATACACAGACAAAAAAATTGAAAATGCTTTTTAAAATACTGGAGGCCGCGGAATTGTATTAAGCTTAGCCATTAGTAAATATGGTTTTTACTTAATAACAATATCACATAACTGCTAAAATTAATACTGATTTTTAAAAGATCTATACATTTAAAATTATTATAATTCAAATTTTAAAAAATGAAACCAGTTCTTATAAAAATGTATTATTCATTGAAAAAATGTTTTCTTAACACAACAGTGTCCATAATATATCTTATTCATGAAAGCAATTAAAAGTTTTTCTGAATAAATAATGTCTTAGTTTTATTGAATTTTTTATTATTTTTTTACGATTCAGAGCTGATTTTCTGTAACTGGGGTCCTGTATTACAAAAACGAAATTGATGATTTAAATTCTCCAAGGATGTGTGCTTATAATTAATATAAACACTAAGCTGTTCAAAAATTAATTTGACGAAATTTCATAAAATTATATGAGTGGGGTGGTAACAGATGTAAAATATATTTTTACGAAGATTTTCTGAGAAAAACATTCCAAAAATAATTTAATTAATTTATGAATAAGTATGAACTGCGACAATTATTTGAGTTTTGCAAGAATGTCCGAATCAATGTGTTTTTCATCGCAAAAAGACGCTAACATTTCCCCACAGTAATTTATGATCACCCGCTGACGCAAGAAAAAAATTTAAACTAATGTTTTGAATGTTCTAAAAAGGACTAAAAATATAATTTAATAATCAAGTAATACTTTGGTCTTTCCTTTTAATAATAACATAAAGATTTTGACGATAAAATTCTGTTTTTATTGTTGCATTTTTTTCATCATGTATATTCATTTTTAGTAAATCTTTAGAGGTACCTAATTTAGTCGAACGATAATTATTTAGAAACACTTTTGATACAAACGACAGAAATAAAATGGAAAAATGACTAACAATAATTCTTTACAGAAACTAGAGATAAAAACAACAACAATCATTAAGAATGATGAGCCTAAAGATAATTATTTACAAATGCTTTCGATATAAAGCAACAAAAATAATTTCGACTGGATACAACTCAAAATTAAGTAATATTAAATACAGTATGTCCCCGGATTACGACAGTCCCGACCTACGACGATTCGTGGTTACGACGCAATCTACATTAATATTGTTTCCTGGTTGTACACCATATTGGAGTGTTGTACATCCGCACGCTTTAGTTTGTGTTTGTGGTAATTTATTGCCCTTCGTTATGGTTCCTAAATGTAGTGTAACCTCTTCTGGTGGCGGCGGTTCGAAGAAAAGGAAAGCCATCACCATGGAAATTAAATTACGGGTACGTTCCGACTTACACTGAAAATCGCGTTACGACGCATCGTAGGAAAGGAATTCTGTCGTAAGTCGAGGACCCCCTGTAATAAATCAATAATAATAATAATAATAATAATAAATCAATTAAACATGTAAATAATACATTTTTTGTAAATAATGATGATAAAAAGAAGATGAATATTTTTCAATATTATTGTTCACCACAATATTTTTGGGCTGAAAAATAGCATGAACTTCACAATTAACTCTTCCTAGAAGACCATAAATCGCTATTCTTTGGAATTTCATCATTTATACTAACAGAGATATAAAATCCAATATTTAATTATTAAAAGAGAAAATTCTCTTCTCATAGAAATGCCAGTAACAACAGATAAAATTGCTTCAATTATATAATGACCCAGTGTTGTTTGTGGATTTTGTTTAGCGGCATATCAACACCTCTAGTGGTTATTCAATACGGAAATCTAAATAATTTGAATCCAATTTTAAAGCATCAACTAAATATATGCTATAAATAGGTAGTGTTGGTTATTTTAATATAAACAGGTATTGTTAGTAATTTATATATATATATATATATATATATATATATATATATATATATATATATATATATGCATATATATATATATATATATATATATATATATATGCATATATATATATATATATATATATATATATATATATATATATACAATGGACTCTCCCGTTGGTTTCGATGTATGAGGATCTGACAGCTTATTTATTCAGTTATGAAATTTTGTGCGATAATCTTAAGTGGCATTTAAGACCCGCTAGTGATTTACAAAGAAGGCCACATATGGAGCAAGTGTCAGGATTGTGATATGAGATCACTGTTATATATATATATATATATATATATATATATATATATATATATATATATATATTAATGATGTATTACTACTATTTTTACTATAAAGATGTATTTTTATACTTTCATAGTATTTTGTTTTTACGTCGGGGTTCACTATTTACCCATAGGTGGGTCCCTAACAGGCGCTACTACTCCGGGTCAGGGTGGAGCTGGGAACAACAGCAACTGAGAGATGATTCCACGCTCCTCAAAATCTTAAATCTCCTGATCGGAGGCCTTGCGGCTAGGTAGTTTATCGTCATGCCCAGGACTAATAACGGCTCAATAAATACCAAACTATTGACGTTCCCGTGCGGTTTTTACCTGTTGCGATGAACGGGTGTTGTCTCGGGGAGGCCCTGTGCTTTGATTTGTCTATTGGGGCTTAAACTCAAACGAGACCTCGAGTCGAATTCGTAGATAAGATTCATCCAAGATACTGAAAAAATAGACTGTTCCCTGTACCGCTCTAAGTACTCGAATTCCCCTGCTATCCTCTGCCTTTACAAGAGCCGGATCAGGCCGAAAATGGAGTACTGTTGCCCAGTCTTCACTTTCCAGTCTCGATAGAATCATAAAGTGTATCCGCGTCCTTGCGGGTGACAAATTATTTTCCACCCTACAGCCCCTTTCTCCACAGACGAAATGCCGTAAGCATCTCGTTGCTCTATTGCTATTTCCATGGAAGGTGTTCAATCGAACGACATTATTTATTTCCACCAGTTCTAACCTTCACGGCTAAGGCCCGCCAAGTCACATTGTAGCGATACACCTTCGCTTCGTATTCCATAAGATTAAGATCCAATGGAGCAGTCCCTTCCCGCGAAGCGCTTCTTTGTGAAACCAACTACCAAGGGTTTGCTTCCCTGATTGATACAATCTTAACCTGTTCAAGTCTAGGGTTAACATTTATCTTCCCTACATATCCTCATAAATTGTGTCTCGTACTCTGTAAATCTCTGCCTTGAGTGGCTCTTGTGCTTAGTACAAGATGAACACCATTGTATCATCAAGAGTATAATGTTAAATTACATCCGGCAGCAAGCTTTCCAATGTTAATCATTATCTTCTGTATTCGTAATTCCTGTTGTTTTATTGTTCTATTTAATTAATAATGTATTGGTTTGCGCATGTTCTTTCGAATTCAGCTACTTCTTGCATCTTAGTGGCTTTATTGCCACGCTTGGGGTAAAATGATTAAAAATTTAATCTATAAATTAACGTATCTCCTAAGGATGCTAAAAATATCATGGACCGAGAGTGTAAGCAACGATGAGGTCTTAGAGGGGTTGCAAACAAGTGGGGAGGCTTATACTTAACAACAGGAAGAGGCAGCTGAAGTTTCTGGGACATATAATGAGGAAGGAGAGTCTGGAGAATCTGATACTCACGGGTCGAATAGAGGGAAAGAGCGACAAGGGAAAACAACGCGCGACATACCTGGCGAGCTTGAGTAGGTGGATGACAGAACGTGGTCTGGGGGGAGGTAGCAGAGGGAAGGAACTTGTTGAGAACTGCAAGGGATAGAGGGAGGTGGAGAGCCATGGTCGCCTACGTCCTGAAAGGACATGGTACATAAAAAGAAAGAAAAGTATAATTTTCATTTAATTTTATTCGTGTTTTTCTTTTTTGTGGGCTTTGTTTTGGCTTAAGCCACATCAACACCAACAGTTGACTTGCTTAAGATTTATTCAAATTTGAGTACAAGTTGCTTACAAATGAGTTGTTTATAAGAAAAAAATCGTGTAGATGTACTGCTGTTGATGAAATTTTTGATTGAATGAAGCCGGTGTCAAGTTTCAACTGCCTTTGTAATATGAATAAGCCGTGCTTCTTTTTGTGCGTAGACGGGAGAAGGAGAGGTTGAACTGATCTTATTTTTATTAACATCGGCGCTGACGAATGTGAGCTGCTCAAGCCATGTCTTCTCAGTGTTTATTCCAGGACAGAGGGAGTTCGCATGTAACTCGGGTAGCATTCGCAAAATTCCTCTGTCTAGCAATAATAAACGATCGACTCAGATGAATTCAAGAATGGCCCAGATTGATGCAGCAAAAACATCTCAGAAGTAATGTGCAACACATGGAACTTTAGTACATATGTCTGGAAACCAGGCACATTTGGACTCTTTTGTGATATAGCTATTTGTGATATATATATATATATATATATATATATATATATATATATATATATATATATATATAGTCATCCACAGACAGACTTTTTCGCTGCATTACAGCTCTTCAGTGTGGCTAGACGTCCGATTGCTTCAAGCCAGAATCAAAACTGATCGATTTGACATCAGTCAGAGATCCTATCCGTCAGCTGTCGCCGCACGGCAGGGAAAAAGGGAAATGTTAATGTTTTCTCTACGAATATATATATATATATATATATATAGTTTAAATAATATATATATAAAATTACACACACACACATATATATATATGTGTGTGTGTGTAATTTTTTATGTATTATTTATATATTATGTATGCGCGGTACTTATTGAAAAGTTTGTCTGACGATCGCAAGGACGTGAAACCCAGGGTCACAAACTCACATCAATCCAACTATATATATAGATAAAATGTACCGTTGAGAAAAATTAACGTAATGCGTTCAAATTTTAAATTAGAGAACAAATTAAGAATATTCGAAAATCTTTCAATGTTAACAAATGGGAATGCAACTATTGAGGACGCTAAGTGATGTAAATTTTGACATATTTGTGTTGTGGTTGTTTGCATTTTCAAAGAATGGGCTACCTATTTTCCTTTAAGCTTTTTATGGTCATACATAACAGTACATTACAATTTCAACAAAATGAATTCCATTTTCTTAAGCAACACGTCACAATTTATCTCACTTAGCGTCTTGTTCTTGCTGAATATCCAGAGATTTTAAAATATCTTAGAATGTTTTCCGATTTAAAATTTGAACGCATAACTTCGTTTTCTCTAAACGATACTATTTCTGTCTTTATAAATATAGCCGAGTTCGAATTCCAAGCGATTTATTTTTTTTAATCATTTCATCCTAATCAAGGCGTGAATGTTCCTAGTACTCAGGGGGTGACAATTGAAAGCGAGAGAAAAGACTGAGTCAGTGATAAGGTGACTGAAGTTGAGATGCCAAGCCAGGATCGATTTAATTACAGAACCTCGAGGTAAGTAGCAGGAACACCAGACCAGATATGGCAGCAGTATTCAATGCACGGGCGAATGGTAGTTTTCTAAATGTGCAAGATGGACAGTGACGACAAAAATGTTCTGCCTCAACACAATGACGCAACTTTATTTGTTCCAGAAGCAGCTATTGATTCTATGTAGTTGCTCCACTTCAAATCAGTTGAAAACGTGAGGCCGAGAAGGCGTAGTGTACTGCTCTCCATGAGTCTAGCATCAGCCATATTGATGGCCGGTAGAAAAGTTTCTCTATGGTGGTTAAATGAGAGCAGTTTTGTTTTGGAAGCGTTAAAGTTTACAAGCTAATTCTTGCCCTAGTTAACCAGTGATTGGGGGGTCCTTTTCAAAAGCACCAGCCAGGTTTATTTTGTTATCTCTGACGGACTTACTCATCTGCATAAATATCTACTTGGGAACTGATGACATCAGGGACATCAGAAACAGCATAGGACCCAGGATAGGGCCTTGGTGGGGGGCACCTGCGTTCGTGTGAAAGGATCTAGAAGCGAACCCCTTCAAAATTTCACGATTTGATAGGAACGACTGGATTAAATCAAACAATCAATATGTAATACCGTAGCTCTGGAGGGTGCGTAGAAGACCAGCATGCCAAACCCTATCAAACGCCTTCGAGATATCTTGAACCAGAGCACGGGCCTCGCTATTATTATCAAGAGCCTGGTATATATATTCAGTGGAACCATTAACACATCAACAGTAGACCTGCTGAAACGGAATCCATATTTTTGTCCTCGAGGAGTTCATGAGAAGTAAGATGCTTAACCACTTCAGCATTGATTAGAGCCACGAAAAGCGGTAAGGGACTAATCGTGGGATAATCTGAGGGATCAGTTGGTTCTCCAGAGTTCTTAAAAACATAGGAGGACTTTCAAGCTAGCAATCAAGAAGTAGCGAGGCAATTGTTGTAGAGTTTGGAGAGAACTGGACCTAGCTCAGGAGCACATTTCTTTAGAACGGCGGCTGGGATCCCCTCACCTCAGCTTCCCTTGTGGAAATCTCGTTTTGAAATGATGTCTGAAACCAGTAATGGGATTATACGCATGTCACTCAGTAGAACTTCCGTTCTAGTGGGAAAATCAAGTGTGGATAGTCCAGAAGAATCGAGTGTGGAGTTGGAAGAGTACTTTCGAGAAAAGCATCTAACCTTACCTACTGTAGATGTCAGGACTTCAAATTGATTGAAAAGAGGAGGGGTTGATGATTTCCTGTTGTTCAGCACATTCTTGCAGAGCCGAATTTGTGAGAGGCTATACGTTGTTTCATTCTATCAGCATATAGTAACTTCGCTTCTTTGAGAACACGCTTGTATTCTTTACGAGCAAGAACAAAGAGAAGTCTGTTGCAGTCAGACATGTCGCTCTGGTACAGCCGAAAGAAGTTATTCTCGTGGGCTATAGAAGCCGAACTTGCAGGTGAGAACCAAGGAATTAAACGTGGTTTCACTTGGTATTTCCTTGTTGAAACGAAAGCTTTGACGCCGGACATCACCCAGGAGGAGATTATATATATATATATATATATATATATATATATATATATATATATATATAAAATATAGTTTTAAGATATGCTATTTTAATGGGTTAAAGTGCTCAATATCAGGGATAGAGCGTGTGTAAATATAAAATTGAATAATGGAAGTCAACACTCAGCGGCCACAGTTCATTTCCTACTCATACGTAATCGTTAGACCTGCGTGAAACAGACTGTTACCACTGGGTGTTGACTTCAATGTCCATTTTTATGTTTACATATATATATATATATATATATATATATATATATATATATATATATATATGTATGTATGTATATATATATGTATGTATATATGAGTGTGTGAGGGGGAGAGAGAGAGAGAGAAAAGAGAGAGAAGGAGAAATATCTAAAAGAAGGTGTGTTTGAAATTTTGTTAAGCCTATATATATGCATACTTATTGGGTCCGGGGCAATTTTTAATGCAAAAAAATATACTTCATGACGAAAAGGGGCATGTACCTTTATCCTGTTACGTGAAAAATATATTTCTTAATAAAAGATATCATTTCTCAACGGTTCTGTGTAAGACCATAATTCCATTTTATTAATATCCGGACAATAAAAATATTTCTATGTTTTGGAAAACTTGTAATGATATTTCTCAATTGGAAGAGTAAGAGGTTAATGGAATTGCTTCACTGTCATGATAACAAGGTGCGGTTCAAACCTTGATCTTTTGCTTAGCGTAGACAAATAATTCAGCGAATAGATAGATAGATAGATAGATAGATAGATAGATAGATAGATAAAAAAAAAAGTTTTATTAAAACCAAAATCTGCCTGGTTATTTTTATCGTATTTTTACACTATTCGAATAATATGCAGTATATCAGGATCAAAATAAAAACCCAACCACCCCGAATCAAAATAGATTAAATTTTCCTTAACCTTAACAACTCAAAATATCAAGATTGTCTGCGCTTAGAAATTAAGTAATATTTCTTAGAAAGTTATTCCTAACATCGCTTGACAATGGAACGAAACTCTGGGTTTTAATTTTAATTTTTATAATTAAATTTACAACTTTAGTTTCAGTTTTGAAACAGAAATTTATGTGTCGCGATGGAATCATAGTTTTAAAAAGGGAAATAATTAGAATATTTTGCTCTACTGTTTGTATCGAGCACTGTTTTTTAAAAATAAATATAATTGCTAAGAACACCGGATTATAAATCTTACTGCTCTATCTCATTATTTTAATATATATATATATATATACATATATATATATATATATATACATATATATATATATATATATATATATATATATATATATATATATATATATATATATGGTATACACATGTATATATTAATTATAAATAACTATTTTGAATCATAAATAATAATGACAACATTTAAATAATAATACATTATAAATAAATTATGACTGATTTATAACGATAATTGATAGATTGAAAATAGTAATGATAAACGAAAAAGGATAAATAATAAATATAAATACTAAATAAAATACTAAAATAATATATAAATACTAAATAAATATACTAAAATAATAAATATAAATACTAAATAAATATACTAAAATAATAAATATAAATACTAAATGTATGACTCACCTGTCCAAAGAGTGAACGTCATGAGTAACATGACGAATACGGGATCCTTGAGCAAAGCAAAGTTGAACACATGACGCAACATGCTGTATTCACAGCAATTCATTTTCGAATTACTTTGTATGGCATCATCAAACCGCAACTCCCGCTTGCCGATTCGCTCACTGACACTGTGATGTCTGTCAACAGAATCCCGCCTTAGGGTGGACAAGCTACCGCTGAAATAAATGTCCTTTTTGATTAGCGGATTAAAATGGGTAGAGGAACGCCTGTTCCGACAGTGTTTACTCTGAGGATAGTTCTCTGAATCAGGCATCAGGTTTACTTCGCGCAGACTACTGATCTTGTAGTGACGAATGTCCAGAACGCTAAGGTTCTGCGGTGTCCAGTTCCCGCCTCCACCGCCGCCGCCTCCGCCGCCGCCGCCGCCACTGTGAACGAAGTTGTTTAGTTGCTGACAACTACGAGTAGTGAATCCCTTGGAGGTGTTAATGGGAAAATCTAAATATTTAATTTGAATATCTAAGGACGGCCTCTTATTTGATTTTTTTCCTTCATCAATACAAGACTTTTCATCATCCCCTTCATCTGAAATATGAATAAAAACATTGGTTTAGAAGAATTAATAACAGATCGCCAAGACACACAAAAAAGATTCTGCAGTTATTTAATCACCACAAAGAACCTTTTCTACCTGACATCAACATATCTGATGCTAAACTTCAGAAGAGCAACACTCTACGCCTTCTTGGCTTCACGTAAAATAGAGCGAATATATCGAATCAATTGCTATGTCTTTTGCAACGAAAGTTGGTTCACTGTGCCGTACCGGAAAATTTTTCCTCGTCATAATTAATTTATAAACTTACCATTCGTCCGTGAATAGAATACTGCTGCCATATCTGGTCTGGTGCTCCTGCTTCTACATATCGAGATCCTTTACAAAATCTAATGAAGGGCCTCTTATTTTACTAAAGTTTGCCCAATACAAGGCCCAAGCGCCACTCAAGGTAGAGAGTTTCTGTGTGGGCTTGTATTGGCGTAGGAAAGAACATGCGTTCGGAGTATAGAGCTGAAGCAGACTTTAGACGGAACCGGAAACGTAATTCTAAACAGTACCTTTCAGTAATAAATCTATACCCGTATTCAAAAAAAAAAAATGATTGGGAGCGTAAATTGGACGATAGGTTAACATTGCTATTCCTATTAGTGAAGGAGAAAAAAAAATTACAAGATCAAATAAATAGTTACTGAACGAAATTTCAGAGTTCAGGTGCAGACGTTAGGAGTAGTGAGCTGAAGCAGACCTTAGAAAGAACCAGAAACACAATTCCTAAACTGGAAACAAGGGATAAACATCTACTCTTGTTCAAAAGACCGAGGAGGAGTGTGAACCGGGCTCAGTGCTCTTTGAACACCTTGAAAACAATACGACGTGAAATGGAGGGCTGTAATTTAGACTACAAGGCCGTGGCTTGCCGAAAAAAAAAACACAGCAGGCGTTCTGATTGCCTCCGTACACCAGAATCCATCCAACAACTGCAGGAGAAAGTGGTGGATGACTCAGGCAAGGACATGCGGGCTTTGACGCGGGAAAAGGGATGGCCTTGAATGAGAGCATCGGCTACCAGTCATACAAGAAGTGTAAAGGTGTCTCTTCCACCGAGCTATAGCCTAATGGATTAAAGCGTCAGTTCATGAATTTGTAGGTATAGAAATTGTGAATTCAATCTCAGGGCTAGGAAGTACTGATATACAGGATGTTCGGGCTAATTTTGACCGAGTTTAATGTTTTTATTTTTTCAAATTGTTTTGGAATATCTATAAACAGTGAACGGCATTGTGAAACCTAACCCCTACAGTTTTAGAGGTGTGAAAACTAGTTGATATGGACGAGTGGAAGCCATCTTAATATTAGAAAAGTGTAACCTGCATCATGACGATTGATCATGCCGCAATCATGACATCTGCTCAATGCTCTTTGAACACCTTGAAAACAATGCGACGGGAAATGGAGGGCTGCAATGTAGACTACGAGGCCGTGGTTTGCCGGAAAAATACAGCAGGCGTTCTGATTGCCTCCGTACACCAGAATTCATTTATCAACTGCAGGAGAAAGTGATGGACGACCCAGACAAGGAAATGAAGGGCTTTGACGCGGGAAAAGGGATGGCCTTGAATGAGAACACCCGCTACTAGTCATGCAAGAAGTGTAAATGTCAACTTCTTACAGAAAAGTCTCGAGAAAATCGTCTGAAAAAGGAAAAGAAACTCCTAAACAAGGTGAAACGTCCTATTGAACCAAGGACAATCTGGTTCTTCTTCGATGAAAATGATTATTGTCAGGACTACCTACACAATAACCAGAACCAGATAGCTTATCTACAATCCATATGACGTTACCCATCTCATGAAAACCAAGTTTCGCCAAACTGTTATGGTTTTGGAAGGTGTCTCCAATGAGGGTGATGTCATGCCACCTTACGTCATTTTGAACAGGGTTTCAGGCTCAATTCGGGTGGCTATGTGGAGTTGCTGAACACCGTGGTCAAGCTTTGATTGTTGTGTAGCAACAAGATTCAGCTCCCTGTCACGCTTCCAGAAAGAGTAGTAGTTGTCAAATAATTTCTACAACTTCAATCTCAACGTCTGTCTCCCTAATTCCCCTGATTTTAATCCGAATACTTTTTATTTGTGAGGCTCGGTTAAGGAAGACACTAATCGCACAGCCTTTAACATTAAGGCTCAGCTGAATGACAGGATTAAGGAGGAGTTTGTGGCTCTCCCTATAGATACTGTGAAGACTGCGTGCACCAGATTCTGGGATCGAATCGAGACTGTGGTAGATGCTGAATTTGGTTTCTTTGAGTGAATTGTCTTTTGGTTATTATAACCTGGATACTACATTTCTATTTTTCCAATAAATTGATTTTTGGCTCAAATATTCACTTTGTTTTCCCTTAAAAAAAAAACTGCCAAATTTAGCCCGAACACCATGTACTAATCAGTAGAAACACGATTAAAAAATAACTGAACAGTGCTAAAAAAGAACTGTATGAATTATCTCATAAAATTGAGAGCGGAACTAGAACAATCAATCCTCAGCGATAGGGTCCAATTTGAAACTCCCTGAAGGTTATTTGGATCAACAAGCATCTGAAGAAGACCAGAAGGCACAACATCTGAAACGTTTTGTAGTATGATGCCAAAATAGACATTGTGCAGCTTCTCACACATGTCAAACAGAATGTAAGACAAGCCGTGAGCAACTGGAGTAAATAAAATGTTAAGTGATGAAAATCTGAGTCTCGTGTTATCATTAATAACAACACAGCCATTTTATTACATTTGTGTAAATGACAGCAAAGATAGGCATATTAGATCGACTGTAAATGATATAAATACTGATAACTCCTCTTCCAAGAAATTCAGACAGATATTATGCGGTCATATAAAACATTATAAAGAGTGTCTCATAATAAAACCGACATTTTTTTTTTTCGTTCTGAATTTGATTGATTATTTCTTACGGTTTATAAATCTTTTGCAGATTATTTGAATCCAGAAAATATTTTCATATTGTAAGAATTTTTTGGTGATAATAATGATTTACTTATGCAAGCATTACTAATTAACCCATAACGGTGGGCAGAAGCGGTGGATTCATACATTTCCTAAGCGTATTTGCGCTTACGTCAATATAGCAAACCTGACTGGAATTGGAATACGGCTCTACGATTTCCAATTCCGACCCGTTACCCCGTACAACACCCGCGCACTCAAGCCTGTATTTCAAAACAGTCACCCATCTAGGTAATGACCAGAAAATGATTAGAAAAAAAATGTGAGTTTTAACTTTACGATATTAAGCAAGTAGATGGAAGGGAGTTCCACAGGCGGGAAATGCGAATAAATAAGCTATTAGAGTAGAAGTAGCATTTATATTTAACTATTTAAACAGTAAAATGGTGGTACCTAGATGACAATCGAGTAGCACAATTAAATTCATGTCGTCGGGGCACAAGGGTAAAAAGCTCGTCAAAGCAGTTGCCATGAAAATATTTCAAGAAAACACACATGGAAGCCACATCGCGACTGTGAGAAAGTCGAGGTGCCAGGTCAGGGCCGATTACATTGCAGATCCTTGTTTGGATTTTGTAAAGAACTTCGAGATGAATAGCAGGAAAACCAGACCAAATATGGCAGCAGTATTGAATGCACAGACGCATGTTAGATTTGTAAATGTGCAAGATGGATTCTGACAATATATCAAGCTGTCTGTATAACAGTGAATGCTGGATAATTTCCTTACAAATAAGAGAGAAGAGGCAACAGAGCTATAGTTCCACAGAAAGACGCTGAGAGCAACATCAACTGAACATGTGAGCAACGAGGAAGTTTTAAGAGTTGAGAAACTGGCATGGAAACTCCGTGACAAAGCAGGAAAGTGGGAAGAAAGGACTAACTATCAATTGTCGAGATACCTGGTCAGGATCAGTTACATTACAGATCCTTCTTTGGATTTTGTAAAAAACCTCGAGATGAATAGCAGGGACACCAGACCAGATATGACAACAGTATTCAATGCACGAACGAATGGTAGATTTGTACATGTGCAAGATGGACTATGACGAGAAAAGCTTTCCGGCACGATGCAGTGAGCCAAATTTATTTGCAGTAGATGCAGCTATTGATTCAATGTAGTCGTTCCACTTCAAGTCAATTGAAAACGTGAATCTAAGAAGGCGCTGTGTGTCGCTCTCCAGGATTCTAGCATCAGCCATATTGATGGCGGACTGGAAAGTTTCTCTATTGTGGTTAAATGAGAGCAGTTTCGTTTTGGAGGCATTCAAATTTACAAGCCATTTTCTGTCCCAGTTAAGCACCGATTGGAAATCCTTTTCAAGAACAACAGCCAAGTTGACTTTGTCATCTCTGACGGTTTTTTTTTTTTTTTAGATATAAGTAAATGGCAGTATCCTCTGTATAAATGCGTACTTAGGAACTAATGACACCAGGAAGGTCATTGATGGAAATCAGAAACAGCGTAGGACCCAGGACATAGCCTTGGGAGTCACCCGCGTTCGTGTGAAAGGATCTGGAAGCGAGCCCGTTCAAAACGACCTTCATTTCACGATTTGATAGGAACGATTGGATTAAATCAAACATTCATCCGGTGATTCCGTAGCCCTGGAGCTTACATAGAAGACCAATGTGTCAAACCCTGTCCAATACCTTCAAGATATCTGAAGCGACAGCTCAAGTTTCGCCGTTATTATCGAGAGATTGATATACGTATTTAGTGATAGCCGTTAGCACATCATCGGTAGAAGTGGCAAAACGGAAGCCATATTGTTTATTAGAGAGGAAAGATGCTTAACCACTTCAGCACTGATTAAAATTTCGAATACTTTGCCGAAAAGCGGTTGATGATTTCCTGTTGTTCAGCACACTCTTGCAGAGCCGAATTTGTGAGAGGCTATACGTTGTTTCATTCTATCAGCATATAGTAACTTCGTTTCTTTGAGGACACGCTTGCATTCATTACGAGCAAAGACAAAGAGAAGTCTGTTGCAGTCAAGCATGTCGCTCTGGTACAGCCGAAAGAAGTGATTCTTGTGGGCTATAGAGACCGAGCTTTCAGGTGAGAACCAAGGAATTGGTTTCACTTGGTATTTCATCGCTGAAATTAAAGCATTGACGCCGGCTATCACCCAGGAGGAGATTCCTTATATTCCCTTTCGTACAAAATCCCTTGGGAAAGATATGAACAGCTTTCTTCCCAGCAATATAAATAGTAAGAAAAACTGAGAAATTTAACCTTGGTTGGTAACCAGTTTAGGATAAGGTCAACTGATGAAGTTATGCGCATTTTACTCAACAGATCCTCTGTTCTAGGAGGGAAATCAGGTGTGGTTACTCCAAATGAGTCTAGTATTGAGTTGGAAGATAATTTACGAACGAAGCATTCAACCTTAACTGCTCTAGAAGTTCCAATTGATTGAATAGATGAGGGATTGAGGATTTCCTGTTGTTCAGCACACTCTTGCAGAGCCGCAAATAATCTCTAGAACAGAACTTGCGAGATGCTATACGTTGTTTCATTCTATCAACAAACAGTAACTTCGCTTCTTGGGGATACGCTTGCATTCGTTACGAGCAGAAAGAAAGAGACGTCTTTTACAATCAGACGTATCATTCAGGTAAAACCGGAAGAAGTTATTCCTGTGAGCTATAGAGTCCGAGAATACAGATAAGCACCAAGTAGATGAACGCGGTTAAACTTGGTATTTCCTTGCTGGAATGAAAGCATCGATGCTGGCTTTCACCCAGGAGGAGACCTCAGACGCACATTTTTGAACAGGATGATAAAAATAGGACTTCACGAAAGAAATCATGGAATCCCAGTCCGCTCTTTCAGAACTGAAACATATTTTGTTGGTAAGAGATTCTTGATTGGTCGGGGAGCGGAAAGAGATGTTTTATAGACACTAACGGATGATCAGTTTTGCCAAGAGGGCAGACCTGCGTAGTAGGACATGAGTCGGGGATAGAGGTAAAAAGAGATCTAGAAAAGTAGCATATCCGTCAGGTTACTGGGGAAACGCGTGGTGAAGTCCACCACTTGCGTGAGAGATTGAGAAGTTAAGGGTTTTGATTCCAGCGAGGTCAGTGACAGAGACTGAAATGAACTGCAATTAAGCTTTTTATTATATTTTTTATGCATGCGTACAAGACATTCCTTTTTTTGTGGTGGGGGGTACATAGAATGTGGAAGAACTGTCCAAATGATCTTTAGAATCGAGTAGTTTCTACTAATCTATTAACTGTTATCAAGGCGTTTTTATTTTTCTGAATATGCAATTTTTATATCAATACAAATGTTTTAATTCTCGAACATAGCACATTGTGTCCATGTTTAAAATTCATATTATTGAGATTTGGTTACTTCTCAATCTTAGTGTTTTTCGCAGTTTAGGAAATCCCACTACCAAATTATGGAAATAAGACTTTTTTCTGTTTGAAATATTACATTTTTTAATTGTCTTCTAAATCTTACGAGAAAAAATAACATTTTTACATACCTGTATCGCTGATTTTTATCACGAAATATATGTGAAAACGACGATTTTTCATAAAAATTTACTTATAAAGTGAGTTATATAAACATTATATGATGAATTATTTTTTTTTAATGATACAATGAACCATTAAAAATAAACTAAATAAAATACATGAGTTGCTTAAAAAAAAATTATATAAATAATTTACAAAAACAAAAAATATATAATGAATCATTAAAAATAAGCTAAAGAAAATATATAATAAATTATTTAAAAAAAAAAAAAAAAACTGTATAAAGAATTATCTAAAAAACAAAAGAATAGTATAAAGAAATTATATAATGAATCATTAAAAAAACAAAAAAAAACCATTATATTGGAGACTTACCATACTCATTTGTGCAGTCTGTGCGCACGGAAGAAAGGTCTGAACGGGAAGACCAGCTAAGAGGCCGAAAAACAGCGCCACATGCAATACAATTAAGTAGGCAGCCACCAAGAATAAACACTGTCCCTCGCCAGTCGTAGGTGTTCAGTAAATACTCAGACAGGTACGAATACACGAAAGTACCCATTCCGGCGCCGCTGGTTGCAAGGCCCGTCGCAATTGCGCGTTTCTTTTCGAAGTACAGGCTCAAACAAATATGTGACGTGATGTAAGTCATTCCGAAACCAATACCTACAGATTGCAAACAATGCGAGGTAAGTACTATTTCCATTTAATAACTGAAATTCTCATTGTTTAATGCTCGAACTTCGTCATATATATATATATATAGAGAGAGAGAGAGGGAGAGAGAGAGAGAGGGAGAGAGAGAGAAAGAGAGAAAGAGAGAGAGAAGCGTTGAGTCAAGTGCATTGAGAAATATATCTTGCATAAAATGCATCTTTGGATAGACCTTAAACCAAAAACGGTAAAAATGGATCTTCGTACCCGCGAAAAGATGAAGAGCCAAAAGGACGGTTTTTCCCATTTCTTTCCTAATGAAAATTGACAACAAAAATAATAAAAACCATATATTTATTAGATTGTTTATTTACACTACTTATTAATTATATTGTTAATTGGAATGTTTGGCAAACCATCGCCTTTAATAATTTAGTAAATATTTATAAATTTATAAAGATTTATTTCTTTATAAATTGGTAGATGATAAATACTGCATCATTAGCCTTGATACAATTGTATTAGTTTTTAGAATATTGCAAATATAAAATTTTCTTGTAAATAAACAATCTAATAAATAAGTATTGTTTAATATTTTTATTGTAAAGAACAATGTATAAATTCAGTTTCATATGTTGAAGTTTTATTACAATTATAATCATCACTTTTTAAAACAATAAACATTGCTGAGGAGTGAAGGGAGTTAAAATAAAAGCGATGTCATGAGAAAAACCGTTGTTTTGACACTCCGTGTTTTTGTTGGTGCGAAGGTCCATGTTTGCCTTTCTTTTTCTTTTTTTTATTTGGTTATATTTTTGTTGGTTTGTTAGTTTGCTTGTTTTTTTTTTTGTTTTTTGTTTTTTTCCTCCAGACTTGTTGACGAACCTACATGTATAGAAGTAAAAGCAACTTTTGTAAAAGAGACCAGATAAGGTTGTCGGAAAATCTAATTTCATGAAACCCTATGATCTATTAGGATGAATCATAAGTAATTTTCGCTCTGGGGAACCAATTGTAATGACGAGGGCCAGCGCATAGTATCCTCGAATCCTCCGACCGTGTGGCCCAAATTGCAGTGCTTTGTGACGCTCGCTATCTTATCAGCATTTGCTTCTTTCTACCTACATATTTATATATGTTACAAATTACACTAAGCAAAACTGACTATTGAAGAATGAAAACTTTTCGCGGATTTTAACTTCATTCTGCCGGGAGGTGGATCCAAATGCGTGAATTTGTTTGGTAAATTTTTGTTTGTTTTTTTTTTGTTTTTTTTTTTTGTTTTGTGTGTGTGTGTGTGTGTGTGTGTGTGTGTGTGTGTGTGTGTGTGTCTGTCTGTCTGTTTACAACGGATTAAACGCGACATTAGATTTCTATACCCTGCCAGCCGTCTGCCTTGTTCTTTATTCTGAAAATAATTTAACACTAAGCGATAAGAGATGAACTTTGTCTCAAAAACAAGGAACCTTGTCATGCTCCACTTCACAACTTGGTGATCAGAGCACTTATGGCGGAATTTTGGGAAAATATGAAACTGGGAAGCTCCATATCATGACCCTTGCACTGGCCCTGATCATAATGACTTATCATTACGTGGCAATTAAAAACGAATTCGAAATACACCAGCATAAGACAATTTTCAACGCAAAAGGCAGTGAACTTATAAGGATAAATCTCCATAACCGAGGTGCATGGAAGAAAGGTAATGTTGCACGTGAAGCGGGATCGTCGGGATATTATCCTTCTAGAAGTTCTCCAAAAGTAATGAAACATTAAATGCACATTTATTCGTCCAGCAGCTGTAACGTGTCCATAAAAGTTTGGTCGGAAGGCGCCTTGTTCTTGTTATTATGAAAAACGTTATTCTCCATGACAGACCCAAGCCGCATACAGCAAGAATGACGCAGAAAACTTATGGAACTCGGTTGGTCTGTTCTACCTGACACGCGATATTCACCTGACCTTTCGCCAACAGATTATTACCTTTTTTGATAAATGCGCAACTCCTGGATAGGGAAAGTTTCCTCTGATGATAATCAGATTCGAGTGTTCATCGAAAACTTGAATTTTGCGGAACTTTACTCAAAAATATCAAAGAGCTGCCTGATAAGTTGCAGCAAATCTTTGCAAATAATGGCCAATGTATAACTGATAAAAATATATATGTGCTTTATTTTTAAGAACAACGTCGATAAACGATAACGGAAATTATTTATGACTCAAGCTGATGCAATGATAAAAGAATTAATTTATTGCAATTCTATTACAAGTGTTCTTATAATTATTACTGCTACTAATACTATTACTACTACAACTACAACTGCTGCTGCTGCTGCTGCTGCTGCTGTAGGTTTGCATTATCATGATTGTATGATAGTTATCCAGTAGTGTCCTGGATTCCAAATTTGGGTACCGAAGATTTTAGTATGTTCACTCGAGTCTTAGACACAATAATTGAAGGAATCGCTATTCTGTCCTCTTATTTTCTCAAAACATTGGTCCGAAAGGTAAACAAGCTGAACGAGCGTCTCACCGTGTAGTTATGGTTCAGGAGCTTGTATCACCGTCCTTTAGTCTGATACGAGGAATCCAACATTTTGTCACCTAACTATCAAAACAGAACAGATGTCGGTAAACGTGTTAAATGTTGTTGAAGATAAGGTATCCTGCTTCTTAGCCTTTTAAAAGCATAGAAGAAGAAGAAGAAGAAGAAGAAGAAGAAGAAGAAGAAGAAGAAGAAGAAGAAGAAGAAGAAGAAAAAGAAGAAGAAGAAGAAAATAAAAAGGAGTAGGAGGAAATGGAGGGGGGAGCGGGTGTTGAAGAAGAAGAAGAAAATTATATAAAGGAATTTACCTCCCAAAATGCCGTAAGTGAAAATTAGAAGTTCAATACTTTCCACCATCATACTGAAAATGAAGGCCAATGATGCAATTAATCCACCGCAAATGGTCACTGCTCGATGGCTAAAACATGCTAACAGTAAACTAACCAGTGGACCTGGAATAAAAAAAAAAGGATTAAGGTGTTAAATCGGAGGGAAAAGAAAAGAAAAAATATGTCTTGAAATCGTGTAATGTTTTGCATTATTGAAGGAATTGAAGGAAGCTATTTTTCTTGTACGCAATCATGACTCCCTTGACTCAACAGATTCGTAAGGGTACCGTATATATTGCAGCCGTAGGTGCAATGACTCTATTTAGGGAAACACTGAATTCAAAATTAACCTGGGGAAGGATGGTCTTCGTTAGACTAACTTGCCCTAAATATAGTCACTACAGTTACGGCTACAATGCATATGATGCTTCGACGACTTTAACGAGCCACCAGTTTAGGAGAATTCAAAACTAGCCTGAAGAAGGATGGCCTTCGTTATACTGAGTTCTGCTGCTAAACTGGTTGCCCTACCAAAGCTAAGGAGTCTAGTCTGGCCTATTATCTACCGGAGTTTGAATTCAGTTGCCTTTTACCTAGATTCGTTCTGAGCAAATCAAGAAAGTCCTGTGTGCCCTGCTACTTAACCTGTAACTAGAGGAAGATGTATCTATGCCTTTCCAAAGGAGAGTAGCATGAAGTGAGCGAAGAAGATTGTGCCAGGATTTCGATAACAATTCTATAAATTAACAATGTCTATAAATCCATAAGTATGCAAAAGATAAGTTTTAAATGATTAATTTTTGCTCAACACCTATCTATCTATCTATCTATATATATATATATATATATATATATATATATATATATATATCAACAAGGCACATTCGAAATGAAATCCTGACGCATGCAACGCGTTTCAAGAAATTTTCCCTATTTTTCTATATATTGTTTGTTGATATATGAAATTACATACACACACACACACACACACACACACAGAGACACGCAGACATATTAGGTTGGTGCAAAAATAATATCGTTTTTTGACGTATTTTTTAACGTCAAAAAACGATATTATTTTTGCACCAACCTAATATATATATATATATAAGATATATATATACATAAACAGTAAAATACAATCTACGTTACTAACCGGGTTTCAACCACAAGGCCTCCTCAGGCAAGTAGAAGGATGAACAATCCAGTGGATTCCACCACAATATATGAATACCGGAAGATAAGAAGAATATATATATATATATATATATATATATATATATATATATATATATATATTATTCAAATACACACAAACACACACACACACATATATATATATATTTATATATATATATATATATATATATATATATATATATATATATATATATATATGTTTGAATAGTGATCTGGTCACTCACGGATGTCTAGCCACACTGATGCGCTGTGAAACAGCGAAACAGTTTGTCTGTGGATGACAATATATACATGGTCCCGAAAAATTATTTGGGTTGATCTCTCGGGATTAAAATGAATTTGTAAACAGTGACTATTACTGCTGCTGATGCAAGACTCTCCGTTAGGACAAATGAATTTCTCCAGCCATTGGCGTGTTTATCTAAAAATAAATACATCTAAATGTCTAGCCACACTGATGAGCTGCGAAACCGTCTGTCTGTAGATGACAATTATATATATATATATATATATATATATATATATATATATATATATATATATATATATAGATATATATATATATATATATATATATATAGAGAGAGAGAGAGAGAGAGAAATGTTGTCTCCAGCGCCTGGCCTCTACTCCTTTTGTGTGGAATCCTAAGGTAGACGACTCTATATGTTATAATTGTGTTTTTTTTTGTTTTGTTTTTTGGCCCGCAATTGCCAATAGTAAGACAGACCAGGCAATTTAACCTTGGTTGGTAACCAATGTAGGATAAGGTCAACACTGAATTCAGCACATGAAGTGGGCTCTTTGGTCACCTCGAGGCACACTATCCGTTGTAAATCGCTGAATTCAGTTCGTTCGAAAAATGTGGTTGGTTCTACCCAAGCCTTCAGCACTGTGATCAAATCATATGTGCAAAATAGTCTGGTTGCTCACCTCTAGAAGTCTATTATATGTATGTTTGTATGTATATATTATTACTATTCTTCACAGTTTGGCTGGGACTCCCCGGTCAGAGGAGTGTGTACCGCTAAAGATATAGGCTATTAAGATGGTTGTTGGTTTGTTTTGTTTTACGGCATATCAACTTCAATGGGTTATTTAATGCCGACAACTTTTTTTTCTTGGTAATATTTTGTTTTGTAAAAAATCTAGTTCTGGTAATATTTTTTTCCTGAAAAATGTATAGCTGGTAATATTATTTTCAAAAACGTACTGCTGGTAATATTTTTTCCAAAGATATATTGCTGGTAATAGTATTTTTTTTTTTTTTTATTCAAAAATTTATTTCTGGTAATAATTTTTTAAAAAGTATTTCTCGTATTAAAACCTATTTTTACACTTTTATAATATTTTTACCTCAGTTTCGGGGTTAACTATTTGCCCATAGCTAACAGGTGCTACCACCCCGGGTCAGGATGGACCTTGGAACACCTGCAATTAAGAGGTGGTTCCATGCTCCTCAAAACTTCCTGATCAAAGTCTTTGCTGTTGGACGTAGTTTATCGTCTTACCCGGACGCAGATGTAGTTTATCGTCATACCCAGGACGGCCAAAATCTCCTGATCAAGGCCTTGCTGTCGGACGTAGTTTATCGTCTTACCCAAGACTCGGATGTAGTTTATCGTCATACCCAGAACGGAGGCTATCAAGATTCGTTTGTTGCTTTTTATATGGTATGTGTGGGGGTTTTATGATCCCTAAAACAAAAAGTGTTGGAAAGCATATATATATATATATATGGTAAAATATAGTTTTTATGTGTTAAAGTGCTCAATATGAGGGATAGAGCGTGTGTAAATATAAAACTGGATGATGGAAGTCAACACCCAACCAAGGTGAGTTCAATCAGTGTGCTGGTTACCCAAAGGTTTATGTTTCGGCTCGTCCTGGTCAGTATTTAAAACATATAGCCTAGGTCACCTGAGGAGGATTGTGTACATGAAGTTCTGAATGGAGGCCTTAAGCACTTTTTTAGTATAATCTGTTGACCATGTTCACCATAGTCTATGAATATAGAATACAGCGCAGTACGTAATCTGTTCAATGAAACAACGTTAAAGATTAACACTCACGAGTCAGACACTCTATTGAATCTGAATATATCGCCAATACCACCAGCAGCTGTTCCGTAATTCTTCAGTCTTCTATATCAAAAGCTGGCAGTGAATATTCGGGAAAAACATGGCCGCCTTTATACACGTCGCATTGAATATTTTGAGCCTTCTGATTGGTTAACACTTCTATTGGTGAACTATAAAATGAATCAGCTCATTTTGGCTGGCTCACTAGTACACCAGGGTACCCATTTTTTTCTAAGAAAATGAAAATCATTGTCATAATTTCAGGAAAAAAGTAATACATTTCAATATTACACAATGATCTTGCCGATGTAACCTCCATCTTCTGGCTTTCACCTTCTACATTTTCCACAGGAGTCATTCCCTTGTTCAAATTTAAATTTAATTAAAAGGGGAAAATTCAGTGGAGGTTTGTACAGAAACAGCTTGATCTGACTGACCCTTTTGATATGTATTTGATACAATAATTGAATGAATCGATAAGCAGATTTCAACATTGATATGACAGTTGAATTGTCGCAACAAATATGTACTATAAGTCACTACCCACTGTTTTGTGATTTCTTGCTCAGCTTGACGTCCATATTGTCTCATACTGATCTCGCCGATGTGACCTCTATCTGGCTTTCTCCTATATTTTGAATAAGAGTCATTCCCTTGTTCAAATTTAAATTTAATTTATATCAAAGGGAAAAAATTTTTAGTGAGGGTGTGTGCCCCCGGCGACCCCTATTGATCAAAATTAAATATACTTATCCAAATACCCTAAGAGTGATTCCCTTGTTCAAATTTAAATTTAATTTATATCAAAGAGAAAAATAATTCAGTGGGGGGGGTATATGTTATAAAACCTACAGCATTTATAATAATATGCATTGTTGTAGTCTGACATTTCGAATGACTAAAAATTAGTTGAACAGGACCGAAAAATAATTTTATGCCATTATAATCCAAATAATCTGTTTAATTCGTTTTTCTTAAAACTGTACCGAATTATTGAAAGAAAATGAAAACATAGTATGTTTGCTCAATTAAATTTTATTGTTGTTATTAGAAAATTATTAGTTTTAACGCTTGAAATTTTCAATTTTCCCATTTGAAATTTCTGATGAATTTTAATTCTTCAGTTAATAATTGATTAAACTCATGGCGAGTTCTACGACGATAAAATATCCGTAGAAATTCATTAAATATTTGAACTTAACAACCGTAACAAAATATTGCAGTAACAATCATAAATATGAATGCTAGTTGTTACTTTTAGAAGAAGGAGGTACAAATGAAAAGATTTAAAATTGACATTTTCCATTTTACTGAAACAGACGTTAAACACTTCTATCTTCCCTTTTTTCCCTTCATTCTCTCATTGAAACTAAGTTGTGTTTTTGATATGTCTTTTGCCATTTCACCCGATGAAAACGAAATAGTCCATTATTCATGGGGTATTAGCAGGAGACGTTAAACACTTCTATCTTTCTTTCTTTTCTTTTCTTTTTTTACTGAAACCAAGTAACGTCTTTGATATGTCTTTTGTATTTCCATGCGATAGTATAATAGTCCATTATTTATGAGGTATTGGCAGGGTGTAATGGTCATGCGAATTAACGAAGAGAGGGAAAATCATAATTATTATATGTCTGTGATGGCCAGCTCTATGTAGCCATGTCCAGAGAAGTGAATTCAAGTGGACATTGTATAATGTCAAAAGGAACGTTAGAAAAACATGTCTTGCTGAAAATGTTCATACAGAAACTTTAAGAGAACTTGTATTACAACTTTTATTCTGTTCGTAGAACGGGTATTCGGCTGGTATTCAAATAAACTAAAGGTAATTGACAGGGTGCTCGTTTGTTAGTATGTTTGTCTACTAAGGTGGTTATATCATCTGTGGTTTATACTGCAATTATGTTGAGTAGACGTTAATTATTGTTTTGGCGGGAGAGCTTACAATCTGACAGGACCAGTAACTGAACAAAGCCACTACGCTTAAACCCTCAGTCACAATGAATTTTGATTATGTCTAGTACAACCATCGACGGATTACGAACAATTCTCTCTACCCTATTTCAATCACAAGGATTGGGTCAATCTGTGGTATGGTTTCCGGACACTTCCCATTGATGAAATTTTGATTACGTCTAGTACAACCATCGACGGATTACGAACCCTATTTCAATCACAAGGATTGGGTCAATCTGTGGTATGGTTTCCGGACACTTCCCATTGATGAAATTTTGATTACGTCTAGTACAACCATCGACGGATTACGAACCCTATTTCAATCACAAGGATTGGGTCAATCTGTGGTATGGTTTCCGGACACTTCCCATTGATGAATTTTGATTACGTCTAGTACAACCATCGAAGGATTACGAACCCTATTTCAATCACAAGGATTGGGTCAATCCGTGGTATGGTTTCCGGACACTTCCCATTGATGAATTTTGATTACGTCTAGTACAACCATCGAAGGATTACGTACCCTATTTCAATCACAAGGATTGGGTCAATCCGTGGTATGGTTTCCGGACACTTCCCATTGGTGCTACACGCTATTATCAAGAAGACGCCTCATTGGCAAGATTCGAACCCGAGTCTCATGTTTGGAACGTTGACTTTTTAACCACTCCGCCATGCAAATAAGACATTATAAACACTTTCGTATTATTACTTGTTACGACCCATTCGAGATTCCTTGTTTGGTCAGTGATGCCTGTAATGTCGAAACAAATTTGAAATGATTCTTTTGAAGTTTTTATCTGAAACATGACGTAAGATCATAGCCAAAGAAAATACTTTTATGACTAAATAATGATGGAATAAATCTTTTACATCAACCTAATGTGTTATGTATTTCTAAAAAGAAAAACATGATCGAAACGAGAGGTTTTTTAAGGGGCGTTTTGAATGATAATATTTCTTGATAAAAAAATAATGATGAAAAAAAATATATTTTTTCAACATAATCTCTTTCCTTGCGAATGCACTTAATTCGGTGATGTATTTTTATGACATAAATCGACCATTTTATGAAGAACAAATTTCCGATCAAAATTCAGCTACTTCGGCAGTTCAGGCTTCAAACTCATTGACCAATCCACGCAAAATAATTTTTTTTTTCATTATACTAAGTTGGAAGCCACTTTTAAAAATTCTAAAAAATGTCTTCTTTTTCTTTTCTCTCTCTCTTTTCTTATTTGTATATATATTTTTAACCTGGGTATGGATGGACCACCAGGTTTACTCCTCCCAAGTCATGCTACAGTGACCCTACGAGCAAACCTGGTCATGGAACTGATGACGATGATGATGATGATGATGATGATGATGATGATGTAAATGCTAAGCATTCAGTTACCTATCATCATGTGCATGCCAGCCAACGTGGATCCGACCCATGCCGTTTTTGCGGGTGTTGTTTGGAAGAAATCCAGAAGATCTAAGAACAGTATGCCAAAGCAAAACATGGTGCCATCAAGAATGAAATTGACGCCAAACGAACCGAGGCATACGACCCACCCCCATCCGCCATCGGGGGATTGGATGTACGTGGGAGATTGCTCACTGCTCACGCTTGAGGACCGTGACTTCGTGTCCATCTTCGTAGTTCCCTGTTTTTATTCAGATGAGACAGACTTTGGATGCAATTCACTCAGGACAAATGGCTGCCGGGTAAATTCAGGACCTGAAGAAGATAGGAAAACAACAGAATGAGCGACTGAAAAACGGAATCCATTGCATACAACGTATTTAATTTCCATTAAATAATGAATGCCGCGGTCATTGACTTACCACCTGCGTTGAATCGCTTTATTTAGAGTGAAAAATCAGCAATTTTTCTGTTATGCTGGCAAGACATGTACACTCGTATACACACACATATATACATATATTTAAACACACACACACACATACATATATATATATATATATATATATATATATATATATATATATATGTGTGTGTGTGTGTGTGTGTGTGTGTGTGTGTGTGTGTGAGTGTGTGTGTGTATTTGTGTGTCTATGTATTTTTAAAATATACATTTTCCTCATCAGTAGCACGAATCTGAGTTTCATGCAGGACGCAATCTTCAGGTACTGAAAGGAGGTTCAACTGCGTTTCAATTCACCACATGAAGATTGTGCTTTGCATGAAACTGTGTCGTGCGGAAAAAATGTATAATATTAATATATAATTTATAGCTCTGTTATATTACTTCGAGCACTATTTTATTAACATCACCACTCAATATTTGATATTATATATATATATATATATATATATATATATATATATATATATATATATATATAATACTGTTATATAATACTATAATACTGTTACTGTTATATATATATATATATATATATATATATATATATATCAAATATTGAGTGGTGGTGTTAAAATAATGATCAAAGTAATATAACATATATATATATATATATATATATATATATATATATATATATATGAGATAATGATGGATATTTTTACATATCAAAAACAATATTGGGGAAAATGTCTGACAAAGTGTAAAAGATTTCGTGTGATGCGTTTCGTCCTTTTGGATTTTATCAAACTAAATTCATTATTTTGGAGTGACTATACATTTAATTAATTTAATTTTTTTTAATCTTTTTTTTTTAAATCTAGCCAATTTAGAGATATATAATAACAAAAGTGATGGAAACAAAAAGAATAGGAAGCTAAATGAAATCGGATAGATTTTTTTTTAAATTAAAAAACTTAAAATTTTAAATTCCCAGCATTCCTCATTCGTGTGCACGTGTAGTTACACCAACATAACAAATTTAGCCCGCTAAAGTTTTAAAGGACGAAACGTCTTACTTTGTCATACACTCTTCCCAATATATATATATATATATATATATATATATATATATATTAAATAAAAACAGACCACTTTAAGGTCCCATGTAATAACTCACTCATGTCTTATCTGTCCCCCCCTCACTTCGTTAATTTACATATGTTTAATACGGCCCGTCAAAAATGTTTAAATTTTCTTTTCATTTTGTGTTTGGAAGTAAAGTCTGATGATCCGCAGTCCTTTTAAAAGGGCTGTGGTGAAATAATTTATTACATGGAACCTTAAAGTGGCATGTTTTTATTTTATATATATATATATATATATATATATATATATATATATATATATATATATATATATGAGGATGGGCTAAATGTTTTATAGGATGACTATGAAGGACTCGTGCTACAGCTGTGAAATCTTGCATGCATTAACTTCAACTCTTCTCATTAATACCTGCATTGTTTCTTTCCAATTAAGGCGAAATCTTCCAAAACAACTAGTAACGACTTCTCTTGAAAATGGACAAAATTTGGAATCGCTGTATTATCAATTATCTACAGAAAAAGGGGTGACATGCCAGTGCAAAACTGTGCAAAAGTTGGTAGCTGAATTTAGAAGCGTAAGGTGGAGTCATGAAGATGACCCAATGTCTAGACGTCCTATAGTTGCCACCATCGAGGAAAACATTGATCGTGTTCACCACATGCATGACAGGCGATTGTCTATGAATCAAATAGTCAATATTGTTAGCATGTCTCATGGGAGAAGTTAAAATATTCTGCACAACGAACTTGGCGTGACGAAGGTTTCTGATCATACATATTATCCCTCACCGATAGCACCACTCGGAGTTTCATGCACAACGCAATCTTCAGGTGCTTAGTATAGACTGGCCGTTACGCAATTTAAATTTAAAAAAATATATATTTAGTTATCGCAATGCTGGCGATTTATGAGATCATTTTATTACTAGATTTTAGTAAATGGATACTTAGCTGTAGGATATTGTTACTGCGGTGTAACATGATATCTAGGAAAAGTAAAGTATTTTTTGTTTCCGTTTCATATGTAAATTCTTTCGTATGTTAAGCTTTGTTTAGCAAATATGTTTCTCGGGGAAATATAAATAGAGTTCCATCAAAATATATTGGAAGTATGTTGATTGTTTAGATAAAATATTTTGGAAAAAAATAGAGCACTAATGTTATATATGAAAGATTACTTAACTTTTAAATATTATTTTTACCCCGACTTCGAAGTTTCTATTGGAAAATCATTTAAAACTGAAACCCCTGAAGAACGCAAATCTTACCAGGAAACTTTGAAGTAGGGGTAAAACTGATATTTAAATATTAAGTAATCTTATATATATATATATATATATATATATATATATATATATATATAGATAGATAGATAGATAGATAGATAATATTAGTGGTAAATATACACATATATATGCAAAATACACAGGTGCATATACACACATGTATATTTTTAGAATAAAAAATTCCGAGAGGATAGAATCCAGGTAGAACTCAATGTCCAGGACAGAGTAAGAATATAATAAAAAGGCTTAAACACTAATATTCATATTAATATTGGTGTTTAAGCCTTTTTATTATATATATATATATATATATATATATATATATATATATATATATATATATATATAGTTTAAATAGTTTTTGAATTAAATTATCTTCGATACATATTGGCACCAGGCTGAAAACCGTATTTGCTATTAATGGCTTGAGTGACCAATCTGCGAACCACTGCGCTAACGTGATTGATGAGGTTGTTTATTTAAACGAAGGCAAAACGAAGAGGGGGACATTTCTGTAAATTTGACAGATGTCGTAGAATTAAAGAATTTTCAACCTGTTTTTATCGTCGACGCCAGGCAAAACGCTGAAATGTCAGGTATTTTAAATTTATCCGATGTTTGTTGTACTGTGGGTCAAGATACAGACCGCTCAAAGATTTTTCTATCAATCCCTTAATAAAAGTTGATAAGCCCAAGAGGTAACAAGTATCTAGTTACATTTCATCTTATTCATATCCTTCTCTCTCTCTCTCTTTCTCTCTCTCTCAAGCGCAAGCGCTCTCTCCCTCAAACACACACATACATTTCCATATACGTATGTACGTAGATATAAACATAAATAGATACACTACGCTAAATTTAACTTACACACACACACACACATATACATACATACATACATACACATATATATATATATATATATATATATATATATATATATATATATATATATATACAGGGGTTAGACAAAATAATTGGAACACTTGTTAAATTCAAAGAAAATTTATTTAATATGGGTTCTTCAGCTTCATAGACAGCTTTAATACGTCCAGGAATGTAATCATACAGCTTCCTGACTTCATCCAGAGGAATTTTCAGTCATTCTTCCATTAAAACCTTCTCCAGCTCTTTACGACACAACGATGGAGGATGGCGGCTCCTAACTCGTTTCTCAAAAATGCACCACAAATGTTCAATAATATTGATATCTTGAGATTGGGGAGGCCACTCCATGTTTTATAGCTCACTTTCATGCTCTTCATACCAATTCTTAATCGCTTGAGCGGCATGTATTGGAGCATTATCGTCTTGGAAGATGCAGTCACCATCAGTGAATAAAGTCTTGGCCATTGAATGAACATGATCTCC
>OZ010578.1:54281178-54301178 GCA_963932145.1 Acanthosepion lycidas | reverse complement strand
GCTAAGACGAGCCTCATCTTAACACTCTGATTACCTCCGATATTCCAACTCTGTTTACTTCCTTGAACATTTCATTCTTGACCACTTCAAGTCAAGGGTCAATTATCATCTTTCCCTGCTAATCATCCTCATCTTCATTTCCTATCACCGTCTCTTTTATTCATATGACCCATTACCATTTTGTTGTGTATAACTCTTTGAGTGGCTCTCGAGCCTTCTATTGAACGAAATTTAGTATAAAAATATATATATGCGTGTATGTTAGTGTGCGTATTGGTAGTATTTACCCTAATCTCCCCATTGAGACGGGATGTGCCACAATATCAAGTTTAATGTGTGGAACCCGTGCGCGCACACTCGGGCAACGGGTAAAAATTACCCAAACCTCGCAACCGACGGTTGCGCTGGCAGGGTATGACTACTTACCTACTTCTCTCTAGTGCAATATGAACGTGGAGCTGTTTCCCGGGACTGGGCACCTCACAGTATATTTTCACAGCTGCATCTTTGTCCGCAGACTCTGACCGAAGACAGAGACGCAACTGAGAGATGTTAATCCTACCCTGGAATGGGCACCGGAAGGTGACTGTGAGCGTAGGTGATGTGTGTGTGTTTAACAACCCTATTTTATTAGATTTTTTGTAATGATTAACCAATGAGAATTCAATACGCAATATGCAAAATTAAGTGTCGGCAGATATATAAGTTTAAATATTGTAAAATTCCTTCTTCAGTTATCAATATTTTTCCCACTGCCAGACATACTTAATGTACGTAGAGAATAAATACGATTCAACGGATGGATAATGGCGTAGAGGTAGAATTAGGGGAGCAGCGATGGAAAAACGGAAAACTGACATATAGAGAATATATACGATTCAACGGATGGATAATGGCGTAGAGGTAGAATTAGGGGAGCAGCGATGGAAAAACGGAAAACTGATATATAGAGAATAAATACGCTTCAACGGATGGATAATGGCGTAGAGGTAGAATTAGGGGAGCAGCGATGGAAAAACGGAAAACTGGCATATAGAGAATAAATACGATTCAACGGATGGATAATGGCGTAGACGTAGAATTAGGGGAGCAGCGATGGAAAAACGGAAAACTGACATATAGAGAATAAATACGATTCAACGGATGGATAATGGCGTAGAGGTAGAATTAGGGGAGCAGCGATGGAAAAACGGAAAACTGATATATAGAGAATAAATACGCTTCAACGGATGGATAATGGCGTAGACGTAGAATTAGAGGAGCAGCGATGGAAAAACGGAAAACTGATATATAGAGAATAAATACGATTCAACGGATGGATAATGGCGTAGAGGTAGAATTAGGGGAGCAGCGATGGAAAAACGGAAAACTGATATATAGAGAATAAATACGATTCAACGGATGGATAATGGCGTAGAGGTAGAATTAGGGGAGCAGCGATGGAAAAACGGAAAACTGATATATAGAGAATAAATACGATTCAACGGATGGATAATGGCGTAGAGGTAGAATTAGGGGAGCAGCGATGGAAAAACGGAAAACTGATATATAGAGAATAAATACGATTCAACGGATGGATAATGGCGTAGAGGTAGAATTAGGGGAGCAGCGATGGAAAAACGGAAAACTGATATATAGAGAATAAATACGATTCAACGGATGGATAATGGCGTAGAGATAGAATTAGGGGAGCAGCGATGGAAAAACGGAAAACTGATATATAGAGAATAAATACGATTCAACGGATGGATAATGGCGGAGACGTAGAATCAGGGGAGCAGCGATGTAAAAACGGAAAACTGACATATAGAGAATAAATACGATTCAACGGATGGATAATGGCGTAGAGGTAGAATTAGGGGAGCAGCGATGGAAAAACGGAAAACTGACATATAGAGAATAAATACGATTCAACGGATGGATAATGGCGTAGAGGTAGAATTAGGGGAGCAGCGAGGGAAAAACGGAAAACTGATATATAGAGAATAAATACGATTCAACGGATGGATAATGGCGTAGAGGTAGAATTAGAGGAGCAGCGATGGAAAAACGGAAAACTGATATATAGAGAATAAATACGATTCAACGGATGGATAATGGCGTAGAGGTAGAATTAGGGGAGCAGCGATGGAAAAACGGAAAACTGATATATAGAGAATAAATACGATTCAACGGATGGATAATGGCGTAGAGGTAGAATTAGAGGAGCAGCGATGGAAAAACGGAAAACTGATATATAGAGAATAAATACGATTCAACGGATGGATAATGGCGTAGAGGTAGAATTAGGGGAGCAGCGATGGAAAAACGGAAAACTGATATATAGAGAATAAATACGATTCAACGGATGGATAATGGCGTAGACGTAGAATTAGAGGAGCAGCGATGGAAAAACGGAAAACTGATATATAGAGAATAAATACGATTCAACGGATGGATAATGGCGTAGAGGTAGAATTAGGGGAGCAGCGATGGAAAAACGGAAAACTGATATATAGAGAATAAATACGATTCAACGGATGGATAATGGCGTAGAGGTAGAATTAGGGGAGCAGCGATGGAAAAACGGAAAACTGATATATAGAGAATAAATACGATTCAACGGATGGATAATGGCGTAGAGGTAGAATTAGGGGAGCAGCGATGGAAAAACGGAAAACTGACATATAGAGAATAAATACGATTCAACGGATGGATAATGGCGTAGAGGTAGAATTAGGGGAGCAGCGATGGAAAAACGGAAAACTGATATATAGAGAATAAATACGATTCAACGGATGGATAATGGCGTAGAGGTAGAATTAGGGGAGCAGCGATGGAAAAACGGAAAACTGATATATAGAGAATAAATACGATTCAACGGATGGATAATGGCGTAGAGGTAGAATTAGGGGAGCAGCGATGGAAAAACGGAAAACTGATATATAGAGAATAAATACGATTCAACGGATGGATAATGGCGTAGAGGTAGAATTAGGGGAGCAGCGATGGAAAAACGGAAAACTGACATATAGAGAATATATACGATTCAACGGATGGATAATGGCGTAGAGGTAGAATTAGGGGAGCAGCGATGGAAAAACGGAAAACTGACATATAGAGAATAAATACGATTCAACGGATGGATAATGGCGTAGAGGTAGAATTAGGGGAGCAGCGATGGAAAAACGGAAAACTGATATATAGAGAATAAATACGATTCAACGGATGGATAATGGCGTAGAGGTAGAATTAGGGGAGCAGCGATGGAAAAACGGAAAACTGATATATAGAGAATAAATACGATTCAAAGGATGGATAATGGCGTAGAGGTAGAATTAGGGGAGCAGCGATGGAAAAACGGAAAACTGATATATAGAGAATAAATACGATTCAACGGATGGATAATGGCGTAGAGGTAGAATTAGGGGAGCAGCGATGGAAAAACGGAAAACTGATATATAGAGAATAAATACGATTCAACGGATGGATAATGGCGTAGAGGTAGAATTAGGGGAGCAGCGATGGAAAAACGGAAAACTGGCATATAGAGAATAAATACGATTCAACGGATGGATAATGGCGTAAAGGTAGAATTAGGGGAGCAGCGATGGAAAAACGGAAAACTGGCATATAGAGAATAAATACGATTCAACGGATAGATAATGGCGTAGAGGTAGAATTAGGGGAGCAGCGATGGAAAAACGGAAAACTGACATATAGAGAATAAATACGATTCAACGGATGGATAATGGCGTAGAGGTAGAATTAGGGGAGCAGCGATGGAAAAACGGAAAACTGGCATATAGAGAATAAATACGATTCAACGGATGGATAATGGCGTAAAGGTAGAATTAGGGGAGCAGCGATGGAAAAACGGAAAACTGACATATAGAGAATAAATACGATTCAACGGATGGATAATGGCGTAGAGGTAGAATTAGGGGAGCAGGGATGGAAAAACGGAAAACTGACATATAGAGAATAAATACGATTCAACGGATGGATAATGGCGTAGAGGTAGAATTAGGGGAGCAGCGATGGAAAAACGGAAAACTGACATATAGAGAATAAATACGATTCAACGGATGGATAATGGCGTAGAGGTAGAATTAGGGGAGCAGCGATGGAAAAACGGAAAACTGGCATATAGAGAATAAATACGATTCAACGGATGGATAATAGCGTAGACGTAGAATTAGGGGAGCAGCGATGGAAAAACGGAAAACTGGCATATAGAGAATAAATACGATTCAACGGATGGATAATGGCGTAGAGGTAGAATTAGGGGAGCAGCGATGGAAAAACGGAAAACTGGCATATAGAGAATAAATACGATTCAACGGATGGATAATGGCGTAAAGGTAGAATTAGGGGAGCAGCGATGGAAAAACGGAAAACTGACATATAGAGAATAAATACGATTCAACGGATGGATAATGGCGTAGAGGTAGAATTAGGGGAGCAGGGATGGAAAAACGGAAAACTGACATATAGAGAATAAATACGATTCAACGGATGGATAATGGCGTAAAGGTAGAATTAGGGGAGCAGCGATGGAAAAACGGAAAACTGACATATAGAGAATAAATACGATTCAACGGATGGATAATGGCGTAGAGGTAGAATTAGGGGAGCAGCGATGGAAAAACGGAAAACTGGCATATAGAGAATAAATACGATTCAACGGATGGATAATGGCGTAAAGGTAGAATTAGGGGAGCAGCGATGGAAAAACGGAAAACTGACATATAGAGAATAAATACGATTCAACGGATGGATAATGGCGTAGAGGTAGAATTAGGGGAGCAGGGATGGAAAAACGGAAAACTGACATATAGAGAATAAATACGATTCAACGGATGGATAATGGCGTAAAGGTAGAATTAGGGGAGCAGCGATGGAAAAACGGAAAACTGACATATAGAGAATAAATACGATTCAACGGATGGATAATGGCGTAGAGGTAGAATTAGGGGAGCAGCGATGGAAAAACGGAAAACTGGCATATAGAGAATAAATACGATTCAACGGATGGATAATGGCGTAGACGTAGAATTAGGGGAGCAGCGATGGAAAAACGGAAAACTGATATATAGAGAATAAATACGATTCAACGGATGGATAATGGCGTAGACGTAGAATTAGGGGAGCAGCGATGGAAAAACGGAAAACTGACATATAGAGAATAAATACGATTCAACGGATGGATAATGGCGTAAAGGTAGAATTAGGGGAGCAGCGATGGAAAAACGGAAAACTGGCATATAGAGAATAAATACGATTCAACGGATGGATAATGGCGTAAAGGTAGAATTAGGGGAGCAGCGATGGAAAAACGGAAAACTGGCATATAGAGAATAAATACGATTCAACGGATAGATAATGGCGTAGAGGTAGAATTAGGGGAGCAGCGATGGAAAAACGGAAAACTGACATATAGAGAATAAATACGATTCAACGGATGAATAATGGCGTAGAGGTAGAATTAGGGGAGCAGCGATGGAAAAACGGAAAACTGACATATAGAGAATAAATACGATTCAACGGATGAATAATGGCGTAGAGGTAGAATTAGGGGAGCAGCGATGGAAAAACGGAAAACTGACATATAGAGAATAAATACGATTCAACGGATGGATAATGGCGTAGAGGTAGAATTAGGGGAGCAGCGATGGAAAAACGGAAAACTGACATATAGAGAATAAATACGATTCAACGGATGAATAATGGCGTAGAGGTAGAATTAGGGGAGCAGCGATGGAAAAACGGAAAACTGACATATAGAGAATAAATACGATTCAACGGATGGATAATGGCGTAGAGGTAGAATTAGGGGAGCAGCGATGGAAAAACGGAAAACTGACATATAGAGAATAAATACGATTCAACGGATGGATAATGGCGTAGAGGTAGAATTAGGGGAGCAGCGATGGAAAAACGGAAAACTGGCATATACTGGTGTTATAATATAATATAGAACAATGATTTTCTTCTTTTTCTTTTTTTTTTTTTTTTTACACACATCAAGATTTTACTATGCCACTATATAATTAATCAAAAGGCACGGAAGAGTAATAGATAGCGGCTCAGAATGAGGAATCAGAGAGCCGAGTTCGAATACCAGTCGAATCCATTATATTCATTTACATGCTATTACCCTTAGGAAAAGTATGAATCCTCTTATTCTCCCTCCAGCTATGGTAAATAGCAGGACAGACCAGTTTCTATAGCCTTGGATGGCAACTGCTCGACCGCAGAAAAAATGGCAACCTACTGCTGGAAAATCTGCCTCGTCAGTCATGTGTCGAAAGATACATGATCGCTTAAGCGTTTATCACGCATGGCACATAACTAATCATTATAGTAATTGAAAATTTTGAAGAATTTATGTAACTAGTCAAATATCTGTTCTACGAAGAGAGGAAACGTCCTCATTAAGATATCTCTTTTATAAAGTTCCTTTTGTCATTATGCTAAAACCACGTGAATTCTCTATTCTAGGCATAGTTACATAGAGATGACCATGAGAGAAATATCTGAATAATTTTCTAATATTTATATCAATTATAATAATAATAATGATGAATTCAGCAAACTTACTATTTTTAATCTTTTCTCCAATAATTCGGTACAATTTTAAGAAAATCTAATTAAATAAATTATTCTGATTTATTTAAATAATTCCATAAAATTAATTTTTAGCTCCGTTCAACTAAATTGTAGCAATGTGAAATGTCAGACTACTGCAAATCATATCATTATGAACACCGTGGTTTTTGTAACTTATGACTGAATTTTGACAAGACAAATATAAATTATTTCTATACAAACACAATGAATTAAAATAACTTTATTGGCAGAAACATTGCTTATATATATAAGGCAATTTTCAAAATTGTAATTGAGTAACACAGAAGACATTAATTAAAATATATTTATAAAAATTGTTATACAAATAAAATGCCCCCGCTTATGTTGCAAAAGCCACTTATTAATAAAATATAATAAAAATTAATTCAGCAAGCTTATTATTTTTCATGTTTGAATGATTCAGTAGTTTTAAGATTAAACAAATTATTTTGATTGTTTAGATAATTCCATTATTATTTTTCACTTCTATTCTCCTTATTTTTAGAATGTGAAATAGCAGACGATAACAAGGAATATCATCATGAACGTTGTACGTTTCCTAACTTAAGTCTAAGAAAATTTATTGACAGAAACGCTACTTATTGATAGCTTTTTTTAAAATTTGAATTAAAAAATAATTAACACAGATATATTAGGTAAAACATGCTTTTATAAATTTTATGTTTGTAGGGGAAAACACTGTTTAATCCGGCGTATTTTGCTACTCTGTTACAGAGAGCATCACTGTTTAGCAAGGATCTAAGTGGGGCATGTTTTCATCATTAAAATTTCTCGAATGAGCAAACATACAGGCATAATGCACACTGTTTAAAATAAAGATGAGGCGTCTGTTTCAAATACAAGTATCTACTATAATAACGTTTGATAAAAATACCGGATTAAAAATAAATCCATTTACTCTTCAGAAATATATATTTATATAAAAACCTTAAAAATTTATATAAACATCTTAAAAATCAATATTCAGTTATAAATTTATTTCGATGAATATAGGTATATTCATCTCATTAGATCGACTACATTTTCTGAAATGGAATCAATATAACCAGACAAACAGATATACAAAGCTAAAAAAGGAAAGAAATTATACATACATACATACATATATATATATATATATATATATATATATATATATATATATATATATATATATATATATAAAAGGAAGATGTTATACTTGTTCCAACGAGAGAAAAGTGTATATTTTAAAAAGAAGACAGAAACCGCAAACGTTTTTAGTTATAAAGTGGATTTTTTAAAATATATAATATATTTTATTTTCCATATTTTTGCAACACGTGTTTCCGGTCTCGCGACCTTCATCAGGCAAAGATTGAATATTTCCACATATTATTAAAAGGAATTAATTTTCCTTATGTTTTTCGATGTTTAACCATTGTCTTTTTTATGTAGTAGTAAAGTAAATGCTTCTTCTTGGACTGGTGGAAAATGTGTTGTTCTCCTTGAGGGGTAACAAAACGTTTAGGATTCATGAGAAGAAGGGCGATGAAATAGTTTTCGTTCTTACCTTTTTATGACCCCTGTATCTTCTTAGATCTATTTCCATTTCTTTTTATTGTGTGTGCGTACGTGTTTTTGCTAGTATGTATATCCCTTCTCTATACACACATACTGTCTATATATGTATGTATATAAACAGATTACTATTGCCACACCAGGATAAAAGTATCTTTAAGAAAGGGGTCATATTTTATTCATAAAAAAGGATACAAGAATACCACAGCTATTAAATCTTAAAATTTATTCGCTGTGATACTTTTGTATCCTTTTTCATGAACAAAATATGATCCCTTTCTTAAAGATCATATATATATATATATATATATATATATATATATATATAGAGAGAGAGAGAGAGAGAGAGAGAAAGGGAGAAAGAGAGAAAAAACAGTTGCAAGAAAGAAAGAAAAGAGAAAGAGAGTTTAAATAGATTGTTGATTCCAAAAGCAATTAAGGTCGATTTCTGTAAATGAGTTTTCAGTTGAACTTCGACCAAGAAAGAGTTGTCTGTGCCAGTTGCTGACACTCGATCTATTCTCAAATATAGAAGCTAGCCCATATGACTACCAAGGATTCAAAAGTCACCAAAATGCGTCCATAATATTTTTTATGGCTAATCGCTCGTTTCCAAGTATGCCTTAGGTGTCTAGCTAATCCATGTTACAGACACCTGCTCTAACACACGTGTGTCTTTTCAACACCTACAGAATCGACCTTTGGTTTATACTGCAACTATTCCCAGCGGACCTTAGTTACAGTTTCTGGTAGATTTCTGCGCATAATCTGGCGGGAGTTTTAACAAAGCCAGTGTGCTCAAACCCGCGGCCACAAAGTCATGCGAACTGTTTTGTCTACCCCATTTCACTTACAAGACTAGGGTCAAACTATTATAGGATTTTCGGGTACTTTCCATTGGTGTCACAAGCTGGTATTATCTCCCCAGGCAGTTATTATGGAGACATTACCTCCTTGCCCCGGTTCTCATGGTCGGAACTTTCTAGTCAATCGGCTATGCATCAATAATAGTTAAAGTGACATACAAAAGTTCCATAATCCAATAGATAGGCTTTCTAAATAGCCGAAAATATTTTCTTCAAAGAAAATTATGTTTTTCTTGTTTTGTTTTTTTTGGGAATACAAGAAGAAATCTATCATTTGCCAACAAATGGGAATATTTTAACACTTGCTATTATTGATTTGGCGAGGGGGTTGGAATTTGAGAGTTAGAACATAAAATTCAAGGTTCAATGGTTCCAGTCTCACGTTATGAAATCTATAATGCAACACATTGACACAAAACTTTAACACCAGCACAATCATTAACATCTGTTTATTCATGACGATTGATTCGTTTTCTATGGTTTATCAACCCTTTGCCGATTATTTAAAGCCAGGAAATATTTTTTAGATCGTAAGATATATATATATATATATATATATATATATATATATATATATATATAAATATATATATATATATATAAATATATATATATATATATATATATATATATATATATATATATATATATATGTTAGCTCTATCTCTGATATTGAGCGCTTTCTAATAAGTACCGCGCACATAATATATAAATAATTATACATATATATATATTTATTTATATTTATATACACACACTTTTCACACACATACACACACACACATATATATATATATATATATATATATATATATATATATATATATATATATATGGTATTTGTGCGTAAGTGAATATAACGTACCCAATTGAAATTGTGTTGAATTTGAACATCTGATAGTCGTAGACATTAGTCATCAAAAAATTAATAATAATAATAATAATAATAATAATAATAATAATAATGATATACACGGTGATTGAAAAGTAACTCCTTATTTTATGGTTGATGGACTCTCCCGTCTTGCAAAATTTATAATTAGACGGGAGTCCATCCTACATAAAATAGGAAGTTACTTTTCAATTATCCTGTAGATAAGGTGTTTTTTTTAGTTTTCTCAGAGTCAACTCCTCCTCCCACAACTATGGGTTAAATAGTACGATTTGTATCTGGAAAAATCATTGTTATCCTGAAATGATTGCTAATGTAATATTCACTCGCAAAAGGTTATTCTTACAATTCAAAATATGTTTTCGCTTTAAGTAACACACGGTTGATAATCCGTAAAATTTATCGGAGAAACAATAACATACATATATAAATATCTTTAATTCACTTTCATTCGTATAAATATATTTATGAAACTCGGAGTTCAGATATGTTAAATGTATTACACATGCACACACACACACACACACACATATATATATATATATATATATATATATATATATATATATATATTAATGTATATTTTGGCAGCAACATTTCTTTTAAACATCTTTTGTTAAATAGGAAAATTTAATTAATTCGTACTCAAAATAACCCCTTCAAATCTAAATTAGCGATGACCAATATAGTGTATAAATTTCACTGCCCAGTGTTTCTTGCCATAGAACAATTTTATCACAAGAAAAGCGATAATGCCACAATGATGCGATGGGTTACTGGGAGTCAAAGAAAATGGGAAAACGTTTACAAGGAGAATAAAAGAACAGGTTTTAGGAAAACAGATGACGGCGGTTGGCGTCGCATTTAAATCTTTGAAGATTGTAGGTGGCACGGAAGCAAGAAACCGAAACAGGCGAGAGGTTCGAGAAAAAAATTAGAATAGAACATACGGTTGCATCTAACAAGTTCAACAATAAAATGGTGAGCCCTGGTTGGCAACATAGTAGTACGCTTAAATTCATGCAGTCGAGATACCAAGGAAGAAAGCTCATCAGAAAAACTAACATGAAAATATTTCTTGAAAATTCAGAGGGAATCCACCTCACGGCGAGGGGGAAATTACTGAAGCCAAGATGCCAGGTAAGGGTCCGTTATATTACAGACGCTTCTTGTCAAGAATTCCGAGATGCATAACAGGAGAACTAGACCAGCAATATAGCAGCAATATTTAATGCACAGACGAATGGTAGATTTATAAAAGCACAAGCTGGATTCTGATGAGAATTTTTTTTTTTTTTTTTGGTACGACACGAAAGACTGATTCTAAACATTCAGGATATTCATTAACTTCGAGCAGTTTACCCACAATTTCAATCCAGATATACAGCATCCAATTCGAAAATTGGAAAAATGCGAAAAAAAATTAAATAAACTAACCTAGTTGGTTAAATTTAATAAAACTTGTTTTGATATATATCACAGAACTCACCTACTGTGGGTAGGTATTGCGACTAGTTACTTCAAAAGCACCTCATCATATTGAGGTCTTCTGTTGGCATAAATAGCATATATTCCCCAGTAATCACTCATCTGTATACTGACCAGGCGCAACGTTTCTTTCCTTCGGTGATCAAACAGTCGAACGGGAGCAGGTGTTTCAACGTGATATTTTATCGGTGAAATAGTATTTCAACGTGATATGACTGTACACACACACACACACACATATATATATATATATATATATATATATATATGATAAAATAGTTTTAAAATATGCTATATTTATGCGGTAAAGGGTTCAATATCAGGGATAAAGGGCATGTAAGCATCAAAGTGAATATTGACGTCAGCATCAAGCTGCGACAACCTATCTCATGCTTAAACGCAATCGTCAGACCATCTATCATATATATATACATATATATATATATATATATATATATATTTGTGTGTGTATGTGTGTGCATATATATATATATATATATATATATATATATGTATATATATATGTATATGTATATATATATATGTCCGTGTGTGTGTGTGCAAAAGAAAAAATTTATATATATATATATATATATATATATGATTGATGGTCTGGCGATTGCGTTTAAGCATGAGACAGGTTGTCGCAGCTTGATGCTGACGTCAATATTCACTTTAATGTTTACATGCGCTTTATCCCTGATATTGAACACTTTACCCCATAAATATACCATATTCTAAAACTATATTTAATCATATATATATATATATATATATATATATATATATATATATATATATATATATATATATATATGTATGTATATATGTATGTATATATGTTAGGGAATATACGTGATATCTAATGTCGATAGCACGACTCGAAGTTTCATGCAGTGTTTGCAATTTTATCATATATAAATTTGTATATATATATATATATATATATATATATATATATATATAGAGAGAGAGAGAGGGTGAAAGAGGGAGAGAGAGAGAGAGACATGTATGTTTTAATTTTCCAACACAGTATGTTATGGCCGTATTCTGACCGTGTTCGTAACTGATATACTTTCTAATGTTAACGCATCTATTATTTTTGTAGTGGAAACGTTTGCAATAAAGAAAAAAAGAAAACATCAACTCTTGATAATATCAATTATGATCATCCCCACAATGTACTGATCGTGTTCGGAAATTAAAATATTCACATTGCTACATTACTGAAGAGCTGTAATGCAGCGAAAAAGTCTGTCTGTGGATGACTATATATATATATATATATATATATATATATATAATAAAATGTACATATTCTGCTAAACAAAAGAAAATCTTTGATAATGGCTAATAGAATAAGGGAAAGAACTCGGTCATTTAGACAGATTTTACGTACTTCATGCCCAGAAAAGAAATCACTTGTACGAACGCATGTAAAATATAATAAAAAGCATATTCACAGTGCATTATAAGTCATCTTCAATGGAACCATTACAGATAGATAGATAGATAGATAGATAGATAGATAGATAGATAGATAGATAGAATGGGAAAGAGAGATTTTCAATACATTCCATCTTCATGCATATACACCAATATACCAGCATATATGTATATATTTAGCTTAAGCGTGCCATTGATCGTGTATATACAGGAGTTGGACACGATGATAGAGAAAACCAAGTTACCAAGAGCAATGCTTAATGCTAAGTGTACAAAACTGAAATTAAAACAACAAAGTAACTACGACTTTGTAAGAAAAAGTGCAACTAAACCAAAAAATATGACAGAAGAATAAAACATCGAACATTACCTTCTCGAAACCACACGGTTAAAACAGATAAAATATTCTCCCTGGCTCCTATACTGTCATTGTCTTCACTGCAAGCTGACGCCATGTAAGATAATTCCCAATAGATAACTAACAGAATTAACTCTTTGAAACTCTCGCTTACTGTTATTCTTTAGTTTCACAAATTCAGACCTTTACAACTACGGTACGCCATGCCGCTTCCACCGAGTCGAATCATCTGCATTCTTTGTATACCAAATGTAAGGATGAAGTGCCATTCAGACAGCATTTTTTTCACCCAAGTACTGCTACTTGATGAAACTTGATGACTCCTATGTGGATGCTTTCCCGAACACTACAATCTTAATTGCTATATGTTAGCGCTCAATCGTTATCATTTTATACTAAGATCCACCCAATAAACGATTCAAGTCATTGGTAGTAGACTATTAGTGAATGTAAAAGGTGGGGCAAGGAGATGGGTTGAATCGTTTTCTACAGCTTATCAACCTGTTGCAGGTTATTTAAAGCCAGAAAGTATTTTTAGATTCTAAGTTTTTTTTTAGATAATAATGATTTTAGTGATACTAGTCTTACTAATTAACCCACTGCTGGGGGGGGGGGAGAAGAAGTGAATCCATACTTTTTCCAAGTGTATTTGCGCGTATGTGAATATAAGGAACTCAAACAGAATTGGAACTCATCCCTCCTATTAACAATTCCGAACCATTATCCATTACACCATCGGCACATGCAAGCTTACAGCACCTGGTATTGCCCAGCGGTCACCCATCTAAGCACTGACCAGGCTCGACGTTACTTGACTACTGTACGGGAACCGGTGTTCAACGTAATGTTGCCATAAGCCTTGCGACATTGTCTCTATGCAAAAAGGGCTGTAGAGTTGAAAATAAATCATCCTCTACAAAACCGGGTAAACAATTTTGAACTCTTTCAAGACCGAAAAGTGGGCACTGGGCTGCTACAACCCGGATATGGAAGAAATATTCCATTTTTTTTTTTTTTGTTCTGTTCTGACTCTTGTAATGAGAAAGCTTGGGAGAAAGAATCGGATACTTTCTGGAGCGGTACAGGCAACCGGCAATTTTCCCAGCATATTTAGATATGGATCGTATATCTAAATTCCCTCTGATGTCTGAGATGAACGTGTGTCCCAACGTACATTCAATGCAACGTAATCGTTCACCATGCTTTGAGTAAGTGGTAACAGGAATGGCTTACTGGTTGCTGAAACTGACCTGGTTTAAACTCTCTGACACCTAAATTGTTGAGAGAGAAATATTTTTTCTATCTGCTCTCTAGCTATTTATGTTTTAAGAATTTAAAAAGATACTCCAGAAATTACGATTTTTGACCCTATCATGATTGGAAATTGAGGATTGGGTAACTATCCTCCTGTCTTCTTTTACTCATATCATGTCTCATTCACCATAATAATTTTAACAGTACCTCTCTATCCTGAGTGGCCCTGGAGCTTTGTACTTAGGGAACTATAAAATTAAAAAAATCTGAGAATGTGAAATAATCTAGTGACTTTTCCTTCGGTTAAAAAAGTATCAAAATACATTACAAGTTTCTATTCCATTCTTCAGGAATCGTCAGATGTTGAACGGACCAGCTGAAACGTTAACAACATCAAGTACAAGAAAAATCAATGTGTAGTATCTATTCTCCTCATTTTACAAGGGAGAAGGCACTGCACGAAGAGAGGGCGTGGTTGGTGTAATATTGACACCAGTGTGACAATTCCCGCGTGGACTGGGTAATTTATGTCCTTGGCCCACGTATGGGCAGCCCATATAAAAATAAAGACCTTGTGTCACAAACTACCTTAGTGGGGAGATCAGGTAAATATATCCCCGGCCTTCGAGACGGGATCAATGCGTAGCATCTGTTCTCCATTTGTTACTAGAGAAAAAGCGTTGGGCCCCGAGGATTTCGACCCTGCAACAGCATCTTTCTCATTGCACTAAGTGAGATGGGGTCGGTGCAATATTGACACTAGTGTGACAGTGGCCGCGTGGACTGGGAAATTTCTGATACTGGCCCACTTACAGGCAACCCACATAAAAAAAAGGTCTGCTATCACTTCCTAAGTAGGGAGGTCAAGAAAATAAAATATCAAGAGCAAGAAGAGTTGGGCATTTTTTCATTAAACTTTTAAGGACACTTTGCAGCTGTTGAAAGTGTAAATATACATTTAGTATTTTATTGCGAACTTAGAACTCAAAAGGCATAACACCCCACATTACATCACCTATCCATGGAACTCAAATCTTGGGGTCTCTTGCCAGGCAACTGCTATTTTTCGAAAAAATATAAAAGTAATCAAAGTTTTGGGTTACCGAGAAGGAGAATTTGTTTTAAATGGTTTTACACAAAAGGAATAAGAAATTTCTTGACAATCAATCATTGGTTTCACACAAAAGGAATAAGTAAGTTCCCGATAATCAATCAATATGATCACACAAAAGGCATAAGAAAGTTACTGATAATCAATCAATGATTTCACACAAAAGGAATAAGGAAGTTCTTGAAAATCAATCAATAGATTCACACAAAAGGAATAAGGTAGTTCCCAATAATCAATCAATGGTTTCACACAAAAGGAATAAGATAATTCCAAAAAATTAATCAGTGGTTTCACACAAAAGGCATAAGAAATTTCTCGATAATCAATCAATGGTTTCATACAAAAGGTATAAGGAAGTTCCCGATAAACAATCAATGGTTTCGCACAAAAGGAATAAGGAAGTTCCCCATAATCAATCAATGGTTTCATTTAAGATATAGGTGTAGGATTCCATCTATTTCGTGCACGAAATAAATGTATTTTGCAATATCATGGATACGGATCTATTTACACAACTACATATTTCTTTCGTGATTTATAAAATAAATGCCTTTTCCTTGTTACGTTACCTGCTTATTAATGAAACTGCATTTTTCCTGCATAAAATCAATACATTTTTAAATATCAAGCTACAGATTTATTGACACAACTATTATTTTTAAAATAAATATCTTTTCATCGTTAGGCTATCGGATTAATGAAACTACTTATTTATTGTACAAAATGAATGTATATATCAATATCAGGCTAGGTATTTATTGATATAATAACCTATTTGTCATCGTTACACTAAGGACTTATTAATGAAAATTCATATTTATTATATAAAATGTATGTTTTTGCAATATCTGGTTACATATGTATTAACACAACTGCATTTTTAATTTGTAAAATAAATGCCTTTTCATAGTTAAGCTATCGGCTTGTTAATGATACTACGTATTGCTTGTATAAAATGAATGTGTTTTTGTTTTTGTTTTTTCAGTATAAGGCTACAGACTTACTGACACAATTATGTATTTGGTTCGAAAGATTAATGTCTTTTCATCATTGATGAGCCTATTGATGAAAGGATCTTTAGAACTAACATCCTTTTCTTTGCTGTTATTTATGCATTAGCTTACTTAATGTCCGGTGTGACTTGCGTTTAATGTCTATTCCGACTTCATACAATGCAATGTTTTGACCGTTGTGTCCTCCGGTCTTCTTCAGGTGTCTACTGATCCGAGTAACTTTCAAGCAATTTGGAACTTTATTTAATCGACAAGTGTGAATTATTCTGGTTCCGCTGTCCATGTCTAGGATTTTCTGTTCAGTATACTACCTGGCCCAGAGATTGAACTCACAATTACTATCTCCCCCAAATTCACGACCCGACGAACGTGGCTATTGTCAGAACAGTACTAAATAAGAAAAAGTTGAGGTATCACTAGACAGCGGAATGCGAACACTCTACCATCGTACATTAAATAAAAGGTTCAACTTAAAATTCTCCAAACGTTGGCCAGATCGACAAGCACCTAAAAGTGACCAGAAGCTAAAGCAAGAGAAATATTGTGAAACAAAGGTGTACACATTCATTCGAATGTAAATACTGTACATATGTTGAATCATAAATAATTTCTTTTTTTTTTTTCTTAGAGAGTCACTTATAATAACAAATGTATCATCCTAACTAATAATCATATGCGGCAGTTAAGAATAAATTTTTACTATACTAACATACTTTAAGTTTTACACTGTAGTGACAGCGTACACGGTGTTTAATTCACTTAAAAGCGTTATTATCCGTGACAATGCAAGATCGAATACAGAAAGAACAACACAAGAAAAGAAATTGGAACTCGGTTGGTCTGTTCTACCCAACCCAATTGTTTCGATCGCTGCAAAACAATTTGAGGCGGAAAACATTCCCTAATGAGAACCAACACACAAAAGTTCGTTGAAAACAGAATTTTACTCAAGTTATTGCAAATAATGATGAATATGTAATTGAATAAAATGCAATTGTAAATTTTATTTATTTTTGAAATGAAATTGATAAACAAAAACAAATTATTTATGACTCGACGTGCGAATTACTTGTCCCAGAATTTCAGTCAGAAAGTCTCTCTAGAAAATAGATTAATGGTTTGGTTTTGTAATTGAGACCACACTAATGGTTTCTGTGTTTGTTCGTATATACTTTATGAACTCCTCGACATAACACATGAGAAATCTCTATTCGAGAAGCTTACAACAAACCGGCAGTTTTCATTCTCAAACTAACAACAGAACCCTTCCAAAATTGTAAAAAAAAAAGAAAAAAAACACACAATTTCCAAGATAAATAATAATTTAGTGATTCAGATATTAAATAAAGCAATGACTAATTTTATAACATCAAAAAATAAAGAAAAGTTTTAGAAAACAAGAATTTTAAAAAATTAACAGTCCGCAACAAAACGTTCTAGGTTCAATCATTACGTCACGAATCTCGTAAACTATTAGGGTCGAAGGGGCGCTACGTAGCAGCAATGGTATGTCTAGGGAAAAAATAGAGCCCGTCTCTCTTCGAACTAGTTTTAAAAATGAGTATCCCTTCTCCCACGACTGGCAAGAGAACCGGGTCAGTTCTGTTATTTAACCCATAGATGGAGGGGGAGAAGAGATGGATACCTTTCCCAAACTGTGAAAGTGAGCATAAGGAGGTGTATCGGAATTCAAACCCGGCTCACTGATTTTATTTATTTTTTTTTTTTTTTTTGTTGGACCGATAACTGTAGCACCATCCGCATATCCGGGATGCACTGTAATAAAAGCGAAATGAAAAAAAAAAAAAAAACATAGAATCGATGACGAAAATAAGAACAAAAACCTAAAATATTAACGGTAACCCCATTTAATGAAAGAGAGAGAATGAGAGAGAGTGGGTAAAGAGAGGAAGAGAGAGGGAAATAGAGAATGACAAAGAGTAAGGAAAAATCCCAAAACACCTACTTACCTTTGCAAAAGAGATCCCGTTAGAGAAACCATCTACGCGAAAGATCGGGGCCTTGCGTGCACTTACAAGCTGACAGCGTGCGCTTCAATTCTCTGAATGGAGCGCGGCTGAATTCACGCACGTGCTAACGTGTACACGCTCGTCACGTGACGACTCCGACGGCGACCTGATGCCAGCGACAGTCATTTTGTTTTTTTTGTGTGTGTGCGTGCGTATGTGTGCGCGCGTGTGTGTGCGCGCGTGTGTGTGTGCGTGTGTGTGTGCGTGTGTGTGTGTGTGTTGTTTTGTTTCTTTTCTTTTCTTTCCTTGTTTTTTTTTTTATTGTTCCTTGTTTCGATGGCGATCGTCGTTACACAGTTTTTCTTACTCTAGCCGCAACTCCACAGCCACCTCCCACCACCCCTATGACCCTGACAAAAAAGACGAAGGCGGTGGGAGATGGGGAGAAACAGGAGGAGGATATCATTTCCCTCACGTCCAGCGAATTCTTTTGCTCTACACGGGGTTTCTAACAAACAAGAGAGAAACGTTTTATTTTGTTTGTTTTTTTGTTGTTGTTTTTTTTGTTTTGTTTTTTTTTACCAATTTTAGTTTCCTTTTTCGTCTTTTATTTCTCAGTGCAAGTGGTTACTCGCTGATCGTCATCTGCCTTTAGTGCATTTGAACGCACGTGAAAGAAAGAAAGAATCTATGTGTAAATGTTTATGTGTTGTGTGTGATATTGGTTCGTGTCTAACTAATGTGCAATCTCAAACTCAAATTTGGGGTGGCCTCTTTTTATCTGTGAGAAATTCTACCAACTTTCAAAGACAGTTGACTTTAACACAGTATTCGTTACAAATCCTGGATGATGTAAATTAAATATATTTCTGCAACTGCGATCTTACCGACATCTAAAGGAAAAAAACGCAGAATTCCAAACCATGGCGAAGGCAACGAGAAGTTCAATTCTCTATCTTACTCCCAAAATATCATGGCAATTCACAGATATTGAAACAAAAAGAAAACTATGGAAGATCATGATCGCCCACGTCCTGAAGAGATATAATATTCTTAAAAAATATATCGTAGACTGCTATGAAAATTAATAACAAAACGGAAAAAAATGTTTTTCGTGTAACGCGTTTCATCATTAAGGACTTCATCGGATTAAAGTGATGTTTCCGGTGATGTAACTACGCATGCGCAAGAAGGAAAGGGAACACGGACATTTTTTAAACTTTTAAATTTATTTTTTAATTTCTTATTTTTCTGTGTGTATTAGTTTAACCAATTTCGTTTAGTTTCTTTTTGTATATGTTTTTATCACTTTTCTTCTTAAATGTCCCACATTGGGATAATAGATCTGCCAAGAAAGGTAAAATGTTTTAAGAGCCTGGACGCAAATTTATTACGGATGTTCTAACGATTAAGGCACTTTCTATACACTT
>OZ010578.1:54168678-54276178 GCA_963932145.1 Acanthosepion lycidas | reverse complement strand
AATTTCCAAGCCCTCTTTCCTCATTATCTGCCCGAGAAATTTCAACTGACGCTTCCAGGTCTGAGATTCTTTATTATTTCCATTTTCTCTAAAACTTCGTCGTTGCTCACATGTTCAGTCCCTGGTATCCTCAGCATCTTTCTGTATAGCCATATTTCTGCTGCTACAAGTCTCTCCTTCATTTGTGATGTGATTGTCCAGAATTCACTGCCATATAGGAGGACCGATATGACACAAAATTTCAGTACTCTTTTCTTTGTTTCTGTTGCTTCAAGTCTCATCTTCATCTGTAATGAGATTGTCCAACATTTGCCGCCATATAGGTCGACTTGTATGACGTAACTTTTCAGTACTCCTTCGTTTCAGAAGAATAATAGTAAAAGCAAAACAATTGAAAACATTTGCAAAAATAAAAATAAAACGGCTTTAGTCTTAAAAACAGATCTGAGAAAAATTAAAAGGGCAATAAAAACTAAAGTGAATTGACCAATATGAAAATATTTGTAGAAGCTAATGTTGCGAATGTAAGTGGGGAGGAAAGCCGCAGAATATCAAGAACATTGGTGAAATACATGAAAGCAAGCAAACTATCGCCTTTAAACAACCTGAACAGCACCAGTAAGTACCTGATTACTCCTGCTACCATCTACGTTTACAAGAGCCAGATCGTGCCGAAAATGGAGTACTGATACCATATATATAGTCAGGAGCTGTCCATTCTTCACTTTCTACTCTCGATAGAGTCCAAAAGCGTCTCCGCGTCCTTGTGAATGATGGATTATTCTCCACTCTATAACCCCTTCCCCACAGAGGAAACGTCGCAAGACTCTCTGTGCACTATCGCTATTTCAATGGAAAGTGCTCAGATGAACTACACTCCTTAGTTCCATCAGTTCTAACCCTCACAGCAAAGCCACGCCCATTGTAACGAACCACCCTCATTCTTTTCGTATTCCATTCTACTTGAGCAGATTTTCCCACAAACCGCTATTTTGTGGAACCGACTCGCAAGAGGATGCTTTCTCGATCACTACAATCATGTTTATGTCTAGGGTTAACCATTATCTTCATCTCCAAATATGAATTCATTAGTAAGACTTGTATGGCGAAATTATTATCTCAAAAAACAAAATCTTACAATCTAAAAATATTTTCTTGTGTTAAATAACCTGGAAAGGGTTGATAAGCTGTAGAAAATGAATGAATCAAACATTGAATTCACATTCAATAACAACCTACGTCGTAGTGGCTTTATTGCCTTGCTTGCGGCGAAATTATTAAAATGTACCTGGTGTACCTGGCGATCTTTTTCCATTGATACAATATCAATGGCGCTATAGGGATGGCTGGGGTCGGTTTAAACCCCCTTAATTTTTGCTGAAACTGAAAACTAAACGGAACACTGAATTTGCCTTCTTGGTCTCAATCTATGACGGTGATATTAAGCAGAGCTGTGCCATTTGTCTAAAGTCATTTTTCAAATTTTCAACATAAATACTGAGATGTAAGTTCCATTCGAACAGCTTCTTCCCACGAACCGCTACTTTGTGGAACCGACTCACAAGAGGATGCTTTCTCGATCACTACAGTCTTAACCTGTTCATGTCTCGGGTTAAACGTTATCTTCTCCACATCTACCCCATAAACTGTACCTCTTACTCTGTAACAGTAAACCACGAGTGATTCTTGCACCCTATGCAAGGTAAAAAAATAAATGAATGAACAATACATTGAAAAAAACGTGTAAGCTAGGAAAAGGACATGAAAACTGATTTCTCAACGGTAATGAATATAGAGCTATATTGGATTGACCTGATAGCTACGCGAGAGTTTGGGTGGAAATCATCAACCAATAGAAAGCAACAGTGAAAAGCGAGTAATATTTGGCGGGGGCTCATATTGTAGGCTGTATAATTATAGATCCCTTCAAAGTCGATGATGGTGTCGAAATAAATTCAAATAATAATAATAAATTCTTGAATAAAAACGCTTTCCGAGTGATACAAGTGAAAGTCAAGTAGTTTAAAGATAAGCAACTCGTCGGTACGACCATAATTGTCAACTTAGGAATTTCGGTTGCGCATGGATAAGAAGACACGAGGCGCTACTCTGTGTGTTCCCACACTATCCATCTAACTCGGAATAATTAGTTCTCATCCACTGTCCAATAGGAAATATCTTTTTGCACTACTCCATTGCAATTCAGACTGGTCCGTGATATTCTGCAATTGACCACATCCAAATCCTTGTTCACCGTGATCTTGGCAGGGGTGGCTCCTAAAGGGGAAACTGTTATTTAATTCCAGGGACACATACGGTTTTGAAATCAGAATTGTGCTTCTCTTAGACTTGTTTGCCAAACACGGCTAGAAAGCATAGTCTACACTGCTATTTAACCCATAGATGGGAGAGAAAAGCTGGATTTATATATTTTCTAAATATAACAAAGCTGACTGGAATTCAAACTCAGCTGACCGATTTTATATTCCAAGACGTTGTTCATTATTCTAATGCCACAGAGTATATTCATGTAAGACAATACTCATATTTATTCAGAAAAAACGACTATTACCATTTTTGCTAAAAAATAATTTGAAATACATCAAATTAACAGAATGCTCTTACCGGTCTTTTCAGATAAATAATTGTTGTGGTAGGATCCACCTAATTTGCATAGTGGAGTACCGACCATATAAATATGGTTGGTACCGGGAAGAGAGGGAAGGAATCAAGAGATTCCTCGGCGACTGTCGAACTCTCTGCATTAGCAGAGGGGAACCCGGGCGAGGCTTTGCCGGAGGGCAAGGTTTCGTCCGGGGAGGTTGACAGGGCCTGAACCCGTGTAGGCGGGTTCAGAAAGGCCATATTTTTGGCCGAGCCTACGGGCTCGGGGATACCCACATTAAAACGGCCTTGTGCCACATTGGATCCTCGTGGGTGGATTGATAAATACAGGAATCAAGAGATTCCTCGGCGACTGTCGAACTCTCTGCATTAGCAGAGGGGAACCCGGACGAGGCTTTGCCGAAGGGCAAGGTTTCGTCCGGGGAGGTTGACAGGGCCTGAACCCGTCTAGGCGGGTTCAGAAAGACCATATTTTTGGCCGAGCCTACGGGCTCGGGGATACCCACATTAAAACGGCCTTGTGCCACATTCGATCCTCGTGGGTGGATTGATAAATACAGGAATCAAGAGATTCAATCAGAGACTCTGCCTGACTGCGACTCAGTCAACACATTCTCCAGGAACGGTCTTCCCAGGAATATACAAAAGACTATGTAAATATTGTGTACACTTTCTTGTTTCAATACATTTTGTTCTAAGTACATTTTGTGTTGCATTATTATTCCATGCATTAGTCAAGTTTCAACAATGGCGACGAGGATGAGATACACCTCCGGAGAGAAGGTGTTTTTCAAGTGCTACAAAAACAACGTTGAGTTCTGGGAGCGAGGCATAGTGGACAAGAGAATCGGTGACCTGATTTACATAATTAAAGGGCCGAAGAATACTCATAAAAGGCACCAGAACCAACTTAAAAAATGTTACGTTCTAGAGCATGAAGAGAGTATACCGGATGAGGCGGAAGATCCCATTGATGTAATGTATGATATGTTTCAAGTAGAACCTCCGCAGAATACTCCTGAACCTAGAAGATCCGGCAGGAAACGAAAGTTCACGGACCCATTGGACGTGAATACAAAACGGAAAAAATATTAAAATTAAGCGGATGGACATATGCATATGAAGTATGCAAATGGATCTACAAAGAAATAGCCATAATCATCAACCCATATAGGAAGCCAGTTTGAAATCCAAAAGGGATTCCAAGGCTTGGGAGGGGGGTGTTGTGGTAGGATCCACCTAATTTGCATAGTGGAGTACCGACCATATAAATATGGTTGGTTCCGGGAAGAGAGGGAAGGAATCAAGAGATTCAACCAGAGACTCTGCCCGACTGCGACTCAGTCAACACATTCTCCAGGAACGGTCTTCCCAGGAATATACAAAAGACTATATGTAAATATTGTGTACACTTTCTTGTTTCAATACATTTTGTTCTAAGTACATTTTGTGTTGCATTATTATTCCATGCATTAGTCAAGTTTCAACAATAATAATAGCAAACCTATGGTTCATCATTAAAGGAAATTTATATGAGTCCATTAAATGATATTTAAGCCAAAAAGATCCCTAGAAAGCAATAAAAACTGCTGGAAGTAATGTTCAAACTAAAAGAGCAGAAAAACTAACAAAATTGACAGCTCAAATATTGAAGAAGGTTACAGAATAGAGGTGGGCAAACTACGTCCCGCTGGCCACATCCGGCCCGCTGGCCACATCCGGCCCACAGGCCGAAGATTATGACTGCATTCATCTGACCTTGTCCTGTAATGCCTGGCATCCCACTAGATGACACATTATTCTTATTTCCAAACGCCATGGAACCGCTGCGCCGCTGTCACTGGAGCTGATCGCTGTCACTAATGTCACGTTTCAGCAGCGTTCCAGCCTGTCTGTCAATTTTTAAAAGTCAATGTGGCCCCTGAGCCAAAAATTTTGCCCACCCCTATTATAGAATGCCAAAGGGTCCACATTAACAGGTGAATAATAAAATAATAATTTATTCCGGTTTATGGAATTTTGTCTAAATGAGTTATATGAATTATGAATTTATTAAAATAATTTATATAAATTGCTTCTATAATAAAATTTGTCACTCCGCTAAAACAAATCGCATCAGTATTATTATTGAAGTTACAGTCATGGCAAGACGTTTAAGAACACATAACATGTTTGTTTTTTTTTAAATAAAAATAAAAATCTCAATAATATACAAATACAAGTATTTGCTTCAATGCATCTAATTTATTCAGTCAGTTATGTAACATGCGTGATACGCGCTTAGGTGATCATGTATCTTTCAATGACTGACGAGGCAGATTTTTTCCCCGCAGTAGGTTGCCATTTCTTTCTGCAGTAGACCATTTGCCATCCAAGGTTATAGAACCAGGTCTGTCCCGAGGAGAAGAAGAGGATTCATACCTTTCCCAAAGGTATTAGCATGTAAGTCAATGTAATGGGTTCGAGTGGAATTCGAACTCGACTCTCTGAATCCTTAATCCGAGTCGCTATCCATAACTTCACCGTGCCTCCTCTATCTAGTTTATTAAAAGCTCTTTATTTTCTATGAATTTCAATATAAATACTATTTACCGTCGCACCCTTTCGTCTTGATAATCGTTTCAATACGTCTAAGCATGCTGGCTATGAGTCTTTGACAATAATGCAGACGTGCTTTGATAGCGTCCACACGGGCAAGTGCATTAATTATCTGGTTGTTTACCTACAGCCTTATTCTTCATGTGATCCCACAAATTTGCTTTGGGATTGAGGTCAGTGCTGTTATCAGTGTAGTGATTTTTACCTTGCACTTTGTCTGGTTTGTGGCATGAGGCACCATCGTGCATAAATATGCTGAAACTATGTGCATTTGAAGCTCTAGTTCATCTTGCAATAACTACACAGACATTTGACCATTCATTGTTGTTTCATGGTCCAAGATATATATAGATATGTAGTATGTCCGATATATATATATATATATATATATATATATATATATATATATATATATATATATATATATATATATATATATGAAGAAAAATATACGGAAAAAACAAACAAAAATCCTTATATGCAATTATGCTGTTTTAATTTTAATATAATATAATGTCAACATTAAAACAGCATAATTGCATATAAGGATTTTTGTTTGTTTTTTCCGTATATTTTTCTTCATACTGTCGGATCTATATCCATATATTTGCTTTCATATATATATATATATATATATATATATATATATATATATATATATATATATATATATATATATATATTATAAAGTAAAAAAAAACAAAATTACCTCATGTGGGTATAGTCTACTTCAGAGTAGCACTGCTATATGCTACCCTTCATCAGCTCGAGCATGTCTCAGAATGGGGTTTTTTGAATTTAGTTTAGATAGGTGACTATATACGGGTCCGCTTAAGAGGACGCTTCGTTTTGATAAGGGGTCTGGGTTGGTGACAAGGAGATGGTACGATCTGTTATAATAAATACATTGAGTTCTCTGAGTGGATCAATCTTAATATCTGATATTACTAGGATCCACCTGGATTACATACCAACGGATCTATGGATCTATTACCTCTAATATATATATATATATATATATATATATATATATATATATATATATATATATGGTTCGATGGATCAATTGTCGTCTAAATTACGCAAAAATGAAAATAACACTGACATATCATTTTAATAGATATATTTACCAAAATTACACAGAAACATCTTTTACTACTAAAGAGTAAATCTATTCAATAAAATCACCATTGGCTTCAACAACGGCCTCCAAACGACTTCGGAATCTCATGCAACTCTTCTGAACGGTTCCTTTGTTTAAGTTGGTGAATGCTGCCATAATCCTTGCCTTCAGTTTATCTTTGGTACTTTGTTGGTCTCTTGCTCAACTACGGCCCACACATACTATTCAAGGGAAGTTAGACGGCCAGTTGTAAGATGTGGTGTGGTTACAGAAATTGACTGACAGCCATGATTGGGTTCTCATGCTTGTGTGGCGTACTGCAGAGTTCTATTGCCAGACACAGTGTCTTCCAGCAGCCAACATCTTGACCTAGAGCAGCACAGCCTCCTCAATTATATTTATTATTTGAATAACGATTATAAACAATGAGTAATTTTATTATATATATTAAAGTTCAAAGGAGTCAGGCGGTCTGCTGCCTAGCTCTGGCTCTCGACCTCTCTGCCACCTGGGAGGGAGGAACTCAGACAAGGTTATGCCGAAGAGCAGAGTTTCGTCTGGGGAGATAGACAGCTACCCGACCCCGTGTATACTGTGTCTACGAGGAATTTTTGCCCGAGCGTACGCGCTCGAAAAGCCCCATATTAAACTGGTCTTGTGCCATATCCCACTTTGTTGGAAGCTCGGGTAAATACGGAGTATTTTTTTTATTTTAAAAAATTGTATTTTGGCCCTACATTTATTTTCTAATCACATGACGGATCATAGCCAATGTCATAGAGCAAATGAAAATAGAATAAATTTATACTTAATTAAACAAAAAACAACTATTTAAAAAAAATCTTAAATGGGCACAGCTCTTTGCAGAATATGAGCTGTGCTTGTAAGAAGTATTTGGGGGATTTTCTGGAGAGTTCGTGCACCAGGGATTTTGTGTTGGTTTGTTCTTGGGTTCCTTTCTTAATAAGACCCAAAGCTCCAGCCACAACAGGAACAGATTAAGTTTTAAAGCGCCATATTTATTCTATTTTCATCGCCACGTTTTTGTATTTACTCAGTTTTTCAACAAACCTTCGTTGGGATGCTTTTGTCATTTGGCAAACTCATATCAATCTGTATGCAAACTTTTTTTTTCAGTCTTTGATAATAATATCTGGACGATTTGCTTGTATTGATTGATATGTGCTGATAGAAAAATTCCCAGAGGATGGTAACATCTGATCCCTCAACTACAGATACAGGATGATATTCATACCAGTTTGCAGCTGTTTTTATTCCATAAGTGATGACAGACCTTCCAGTACAGATACTGACCTACCCTGTCATGACGTTGTTTGTATTCATTGTTGGTGAGTATTGAGTATCCTAAGAGAAGAAAATTCTTATTCTTATTCTTATTCTTATTCTTATTCTTCTTCTTATTATTATTTTCTTTGATCTCTGTTGTATATTCATTTCTTTCCGGGTCCCAACCAGAAACCTAAAGTCAGAAATGGCATCATGACATTTTCACTAAATATTTTTTAGCCTAAGATCACACATATTTTATAGAGATAAAGCCCTTCATAAGGTGTGGGCTGTACTTCTTTAAGGCAGGGGCTACCAGTAATCCCTTCAATGAGTCTACCAGAACCTTGTTCAATCAATCCGAGGGCTCCAACTACAATTGGAATTATTGATGTCCTCATGTGCCACATTCTTTTTTTTAGATTTCCACTTTAAGATATTTGTATTTTGATAGTTTTTTCTTTCTGAAGATCTTCAAAGATATATTACAATCTGCAGGGAGTGCCATGTCAATATTATTATTATTATTATTATTATTATTATTATTATTATTATTATTATTATTATTATTTCCTTTGATCTCTGTTGTATACTCATTTCCTCCCGGGTCCCAACCAGATATATGAGGTTAGAAATGGCACGTGACATTTTCCGCTAAACATTTCTGTAATAAAAATGAAACAACCTAAGACCACATACATTTTACTTAGATAAAGTCCTACGTAAGGTATGATCTGTACTTGTGAGGACAAGTATTTTGCATTTTTTTAGCGCATGGGCTACCAGAGATTCCTTCACTGATTCCATAAGAACCTTTTCCAATAAAAACCCAGAGTCACAACCACAACTGGAATTACTGACGCCTTCTTGTGCTACTTTTTTTTTTTTTTTTAGTTTTTCACTTCAAGATCCTTGCATTTTGATAGATTTTTTGAAGATTTTCAGGAACTGCAATTTCAGTAAAAAAGCACATTCTGTTTTTGTGGTCTTTGACCACTATCTCTGGGCGATTAGCATCAATTGTTCTATCTGTGTGTACAGTAAAGTCCCTAAAATTGTTACGGGTCCTATGTCCGCAACCGGGTTTGAGTAGTGTTCATACCAATTTCTTGCATTTTCCTTCCCATAAAAGGCTTACGTTCACATCACGTTGAAACACCAGTCCCTGTACAGTCAATGTACAGTCCCGGAAGTTAAGCAACCTCGGGCGTAGTCAGTACCTAGATGAGTAACCACTTGGGAATACCAAGTGCTGTAAGATTGGATGTGTGGGTGATGGATAATGGCTCGGAATTGTTAATCGGAGAGCCGAGTTCCAATTCCCGTTGTGTTCATTATATTTACTTACGTGCAAATACCCTTGGGAAAAGTATGAATCCACCTCTTCTCTACACCAGTTATGAGGTAATTAGTAAGATTTGTATCACTAAACCATTATTATCTAAACAATTATTATCTGATCAGGAGGTTTTGAGGAGCATGGAACCACCTCGTAATTGCTGGTGGTCCAAGGTCCACCGTGACCCAGAGTGGTAGCACCTGTTAGGGTCCCATCTATGAGCAATTTTGTAAAAAATATTACCAGCATAGAATTTTTGAAAGAAAAAATATTACCAGCAATACATTTTTGGAAAAAGATATTAGCAGCAATACATTTTTGAAAAGAATTACTAGCAGTAAGAATCTTGTCGGCATTAAATAACTCATTGAGGTTGATAAACCGTAAAACAAAAACAAAACAAACCAGGAGAGTAACTTATTACACCTTCCCCGACTAACCTTTTCCGCTGACATGAAAGAAAAAGATTATATCGAATCAATTGCCAGGTCTGCTGTTAGGAAAGTTAGTTCTCTGTGTCGTGATACACTCTGGAGAGAAAAATGATCTATCTTACATATTTACCAATCGTTCATGACTATTGCTGCCGCATATCGTCCTATGCTCCTGCTATATATTTAGAGATCCAAAGAAGAATCTGCAATGTCATTGGTCCTGATCTGGCATCTTGGCTTCAGTCACTTCCCCACCGCTCTAATGTAGCTTCCCTGTGCCTTTTCTATAAATACTTTCATGGTAATTGTTCTGATGAACTCTGTTCTATACTTAGAATCTATAAATCTAAGCGCAGTTCTAGATTGACGCCAAGATCTCGTTATTTTACAGTTGAAATGGCTGGCCATTTCGAGTAACCGTAAATTCTATGCTAACAGTTTCTTTTCTAGCACATCTCGCTCGTGGAACCCTCTTTCGGCTCCTTGCTTTCCAGTCAACTTTGATCTTCAAACATTTTAAATGCACTGTCAATCCTTATCTTCTGTCTTCTTAATTATTGTTCTTTTATTGTTCTCGCTCATTAATAGTGTTTTTATTATATTATTTCAAACTCTGTAACACCCTGCGTGTTAGTGGCTTTGTTGCCTTTCTTGGGATGAACTGATTAAAAAAAATATTACAAATTAACACATCCAATTAATCAGCATCAACGTAAATAATAATAATAATAATAATAATAAGAAGAAGAAGAAGAAGAAGAAGAAGAAGAAGAAGAAGAAGAAGAAGAAGAAGAAGAATCATTTATTATTTTTCCCAGAAAGATGCAACGCTCACGGAACCCTACGTTTAGGAACATTAACCCATAATGCTCCTAAACTGCTCCCGCCCATGAGCAGAGATGCACAGTGTGCTAACTCCTAAAAAACATGTCCAGTTGGCTACGGTGACTCACAAGTAAATCCGTGGGGCCGAAAGGGATGTTTCCTGTCATCCATCTTAATTTATCAAAACAAAACATGTCTATGTTAACATTTCCAATCAGTCAGATTCAGAAGTCATTTGAGACATCCCTGAAATGGCATCAGGAGATCTATTATTATTGTTCTTATTATTAAAGCTACAAAATTAGCATTAAATTTTACTCATAAATTTTCTAATACAGTGTAACCAGGATATAAGAGACCCGGATATAAGAGAGATTTTATCTGGTCCGAAATTAGAGCCATACTTAGCTAAACAAAATAGACCAAACCCGGATATAAGATAAACCCGGATATAAGAGACTTAGTCTCCGGTCCCGACAACTCTCTTATATCCGGGTTACACTGTATGTGGCTTGTTAAGCTACTTGGAATAAACTCGAAAGAGAGAGAGTAAAAGTCGAATTAAAAACAAGTTGTGCCCGAGTGGAGGATGCCTCTAGAAGAAAATCATTTATCTCCTCCCACCCGTGAATTTCATATGTTGATATGAATTTCACGGGTGGGAGGAGATAAATGATTTTAGTGTGCATATTTTTACTCGCGCCTCTCCCTGACTTATGGTGACTTTCTAAGCGTATCTTAGATGTGGCTTTTTTTTTCTTTTTATTTGCCATGTCTTTTCAGGGTGTAGGTGATCATGGCTCTCCACCTCCCTCTATCCCTTGCAGTTCTCAACAAGTTCCTTCCCTCTGCTTCCTCCCCCAGACCACGTTCTGTTGTGGTCTGGAACATGGTCTGTTAGATGTGACACAAAGCCGAAAGTATGGAGCACCCAGTGAGGATCGAATTCACTACTCATTCGTAGTTGTTCTAGCGATAGAAGCGTGTTAACCATTGCACCACGTTGAGGCGTCCAGTTTGTAGGCGACAATCGGGAAAATGATTTTCTAAGCGTAGCTTGGATGTAATACAAGGGTGAAAGTGTGGAACACCAAGTGAGAATCGAACTAATGCCCCCTTGACTTAATGGGTGTGCAGGTAGTGTAATGGATATCGACTCGAAATGAGTAATCGGAGGACAGAGTTCGAATTCCAGTCAGTTCGTTACATTCACCTACTCGCAAATTTCTTAGTCAAGATATGAATCCGTTTATTCTCCCTCCGCCCTCAACTATGGGCTAAATAGTAAGACTTGTATCTGAAAAAATTATTATCTCCAGAAAATTTTAATGCAATATTCACTCGCAATAAAAAAAAAAGGAATTATTTTTATAATAAAATACATGTTTTGGATTTAAATAACCCACAAAGGGTTGATAAGCCGTAAAAAATAAATCAAACAAGTCAGTCCTTGACTTAAGGCCGGTCCCCTCCATTCTAATTAATTCGCTCTCGTTTTTACTCAGTATTTTTTCATTCTCAGAGTTTGGAAGCGTGCGATGCGCGGTCTGGAAGCGAGTAAACGACACCGTCTTTGAAAACTAAGCCAGACAGAGGAAGTGCAACTCGTCATCTACCCAGTTGAATGCATTTTCGCCAACGAAGTATTTGAAGACAGCGGAAATCACGTTTGACGAATGTGTGAACGAAATCTATCTCACGAAATGGACGGGAAAGCTTCAATAGAGGAAACTGTAAAGATACAATCAAATGAAATTAAAAACAGTTTCCATCGTCGGGTGCGTCAAGTTGCTTTGGTAAAATCTATAAAAATTAACACCTGAGTGTGTGAATTTCTCACAAATCGCCGACAAATGGAAACATACACAGCTAGACAGAAGACTCTGGTTGCACTAAAATAAACTGAACCAAAATGGACGTTGTAAACTTCGTGGCCTTACTTTTTATGGCTTGCGAGATAGATTAATACACTTTCTTATCATCGACCTAGAGTGGGTATTGAATGCATCCAACATTAACGTATTTATTGCGTCAACATATTTACATTTTTTTACAAATAACCTATCAGCTATGTGACAAACTTTACTCATATTATTCCTATACAGTATTTACATTATGCGGACCATTGTCCTCATCTTTGTCGCGATATTTGTCACAACATTTCGGCCGTTGTACGCTCCGGCCTTCTTCAGGTGGTTGGAATTTCGAACTGAACCCTTTATTTCGATCCCTGGGGTAGACTGTTCTAGTTCCACGTGCCATGTTTGATGGATGTCAGTTATCAGTTATCTCCTGCTAATTTTCCCTCTGAAAGTTCTCCACTGCCTTAACCGGGTATTGAACTCACACTCTTTGGGTTTGTCACTGGATCTAACCAACGCCTTTATCCACTCGAGGACACATGGCACATGGCACAGTGGATAAAGGCGTTGGTTAGATCCAGTGACAAACCCAAAGAGTGTAAGTTCAATAATAAACAACTGAATTTAAAATAACACCAAAAATGGGAGAGGGAATTGATTTTTTTTCTAACTTGGCGTAGAAATAGCGACAGATTCCCCGGAAAGTGCTAATTCCTGTTTTAATTCTCTCTGATGTCGAGGACACAATAGCATCACAACGAGTAAAATTGAAACCTGATGTACCATTTGACCGACTCATCTTCAGAAACAAATCGTCGGCATTAAGACAAAATTGCTGAAAAAATTGTCTAGTCCATGACCTGCGCAAGACAGAGACGAAATCCTGAGAGTAGTTCGTCCTACAAGCAACCGAATTCAATAACTGCTCGCCGGTAGCGGACTCATGAGCCTGTGAGATCCAGGATGTTACAGGCACATGTCTACGTATTTGGCCCGGGACATGCTGGGATTTTCTAACCCACAACTGCTGGATAGTCTTGCCTACATAGTCAGTCTCACACCGACATTTGTATTGATAAACAACTAAGCTTTACTGACGCGCAGACAAGACATCCTTATGGACATAAGGAAAACCCTACTGGTAGAAAAATATTCCGGATCAATACGGCATTGAAACACCGCCTGATCAAAGAAGATATTTTATTGGCGTATACCTGATTAGCAGAACCAATCCACGGTTGTCTTATATATACAGGGCAATCAGATGCACCAAACACTTTAACTCCATTAAACTTAGCAATTTTACTTTCAATGGTAGTTGTAATAACACATTCAAGGTAATCATTCGCCAGAAACGGCTGTTTAATTTAACCTGAGCTCAGCGTCAAGCTTGCACTCTGAACCTAGGATCAAGGCGCGATGGGTTAGATTACTGTTCAGGGGTTCTCCCCTTTTTATACAAATGGACTCACCCAGTATATACATATACTACGGCTACGTGAAGACCCGAGAGAACAAAACCGAAGAGTCGAGTCCAGAGTGACAGAGTAAAAGGTTGTAGGTAACCGGAAGTGTGAGGGTGAGGTAACAGTGTTGTAGGAGTCACAGTGAGCGAGCACGTAAACTCAGTAAGAAGTCATACAGCGATACTTCAATACCAAAGAATGTATATATATTTTTCTACTAACACGTATTCCTGGAACTACTAACCTGCTTTACCAGTTTGTATTCTTACGTTAATACATTATTTTCATGTATTCCTTCCTGGCGTTTGTTATTTATTGGTACCGGATTTCAACCCGGAATCCACAACAATTACTGACAAGATTGATTTTCCTGGATTTGGGAGCAAATCCGGGAAAATCAATCCTTTTTGTTGTTATTTAAATTCATTTGTTGAAAAAAAAATTTTTTTTCATCAATTTTGACTTAATGCCGGCGATTTGTTTCTGAAGATGAGTCGGTTAAATGGTCCATCAGGTTTCAATTTTACACGTTGTGATGCTATTGTGTCCTTGTTTTAGGAATATATATCAAGTCAAGTTATGAATTCATCTATTCTTCCTTACCACCAGCTAAATGTTCAATATCTGTAAAAAGAAATAATTGTTATCTCCAGAAGATCACGAGTGCGTGAAACTCGAGTAAAGTCTCCGACTGTCCTCTGTTATATGTTGACGTTGTGAAGCGTTTTTTGCTCTGTCTATATAATCTGGGCGTTGAACACTTTCACTGAGTGGGTAAGTGTTTGAATTTTTGTCTTCTTTTTTTTTCTTTGTTCTTGATGTTTTCTTTACTAAGATGTCAGGTCTTTTGGCAAGTTGTCCTTTGAACACAACAACATGCTTGTATATATATATATATATATATATATATATATATATATATATATATATATATATATATACAAGCACTAAAGGAAAAAGCAACTATGTTGTTGTCCTTTGATCACAAGAACATAGTTGCTTTTTTCTTTAGTGCTTATATATATATATATATATATATATATATATATACATATATATATATATATATATATATATATATATATACTCGCGTATCATGCGACTTTTGAAGACCTAATTTTGAAGCTAATTTGACGACAATAAATTCATATATATAGTTTGGTCAACGGCGTAGCCAAGGCCAGCAGTGCATATTCTAATTTTATATCTAGTCTATGATGCGGCCCCCTTTAAATTAACTTCAAAATTTGGTCTTCAAAAGTCGCATGAAACGCGAATATATAAGGTGTGTATATATATATATATATATATATATATATATATATATATATATATATATATATATATATATATTTGAATAAAAACAGACCACTTTAAGGTTCCATGTAATAAGTTATTTCCCCACAACCCCTTTAACAGGTCTCTGGATCATCAGACTTTACTTCCAAAGGTTGAAATGAAAAATGAAAAGAAATTCACACGTTTTTGATGGACCTCATCAAGCATATGTAAAATTAACGAAGTGAGGAAGTAAGGTGGGAGAGAATATAAGATATGAGTGGGTTAGGTGTACCATTTCAATTCCTTATTCTTAACCCCACTGTCTGTCGGCTAGACGTTGCTTAAGCCTAACGCGTCTTGTCTCTAGATATAGATGGGTAGGGGGTGAAGACCGACATTAAAGGAAGAAGCTACAGCAACCCTAATAAATTACATTCCACGAGGACAGGTTTCATTCAAATTCTTAGACGCTGTTAATTCGCGTTACTTTAAAGGGCATATTTGGGAGGTTATGGTTTGATGTAAATCTAAATGTCTAAACAATCTACGAAGAATTTAATTTGAAGTTCGTTGGAGTTTTGGGTATTTTCTATGAAACAGTCGATTGGAAAAACTCATAGACAGTACATTGAAAGAGTAATAAATTTTATATTTAGTAATCTTTTTTTTCTAAACTTTTGTCCTATTGATTGTTAAGTTGACATCTATTCGTTTGATTTTTGTTCATTAAATAAACTCGTGGTTGTTTTTAGGTACCCAATTATCAACGGTTATTCCAATTTAAATAATTTTATCATCAATAATGGGGTAGTATATTTCAATTTGAATTAAATTCCCAATTTAAACTTTACCTCCGTGCTATTTAAAACTCACTTCCAATTGGAGAATATTAGAGGAGAGATTTGGATAAAATGTCACTAGGAGAAAATTAGGTCCTTCTTTTACAATCTTTTATATATCCATACTCATATACACTTCTACACATGTCTTAAACCCCTATCTATATCCACATAGCTATGTCTCACTATATACCTATGAGTTCTTATATACACCTGCACACACATCCACACCAAAAACTATATGTATATTCCCATATTTACACATATACACCTGCAGAGAAACACATACCCACATATCTACATACATATCTCCACATGCACTTATACTTACGTATATACATATATACACATAAAATCACCTGCTTATCCATATACATCCATGTACATACGCACATATACATTTACACACATATATATATGTATACACATATACACATACACACACACACATATCTATGCATACATACATACACACATACATATACCTACACACACATACATGCATATACATGCATAATATGCAGCATATCTACATACACATATGCGTTAATCTGCACGTACACATATATACAAACGTACATGTCTCTATCCTCATGTCCACCCATACACCCACTTATGCCTGCATTCGAAGACTATATCAGTATTTAATTACATTATGGATACCCAAATCGTATACTTATCCATATCTTTACACATATATTACCCTCTCTCTCATATCTATGGCAAAACATATAGGTACCCATCTAATTGTACACCTCCACACTCACATAAAAAAACCCAAAAAACCCTGGTATGCCTCTTTTTCCATATAAAAACATATACATGTACATATCAACAGGTGCATCAGTGTTCAAGTATATTACCATAGTTGTATACATATAGTCATGTGTTGGCGCTCATGCGTGCATAGTAATATTTCTAAAAACAAAGGGAACAAAAATCATTCAATATTGTTCTTCCTATATAATTATTTCTCAATGTATTTGCTTAGGTTTAGGTTGTTTTTGTGCCGGCATATATATATATATATATATATATATATATATATATATATATATACCACCACTAATTCGGTATACGTAAGCTTTAAAATTAATTTTTCTTGAAGCTTTCATTTTAGATTTAACTGAAAGCTGAAGGATTTAAAATTTACTAATTCCAGTAAGTAAAACACTATGTGTTAAATCAAATTAATCTGATTTTAAATAAATATTACTTATAGCATAAAATGTTGTATACAAATATTTCTTAACTTCTTGTTTTTCAGACGTGTTAATCGAGTTATTGACAGCGGATTGACAGCCGAACGTGTTCATCGTTAAGTATAGAAGAGCAGACGATAAAGTTTATATGGGGGAGAAACCTTAAAACACGTGACCTTTTAATAATAGATTTATCGGTTTGTACAACTATACTTCAGAAATTCTGCACGTATATACACATGCAAAAACAAATCGAAATTCTTTAAAAATATTCTGAGTCGTCCGATTGTAATAAGCTTTACAATATACTAGTAAATATAGTTTTACGAAATAACAATATTTCCTAAGAATTATCACACTGAACATGAATTTTAAAAGATTTAAAATCTTCATAAATTATTCAATTTAAAATTGCAAAAAAGAAAAAGAAATCTTGTAAAGTTTCATTTTTCGTAGAAGCTTTTTTCTTCAGACAATAAGATCTCATTCATAAAAGCACTTAAAAGCTCGTCTAATTAAATAATGTCTTAGTTTTATTGTAGTTATTATTTTTCGATTCAGAATAGATTTTCGTTAAGACTGGGTCCAATTTTGCAAAAAAGAATTCGGTGATTTAAATTCTGATTTTAACTAATATAGTCGCTAAAAATTATTACGTTGAATTTCTCAGGTTTTCATAAAATTAAGTAAGAGGCCTAAGTACATGTAAAAAATATTTTTGCCAAGATTTTCTAATAAAAAAAAAATCAAAAATAATTTATTTCATTTGTGAATACGTCCTGAAAAGTTAAATCCGACAATTACTTGATTTTTTCAAGAATTTCCAAAATAATATGTCTGTCACCGCATAAAGGTGGCCAAAATTTGCTATGCTAAAAGTTAGTTCAATCGCTGACACAAAAAAATGTTTTAATCGAAATCTCGAATGTTCTAAAAATGAGTTAAATATTTAATTAGATGATCAAAAAATAAATAATATCATAACGATTTTCATAATAAAACCCTGTTTTCATTACGTTTGGAGTATTTTTTTCATCATTATATATATATATATATATATATATATATATATATATATATATATATAACTTAAAGAAAAACAGACCGCTTTAAGGTTCCATTATAATAATTTATTTCACCAGAGCCCTTTTAAGGGACGCTGAATCATCAGATAACACTCCCAAAAGTGTAATGAAAGATGAAATGAAAATTCATACTTTTGACGGGTAGTATCAAGTTTATGTAATTTAACAGAGAGGGTAGGGAGGAGTGGTGGCGGGTGAGACATGGTTGAGTTTAGAGAAGGTTTATTTTAATATTTCTTTCAATCATACTTAGTATTGGGGGATAAGGAATACGGAAAAGTTATCGACGCGATAATTTATAAACACACACACACACACACGGAGATAGATAGATAGATAGATAGATAGATAGTGTGCGGACATAAAAAGTAAACACTTCATAGTGACTGACAGTTTCACGCCTTAAGCGACCATGTTTGCGTAGTAATAATATAGGATTTTTTGGAAGTAAAATATTTAATTAGAACAGCGGAAAAGGTATAATTAAAACGGCCAAATAGGAAAACAAGTATTAATACAAAATTAGAAGCAAGAAAGCAAAAAAAAAAAAAAGACAAGAAACACTTTTCGGAAAAGTTTTTAATGACAGGACACTTCGTCTTAGGTAGGCGCCTTCAGGGCAGAATCTACCAAATACACGAAGTGGAAACGCATTGTCACTGAAAAAATTTCAACAGTCTCATTTCTCTAATTTTGTTCGGATTGTATATCCTACTAATATACATGTATGCATATATATATATATATATATGTATGTGTGTGTGTGTGTGTGTGTGTGTGTGTGTGTGTGTGTGTGTGTGTGTGTGTGTGTGTAAGCCAATAAGTGTGTGTCTGTGAGAGAGGAACAATGTTACTAGAAATCGTTTAATGATGCTGGCACCAGAGAACCATTTTTCTTTCTTTTCTGTTTTTGGGAATGAGTTGTTTTTTGTCCATTGCGAAGAAAACAACTAGACTACAATTTCATATAAAGAACCACCATGAGCAAAAAAAAACATTTTAACAGTACGAGGAGCTGCCGAAGGAATGTAGGGTATCAATGTACTAATAGAAGTCCTTCACCAAACTGATCACGTGTACTGCAGCGTAGTGACAGGGACGGGACAGACGGTTGTTGTGTTAACATAGTTATAAACGATTTGGTAAACACCCACATATCATTTGAGCGAGATTGTAGATCATTCCAGTCAAAATATATAACGATTTACTAAGCGTAGCTTACATGTGGCACGAGGCCGAAAATATAGAGTACCCAGTGAGGATCAAACTCACTACTCAAAATATATAAGGATAAATATATATATATATATATATATATATATATATATATATATATATATATATATATATATATATATATATATATAACTGACATTCGGTTTAAGTCAATTTTCTAATTAATAAACACCTGCACACGAACAACCCAAAATAGACTCACCCGCCATTTTCCATGTATGAGGGTGCGGCAAATCATTTCTTAATCAGACTACCCACACATATGATTTTATCAGGTCATCCAATAAGTTCTGTCCGAATTTTAATTTTTGTTAAAATGAACGAAATTTAAAGACTATTTTATAATGTCTAATGGAACTGAACATGATTTTTATGTTTAGATGCATTTAAACTGATCAAAATTTATTTCAGAGAACAATAAAATTAAATTTTGTTTGATTAAAACCCTGCTAACATGGAAGTACCCAAGAATCATTTGAGGCACATAATGCTTTATGAGTTCAAGAAAGGAAACTCAGCAGCCGAAGCGGCTAGAAACATTCACTCGGTTTATGGAGAGGAATGTGTGAATGAAAGAACTTGCAGAAGATGGTTTGCAAAATTCAGACGTGGAGATTTCACCCTTGAAGGTGAAGATCGAATCTGACGTCCAGTTGAGTTTGATGAAAAGCTTCTTGAAGCAGTCCTTGAAGAAAATCCTGCTTTATCAGTTGAAGAATTGGCAGTGGTTCTCAGTTCAAACCATACAACTGTTCATCATCTTCAACAACTTGGAAAAGTTCTTAAACTTGGAAAATGAGTACCTCGTGAATAGTCTGAAAACAACCTTAAATCCCGAGTTGACATCTGCTCTTCTCTCCATTCTCGCCAACTTGTTTCACCTTTTTTGGATAGACTTGTGACTGGCGACGAAAAATGGATCTTTTATCGAAATGTTAAGCGTCGTAGACAGTGGCTTGGTAAAGGGGAAGGACCCCAGCCACAGCCGAGAAGGGAACTTCATGGGCAAAAGGTTCTTCTTTCAATCTGGTGGGATCGCCAAAGAATTTGAATTCTTTGAATTCTTACCACCTAATGCAACAATTAATGCTCAAATATACTGCCAGCAATTAGAGCGTTTGTGCCAAGCTTTGAGATAAAAAAAGACCTGCTCTAGTGAATCGAAAAGAGGTGATGTTTCATCAGGACAATGCGTTACCCCACACAGCAAGAATCACGTCACAAAAGATCGAAGAACTTGGTTGGGAGAAAATTCCTCATTTACCTTATTCTCCCGATCTTGCTCCTTCAGACTACTATTTGTTTCGTAGCTTACAGAATCATTTGGAAGAAACAGCTTTTGTAAGACAGGATGTGGTTAAAACTGACATTTGTGAGTTCTTCGAATCAAAGCCAAAAGAATTTTACGGTAATGGAATTAGTAAGCTTGTTAATAGATTGAAGGAAGTTATAGATAATCAGGGAAAATACATTGTTGATTGAATCTGTAATTAAATGTAACATTTGGTCACTTGTTTTCTTTATTCAAAATTTGGACAGAACTTATGGGATGACCTGATATTATAATGGTGAGGGATTGTACAGAACCTTTTCGTTTCTAGTGCCATGCGTGATACACACTCAGGCGATCATGTATCTTTCGATACATCATTGACTAGGCAGATTTTTCCGCAGTAGGTTGCCATTTCTTTCTTCAGTAGAACAGTTACCATCCAAGGCTATAGAACTCGGTCTGACCTGCTATTTACCCATAGCTGGATGGAAAAGAAGAGGATCCATACCTTTCCCAAGGATATTAGCACCTAAGTGAATGTAATGGATTCGACTGGAATCGGCTTCTCGATTCCTCATTTCTCAATCCGAGCCGCTATCGCTATCGTGAAAGAAGAACTTTTTGCCTCTGAAATTCCCTTCTCGGCTGTGGCTGGGGTCCTTCCCCTTTACCAAGCCACTGTCTACGACGCTTAACATTTCGATAAAAGATCCACCGTGCCGTAGACTAACTACATACTTTGGCAAGAACCAAATACTGAAAACTGGTGGATATGATCTTTCATAAGGTCTCCAAACGCCCTACTTCAGTTTTTGAAATCAGAGTTGTCTTTCTCGTAGACTAGTTGCCAACCAAGGCTGAAAATCACTGCCTGACATACGATTTAACACATAGCTAAGTGAGATGAAGAAATGGATTCATACTAATATATGAGTGTTTGGGCATAAATGAGTATAACAAACTCGACTAGAATTCGATCTTGTTTCTCTGATTTCTCTTCCCATAGATATATATATTATATCAGAGATACACACACACACACACACATATATATATATATATATATATATATATATATATATATATATATATATATATATATATATATATATATTGTTTTTAAAATGATGGAGCATATTCTTTAAAAGGAACCTTTTTCGTCTAACACTTCTTCAGAATAATTCATTGGAAAAGAACTCCTTTCAGTTTACTTGCTTCCCTGATAACTGCAATCTTCAAAACTTTCAATGCAACGTCAATCGCCACGTTCTGTCTTCGTGAATCCAGTTGATATTTTGTTCTCTCCTCAATCGTCCCAATTTTCAATATTCTCTTTCATTTTCATTACCTGTACACCCCCCCCACACACACACACACACACTGAGTACCAGTAGCATTCTCAGCTTGCTTGGAGTGAAATGATTAAAAAAATGCTGTGTGGATTTTTTTGCTGAATAAAACAAAATCAGGGTGCAAAAAAAAATGGGCGATCAATGATAGCTGTTGTTTTTGCAAATAGATATTTCGATTGTCCCAGTAAGTGATTATAAAATCAATAATGTTGATTGTAAGACTTCTGATGAGAAACGATAAGATTAAAATTGATGAATATGATGAAGTTAGGAAAGAAAATTACAAATAATATGTAAATTAATGATACTGGTTGCGGGCAAAAAGGAAACACACCGGCCATGCATGAAGAACAACAATTGTGCAATGTCAATAACAAAGTGGCTCAATCTCTACTACTCTTGCTGCTTCTACTGTGGCAGCTGTTGTTAATGATGATGATGTTGTTGATGATGATGATGATGATGATGATGGTGATGATGATGATGATGATACAAAAATGTAGAGGTTTGACGGAAACAGGAGAGACCATTCAATGTGGGATAAAAAAACACACACACACACACAAAATACTGCAAAATTGCGCATATCGTTTACCTAATCATTATATTTTTCCAACGACAAAAAAAAAAGACACAAGTTTTTCCAAATTAATATTGGTCTCAGGGCGATAACCTAAGCATTACTCCTTCTTCAGGAGACGGTCGGGGTCATTACGAATCGTTCCTGAAATTTTAAGTGCAAAGAGGTGCTTGGGGCTTTTTTTGAACGGCTTCCAAATCCGATTATAAATTTTGTACCTTTTGTCAATTACTCTGCGATTGGGAGCATGAATATATACCTACCTTCCTATCCATACCTTAATGTGAGGTGAAAATTGTATATAACGTCTCTTTCCTGAATTGGGATAAGTTCACTACCTGAAGCCTGAAGCGTTCGAGAAGGGGAAAGATCGAGAAGGCTCGAACAATTTTTTGTCCCTGGTCCAATTACGCCTGGGATCCCACCCCACTTTAAATTCAACTCTCTGCCACATTCTGTGCGATTGGGAGCATGAATATATACCTACTTACCTATGCCTGCTAGATTGTGGAGTGAAAATTATATAATAATGTACTCCAGCCATAGGTAATACGTCTCTATCGGGAAGGAGGCAAACTTCCTTACCTGAAGCTTGGGGTGTCCCCATCTAGGGAGCTTGAGCAATTTTTGCCTCTGATCTGATTACGTTGGGTTCCCATATCACTTTAAACTCGACCCTGTATCACATTCTGTCCGGTTAAGATGAAAGCAGGTACATATTAGCTGATATAATGTACTCACGTTTCTTCGTTATGGATTCTGTGCTTGAGGAATACGAAAGAATCATTCACCTGAAACGTTATGGTAAAATATATTTACCACACGTCGAAACAAAAGTGGAACGCACGGTCTTTTTAGTGCGAGCTAACACTTATGCCCACCCCATACAATTATACGATTTAAAGTCGCAATATTTGGTGTGTCATCCAGAAAACTATTCTCCCAGCTGTTGCAACAGACACTGATGCGTGTACCTGATTAATCTTACAGTATATCTCAGTTTAGTCCTGACTGTTCCAGTTTGATGGGCCTGTCTTTCTTTCTTTCTATGTGCCGTATCCTTTTAGGTCTTAGGCGATCATGGGTCTCCACCTCCCTTGCAGCTCTCAACAAGTTCCTTCCCTCTGCCACCTCCCGCAGACCACGTTCTGTCATCCACTTGCTTAAGGCCGCTAGTTATGTCATGATGTTTTCTCTTGTCTCTCTTTCTCTTTATTCGACCCGTAAATATCAGATTCTCCAGGCCCTCCTTCCTGATGGTGCCATAATTAGCAATATTGTGTGTGTGTTCGTGTGTCCGTGCGCGTGTTTGTTTGTTGCCCTTCTAGCTTAATTGGTGTTGAGTCATAAAATCAATTTATTATGCATTCACACGATTAGACCAAAAAAAGAAGTATTACTGCCATATCAAGGCTGGAGCCGCTGGAGCCGCTGAACCTTCGCAATCCTTCTGCGATCGAGGCCAAAACCGTCTTGTAGCGAAAAACATAGTCTCCGCGCTGCAACCAGACAGAACGTCAGAAACCTGTCGCCACTCTATCGCTATTCCCATGGTAAATATTCAGACGAGCTCCATTCTTTATTTCCACCAGTTCAGACCTTCACAGCTCGGGGTACGAGTCGCCATGCTACGTCCACGCAGTCGAATCTTCATTTCCTCCGTATTCCAATTGTAAGGAGTAAGTTCAACTTAAACACATTCCCCAAAAGCCGCTACTTTGTGTTAGTGTGTGGATGCTTTCCTGAACACTATAATGTTAACCTATTCAAGCCAAAGGATGCTTTCCTGAACACTATAATGTTAACCTATTCAAGCCAAAGGTCAATCGTTGTCCATCCCCAGAATCTTCACTTGCTACTACCTTCCATAACATTCTCTATGTCACATTTCATTCAGTAAATTTGAGTGGTTCTCGGGTTTTGTATTGGGTGAATTACAGTAAAATAAAGCTATAATACTCATGACACTACCACTTTTAATATCTTGGGGACGGACCTCTGTTCACCCGCTGTATAAATGCAAGACTAACAATAAAAGAGTGAAATCAGCAGAACGAACAATAACATAATATCTAATTTGATTTTATTCTTGCAAACTAGACTTTCTTGTTCCAGACTCCTTCGTTGTTATAGGGAAACAGAATGCCGAAATTTTAATATTAATACAAAAATACGAACCGTAAGAAGTGATACTGCCTCCAATTCACGGAATCTCTTAAATTCTTTTATTTTTAAATTATTGAACTGATGTTTTAAAAATCGTTTTGAAAGAAGACAATTAAATGTGAACTTGTGGCCTTTGGTCAGATTTGACTAAATACAATTATACTAAAACAATTATTCTCCTCACATTCGTATCTTATTAATGAAACAGAAATTCGACATCCTTTCACATGAAAATTGCTAAACGAAAAAAAAATTACAAAAAGTATTCACACAAAACTTTTTTTCGAAACTCAGCTATTTTCACTGAAAATTGATATTGCAAAAATAGTATCCATCTTTTTTACTTAGAAAATTAAAAATAAACAAGCCTTGCGAGATACTTATATCATTTTGGGGGGATACTTAATTTCCTATATATATATATATATATATATATATATATATATATATATGATAAAAATATACTTCAAGGTATACTATATTTATCGGTAAAAGTCAGGCAAAGAGCGTATACAAATATAACAGTGTATGCCGACATATATATATATATATATATATATATATATATATATATATATATATATATATATATATATATATAGTTTACTGATCAAATGTACATCAAATATAGAGCGGCATCCGACAGGATGTTAAAATAAAAGAATAGAAAGCGTATATCAATGTGTATTTAAAACACGCACACAATTACAAATACACATTACCACCCGTTGATCACTTAAACCTGCAAGAATTTTCACAAACCAATACACACAGAATTATACACGGTTTTAATATACGTAACACATATCTGAACAATGAGAAGTGACTCAAACATAACGGATTATATCACCGTATTCTATCTTTTTGTCTATTTTCTCTCAATCTCCGACGAAGCTTTAATAAAAGTGTAACATGTTAGATTGATATACGTTTCCTATTTGTTATATTATTTTGTTATATACATATATATATATATATATATATATATATATATATATATATATATATATATAAACTTTTTGCAAGATACTTAATTATATTGCAAATACTTCTTAAATTAATTTCAAGATTTATCTCTTTCCTTATAAGGCGAAATTCGGTATTCATTGGCCAAGCAACTTGTACTACTGCCGCTTGAAATTCATAAAATCTTTCTCTTAAAACAATTTTTCAGGAAAATCAGTCAGTTATATGTTATGCGTGATATATGACTGACGAGGCAGATTTTTCCCGCAGTAGGTTGCCATTTCTTTCTGCGTAGACCAGTTTCCATCCAAGACTATAGAACCCGGTCTGTCCTGCTATTTACCCATAGCTAGGGGGAAGAAGAGGATTCATACCTTTCCCAACGGTATTAGGACGTAAGTGAATGTAATGGATTTGACTGGAATTCGAACTCGGTTCTCCGATTCCTCAATCCGAGCCGCTTATCTATTACTCCACCTCAGGAAAATAGGTTTCTTAAATCCAGTCGTAGATATCGATATTTCCACTATTGTTGTGGGTTTTCTTTCTTCCTAATCTTTTATTTGAAGTAGCGTGGAAACTAATCATCTTGATGATGTCATTATTTTCTGTTCGAGTTACATGTGATATCCATTTTAGCTATTGCAGCTGTTGAAAGTCCTCAAGTGGTTTCTACTATTTGAAACACTTCTTTGTTTGTGATGATTCTATAGCGCTAGTCTCCAAGTTTCGATGGCGTATTTTCTTCACTGAAACCAATAGGCTTCACTCGCTGCGCCAAATACTGATAAAAATAAAAGGGATTTAACTTAAGCGATGGGCCAATAGCTGTTTTCACGTCAATCCAACGCTTTTATATGCCCTTCCATCATTTCAGAGACTCCTTATATGAAAGAATGCCTGTTCCGGTTTCGTTAGATGGACATAAACAAGCGTGCATGTCTTCGAGCGCGTGCACGCACATATACACCCAAGAGAGGTGCACAGATATACATATATATACACACACGTACAGAGAACAGAGAAGCACACACATACAATACACAATAACACATACGCACGCACATATACACATACACATTCTCGGATTTCCTCCTAGCTACGTCGACAAGCTAAACAAAAGTCAATACCGTGACTAAATTCCAACTTCAATTTGATATGTTATCTCAAAATTGAAACTTGGTTTTTAAACAAATGCAGGTGATTGATTTTTTTTTTTCTTTCATTTTTTTTTTTTTTTCTTTTTTTTTTTTTGCGTGAATTTAAAAGTTGGACTTTCGGATAGCGCCGAAAGTGAAATCGGAGTGTCGAGTTCAAATCTTGGTCGAGTCTGTTTTATTCATGTGACATTAATGCCGTTGGAAAAGCATGGACCTACCTTCCTTGGGCAACCAGTCTAGGCGAAGGAGAACTCTGTATTCAACCCCTGTTAACAATAGGACAGACTGTATAAATCATACTATCACTCTAAGAGAAGAATGAATCCTTCTACTTCAAGGTAGGAGTTAAATAGTATGACATATTGGACTCTATTGCCTTAGGTAGTAGACAGTCGAGGTAGACAGTCGCGGAAAAAATGAGGTCTGAATTCAAACGTCTGTAAATGATAGAGCAGACTGAGCTCTCTTGTCTTAGAAGAAGAAAAATTCAAATGCTCGTAAAATATTAGGGCAGATTGAGCTCCCTTGGGTAGCAGTAAGTCGAGGGAAAGGAGAGCTCTGAACTCAAACCTCGGTAAATAATGGGGTAGACTGAATTGAAAACCCTGAATTTCAAAATAGAGAAAACTACTCACTTCGCCCAAAGAGGCATGAATCCATCTTCCTCCATCTGTGCGTTAAATAGCAGGGCAGACTGGACGATCATGCCTTGTGTAAGAAAGAGAACTAAATTCAAGTCTCCGTAAATAATAGGGCTGGCTGAGCTCTATTGCTTTGGTTGGTAGTCAATCTAGGAGATTGACAACTCTAAAAATCAATGGACTCAATCAAGATATCTAGACAGGCCGCTGCTGCAGAATACATGGTACCCTACGATACTAATGCGTTTGCAGCAATCGGGACAAGGATTGTGACAAGTTGGGAATGGGCGATTGTTCTTAAATTTTCAAATTTTAATTTTCTTCCTGGACGCTGGAATCTGTCACTCTAAAAAACATTACTAGGTACGTAGGAACACATCTATTTCTATACCTGTTCTTTGATCAGAAAACGCTATCACTACCCTGTAAAAAAACAAACACAGTATTTACCTTTCACTGTATCAGCAATTATTATTATAATTATTTGCAAATAAATAAAACCTCTCCATAAATGGAATTTTGATACACTTGAAGTAATTTCCTTTACGAAATCGATTCATTCAGAGAGACCTGTGATGCTGATTTCTTATTATCTATATCTATAATTCTCAAAATGTGTGTGTGTGTGTGTGATCGGATGTTGTTTATGCGTTTCCACAGTTTTCATCCCGATTTCGATGAAATTTTGTTTGTTTCATGAATAATTCTTCAGTGCCGGTTTTGAGTCCAAATTGCTTGTGGCATCGACTCTCCACTACTTCCTGTCCATTATACCTCACAGCAACGTTTTACTATTTACTATCTGCTCTTGGGTATATATCTATATCTATAATTCTCAAAATGTGTGAATGTATGTGTGTGTGTGTGCGTGCGTGTGTGATCAGATGTTTTCTATGCGTTTGCACAGTTTTCATCCGATTTTTTTGTTTGATAGATAATTCTTCAGTGTCGGTGTTGAGTTCAAATTGGCTGGAAAAAAATTACAATCTTGAAGCTGAAAAACTTTAAAAAACTGATTTTTTACACTTTGCGCAAAAATCAAAGGCAAAATTTAATGTCTGTAAAAAAACAGCGTACACTCAATCTAAAGAGTTGAAATCTAACGACAGAGATTATTAGAATTATAAAAGGTGTATATATTATATATAAAAATTATATATTATTATTATGACGGTCCATGGAAGAGGTTCCTTCCTTGCAAGATTAAGAACGCAAAAACGGCCCTTTTCAGCCCCCCATTCAAATTGTTAACTCCCTATTTGGGGATGTGCCTCAGTTGCACCCAATTGTTGTTACTAATATTGACTTTCGGGTGGGCTGTCTTTAAACTTAAACTGATCCAAATGAACGTCAAAAATTTCCAGTAATGAAAGACCCGGTCGAAGCCGGGTTTTACTGCTAGTTATTATTAAGTCGAAAACCGAATTAAAAGTTGTTCATTTTCTAAATTAGCATATTTTAAAAGTGTTGTGCTAACAACATCCGCGATGGAAACAGCTAACGAGCTTGTGTAGATTGATGGTAGAACAAAGCGTGGGAAGGATAGCAAGGAGACAAACATTACCCAAATCTACGAAAGACAGGACGTTGTGGAGAGCCATGATAGCTTACGTCCTGAAGCGACACTTCACATAAAAGAAGCATCTTCACCAGTTTGCGACATTTCCTATATGAACACATAGACAGTACAAGAATGGAAAAAAAAACTTCAAAGCTACAAAGGATAGGAAATTGTGGAGGACCATTATCGTCCAAGTTCAGAAAAGACAAAGCACATAAAAGAAATATCTTCCCCAGTTTGAGATATTTTCTTATATGAACACATCGATAGAACGAAAATGAATAAAAAACTTCGAGCTACAAAGGATAGGAAGTTGTAGAGGACCATGACCTTCCACGTCCAGAAAGGACACAGAACCTAAAAGAAATATCTTCACCGATTTGCAACATTTTCTTATACGTAGATCGTACGAGAATCAGGAAAATGTGGGAATATTTTTTCAGGATGTGTCAAATTAGAAACAATAATAATGGTTATTTTTAATTATGGCAATTACTGGAAATCATTGTTTTGGGTCATGTACGTTGCTGTAAAAAAAAAATTAAATTTGTGAAACAGAAATTACGTGCAATATAATTCAAATTCGTGCAAACTTTCAATAAATTTGTCTAAAATTGGTGGTGTTGAATAATATTCGGTTATTTAATCTATCGCCGCTTTCAAACTTTCCCACATAAGCCATGATTGTTGCCACTGACCCGGGCTTTTAACATCAGGTTAAATGTCTACATTTCCGGTGGTGTTTCAAATGAATTACCACTTGAAAACAGATAGCAATGTTTCAACAATCGGAAACCAGACTAACAAAGCAAGCACTTATAAATCGTTCTTTTTACGCATTCAACTCATGCAATAGAATTTTTTTGTTTTTATTATTATTATTATCATTATTTTTTTTTTTTTTTTTCATGGGGTGTCGTTAAATTTGCTATGAACCGTGAATTACTTATGGGAAAAAGTAGAAATGACAAAATATTTTAAGATAGGATTTTAAGCATCCAATTATATCAGGGCGTGTATTTATTAAAACAAACCCGTCAAAATTTGTATATGTAAACGTCACATATATAATGGATAGGATTTATCAAACAGAAACCTCAAAACTTTTCTTCACGTATAACGGTATGACTCATTTCTGTGTATATTTGTCTGCTTGGATGGCTTGCTAATACTGCTAATGCCTATTGCTGACGCGTGCTCGGGCACATCTGCATTTTTTTTCAACACCTACGGAGCAAGCCTGTGGTTTATACTATACTGTTGCAGGATCTTAGTTATAGGTACTAGGAGAGAGCGCATAATTTGGCGTGATCACCAGTTTGCACAAGAGCAGTACACTCAAACCCTCGATCACGATGACTTGTGACTGCATTCTGGCAAAAACTCCGACGGCTTATAAACAGTTTTGCGTAACAAATTTCACTCTCAAGGCTTAGGTCAGGTCTATATTATCAAGAAGTCACCTCCTTGACAACATATATAGATAGATAGATAGATAGATAGATAGATAGATAGATAGATAGATACTCAAATGGATAAATATAAATAAATGTACGTGTACGTGTTCAATTACAAATAAATACATACATACACACACACACACACACATATCTTTTGGCGTAAGAAAAACAGGACTTAATGCTAAATAACAGAGCTATTAAGTATATATTAATAAATATACATAACACCCCACACGGACAGTACAAATCGGAGTTTGATGCATAATATATATATATATGTATATATACATATGTGTATATATATATATAGAGAGAGAGACAGATAGACAGACAGACAGACAGAGACGGAGACAGAGACAGACAGAGAGATAGGCAGCATATCTTCATTCAAGGATGCTTACTTGAATAATCTGGATATATATCTATTTATTTTTATTTTGATCCTCTCAAATTCTCTTATAGATTTCTTAATGTTTATATTAAATTTTAAATTCATTAAGGAAGGAGCCGTATTTTTTTTTTTGTTTTTTTGTAAATACTTTCAATCTCGTTCGAGATTATCTTCAGGGGGAATTGCTGAGACAAAAAGAAATTAATTTAACTGATAGTCGTGACTTTTTTTTTTTTTTTTTTTTTTTTGCAAACACTCACAAACGCACTTGTTTAACTGTTTTAGCGATCTTGCGTTTTTCATGCTTATAATCTTGGAGGTAACTTTATCTATATGATTGTAATATTTTATAAAAAACATTTTTTAAAACATTACTAATATAAGCATTTTAGAACTTTGATGCTGTACTCATAACTAACCTTATTTAGTGTTGGTTGTTTACTCCTTATAAAGAGGGCCTCGATATATATACATATATATATATATATATATATATATATATATATATATATATATAATTTTACCTTAGGCAATGCGATGCTGCCACAATGATTCACTGGGTAACTGAGAGTGAAAGACTATGAGAAAACTTCCATAAGGGGGAATAAAAGAACAGGTTTCAGAAAGACAAAAGATAGCGATTGACGTTGCATTTAAATTTTGGAATATTGTAGGTAGCAAAGAAGTAGGAAACCAGAAAAGAGTTCTACCGTCTGAGGACAGTGCAGAGGATTCGGAAATAGTTGAATGTTGATTACGAAGGTGTTTGGATGTGGCCACTAGTGATGGCGATTTTGTGTCTCCAATCATCTTCCCGCAGGGCCTCAGAATCAACACGGAGGCCTACATCAAGTGCCTTGAGGAGTTAGTACTGCCCTGGTTCAAGAGGGTGACTGGTGGAAGACCCTATATCTGGCAACAGGATTCTGCACCATGCCACACAAGACAGAGAACTCTGTCATAGCTGTCAGACAATTTCCGCGACCACATAACCCCACCAAATTTTAATTCAGTCAGTTTAACGATTTCATATATATATATATATATATATATATATATATATATATATATATATAGTGTAAAGTAAATTTTGGTCGTATTAGAGAGAATGGAAGCAATAATAAATGTTGTATTATAGTTCCAATTGTAAAATCAAATGCTCTAATTGTGTATATTTCTGGCTCTCTATCGTTGAATTTATCGTCACTACCATTATTCCGCTTAGGTTTTAGCGGTGACTAAACACCAATCGTTACTAAGGGTGCTCAAAGTGGTCGATATTGATCACTGGTGTTCGATAAATGCCTAGGAGAGCCAAAAGGGGATTGCTAGATGCTTAGAAGTCAACAGGGGTCTATAAATAAATCGTGGCGACTTACGACTCAAATTCAACAATTTCCAATTTTGGTGACCCGAGATGTAAATGTTTTGAATATAGAAATGCACAATAAACAATGAGGATTTACATCGGTCTAGGGTGCCCTCCATCCAGAGATGCCGTGTCATCACCGCACTGGCTGTATAAAGCGATATCAAGCCCTGATCGCCCCATAGTGCTAGATGGCCGTTGACCCTATCGTCCGCACATTGACAAGTCATATTTTTAACCCTGCTGGGTGTCTCGCTACCCTCCTTAAGAGAAAAGTCTAGTGGAGGACAATTCTAGTATACGTGTTCCCAATTGCAAATGGAAATAAGTCCCTGTTTTCCCCCAGCAACTTCCCAAAAAGCGGTTATCTGAAACACACATAAACTGAGATCCATCCAACAAAATATCTGAAAATCAAATATTTGAAAAAAAAACAGTTTACTAAATTTATAAGCTTAGTTTGTTTTTTATTTTGTACTTTTTAATTAAAATTAAATAAGTAGTTGATATATTTAGTGAAAAGAATTTTTAAATATTTCATTTTGAGACATTGTGAACAATGGAATATAGAAAAATGGGTCAAAAAACGATGAAATGTGTCGTCTTTGTCAGTAAGAAACGCAATTATAAGACAACTCTTTCTGGATCGGAACAAAAGGTGGTAGAGTTTTTTAAGAGAATTTCTAAGACAATATTTAGATATTTGTACCTAGATATATTTAAACTTATATGAGAATTTTATTCCACTATTTTCCGCCATATTTGAGGCACCTACATTATTCTATCGTTCCAGAATTTGGCATTTTTCTTAGTGATAACCTGGTGTAAGTAGGTTTTACAGACTTCCAGAGAATTTAGTTTTTTTTCTTTAAAGAGAACTCTGTAGGGATCAAACTAAGTAGAAATTCAAATGGGCCAGGTCACGTTAGTACGTTCACTCTAATAGGGTAACCGAACCCGGCTTTAACAAATTTCTGTCTGGTTTTCAAAGAGACGTGAGAGTCTGCCACTGTCTTGATGGGATAGGATACAATTCTGACTGTCTAATTCTGGATGTTTTTCATCGATTGTTGCCTTTAATTGTTTCAACTGAAAGCAACACTTGCCTGAATTCAATCTCTGATTTCGTAATAGACAATGTCAATTAGTGAAAAGAAAACATGAACTTTTGTCCCACTGCAAGATTGTCTATTAAAATATCGTTTCCAAAATAATTTTAAAAATATTTCTTGTACAGTGAAATCAAACAGTGGAGAAGGCGGATTAGTATGAAAATATTTTATAATGAAAGATAAAAAGTAATCGCAAGTTAAAAAAATTGAGAAGGATGTTTGCACTTTAGTGATCAAAGAAGGGCACTTGCTTAAACTTAAGAACGGCAATCAAACCACTAGCGCTACTTTTAGTTATATTACTTATTCTCTTTAATCTTTACATTGATAATTCACTCCTCTAAGTTCATATCTTTGGCCTCCTTTGTTGGAGAACAATAAGAACAAGAAAAACGATAGATAAGAGAGGAATGTCATAGCAACTGACATTTGCAGTGAAAGACGTTACGGAAGAGACGCTAAGATATTTTCTTCGCTTTACGTGATTACGCAAAGGAAGTGGTTGCAACTACAGACTGGGAAAAAGGAGAACGTAAGCATAGAAAAAAAAGGACAACTAAAGCGTAATTAGAAATAGGGAAAAAGGACAGCTCAAGCATAAAAAGAAATTGGGAAAAAGAGCAAATAAAACATAGTTTGAAATTAGGAAAAAGAACAACTCAAGTATAACTTTTTACATTGTTCGGACTATTGTACTTATATTTATTGTCAGTTTCACGACGTTTCGACTGTTGTGCGCTCCCGCCTTCTTCGGGTGAGTGAAATTTCGAACTGGACCCTTCATTTCGTCCACCAGGGTAGATTGTTCTATCTCCACGTGCCATGCCTCTTCCAGATGTTTCAGTTATCTCCCTTTAACTTCCATGCATTTGTTCACCATTGCAGCAGCCACAACTCTTTGGGTCAAGTCAGTGGAACCAACCAACGCTTTTAACCACTGGCCCATGTATCCTTGTGGATATAAGTGTATGGATTTTGGGGACCAAAAGTCTCAGTATCATTTTCTACCAGAGCTCATATTGCAATTCTGATATTATTGCTTTTCTCTAGCACTCTGTATTACTAGGTCCCATATTGTATTCATTTCTATGCTTTGGCCGACTTAGGAGATTTTTATGGTCTAGCATATGTGCTTATTTCTTAAGTTTTCGGATTTTTCAGTGATTTTCTCTATCTATTATTTCAACCTCATCCCACAGGAGTCTGTGATCTTTCTTTTCCACCAATATGTTGTCAGCTATGCCTGATTTTTCTATTTCTCCTCGTGTTACAACTTTACGATGTTCTGCAGTCTTACTTTAAGGGGGCAACCTGTTTCTCCTTCAGGATGGCGTACACACAGTCCTTAGTCATGTTCTATGGTGGTCTTACTCGGAAGAGGAGTCTGCGATGCGTCGAACCACTTTTGAAAGTCGACCTAATGTTATATGTACCACAGATCTTTTTTTATTTTCTTCGATAATCCCTTCACATAGGTTAGGCAGACCGAAGCTGTTTCCTAAGTGTTGTTATCCCCTTGTACCCTTCTATCCCAGTTTGTCTAAGCTGCTGCCACGTACCCAGAGTAGTTGCTACTTTGTAGGTTGCTGATTATACTGAGCATTTCTTGTTCATATGTCTCTGGGTCACCACTTATGACTTTTTCTCGATGCTGTAAACAGCGGACAATCCCTTTCTTTACACTGTATGGATGGTGGGAGTTGAAGTATTCTCCGGTGAATGTTGGTTTGAAGTATACGGATCTCTAGAACCCATAAACTATTCGAGATATTAGTACATCTAGAAATGCGAGTTTGTTGTCGTTTTCTCTCTCCATTGTGAACTGAATCGATGATCTTATTGTGTTCACATGGTCCAGTAATATCTGGACATCTTCCTGATGTGGCCAAAATATGAAGGTGTCATCCACGTATCTCGGCCATAGGGTTGATTTTAGAAGTATTCCATATATATGTTTGTCATTGCTGGTGATAATGGTGAGCCCATTGCTAAGCCTTTTTCCTGTCGATATATGTCTGATCCCATTCCCAAGTGTGTGCACAGAAAGTCAGCATTTTTATCAGGTTATCTATTGGTATACTGGCTCGTTCTCCGAGGTCAGTCTGTCCTTGACTATCGATAGTGCCTCCGCCGTGGGTACCATCTGGTTGGATTGGATGGGAGCATCTTCGATTATTTCAACGAAGTGTGCGTACTTTCGACATATGAAGGTGACATACAGAGTCTTGGCAGCTAACATTCGGCTGAACGGAATACTGTCTTTGTGGATTTTGGGGTTACTATATATGTGAGGCAGCTTGGCGTAACGCTGCGACAACTGCCTGTATGTCTTAGGTAGGTGTGAAGTGGTCCTTGTTCGTGATTAATATCTGCGACAGTTTTCTTTCTATTTTGTTGAATCTTTCTTTACTTTACTGTAGCTATCATTTCTAATGAGGTCTTCAAGTTTTCCTGTATATTCCGATTTGTCCATCAATACCATCGAATTATTGCCTTCATCTGTAGTGTTCTGATTGGTAGCATCACCAGTTTCGTGATGTTTCATTTAGGTAGGTGGCTCGGCTTTCTCCAGTATCTATCTCACTTCCCATCTTAGATCATCCACCCAAACCTGAGGGATAATCAACACTATTTCCTCGATTCGGGCATAATGTCCAAGAATGCCCTTGATGGTTGCTGTGAAGACATTTCAAGCATAATTAGAAATTGGGGAAAAATAAAAATAAAGCCTTGTTCGAATTTGGAAAAAAAAAGACAATACAGGCATAATTACAAATTGGGTGTAAGTACAACTCAACCATTGTTTGAAATTAGGAAAAAGATCAGCTCAAGTATAATTTAAAAATATGTAAAAGGACAACTCAACCATAAATAGAAATTGGGCAAATGTTCACGTCAAACATCAATAAAAATTGGGAAAAGAGCAAATCAAACATAATTAAAAATTTGGAAAAATGTCAAATCGTGCATGGTTCGAAATTGGTAAAAAGGACAACTCAAGCATTAGTTCGAAATTGGGGAAAGGTTAACTCAAACATAATTAGAATTTAGGAAAAAGGAAAACTCAAGCATTAGTTCGAAATTGGGGAAAGGTTAGCTCAAACATAATTAGAATTTAGGAAGAAGGAAAACTCAAGCATTAGTTCGAAATTGGGGAAAGGTTAACTCAAACATAATTAGAATTTAAGAAAAAGAAAAACTCAAGCATTAGTTCGAAATTGGGAAAAGGTTAACTCAAACATAATTAGAATTTAAGAAAAAGGAAAACTCAAGCATTAGTTCGAAATTGGGGAAAGGTTAGCTCAAACATAATTAGAATTTAGGAAGAAGGAAAACTCAAGCATTAGTTCGAAATTGGGGAAAGGTTAACGCAAACATAATTAGAATTTAGGAAAAAGGACAACTCAAGCATTAGTTCGAAATTGGGAAAACGCACAACTCAAGCATAGTTCAAGATTGGGAAAAAGGACAACACAAGCATAATTAGTAATTAGTGAAAATGACAACTGATACATAATTAGAAATTGGGAAAAAGAATATATCAAGCATGATTAGAGATTTGGAAAAGGACACCTCAATATAATTACAAACTGAGAGAGAGTGATTGCTTGGCCAAGAGAAAGGGAATGCGTAATTTGAACTCAAAACCGGCACTATGAAACAAAGAAATTTCATCGAAATCGGATGAAAACTGTGGAAACGCATAAACAACATTCCGATCACACACACACACATCCATACACACACACACATACATACACATTTTGAGAATTTTAGATATAAACTATTGTAATAATTTAAACTATTTATTTTTATTAATTTCTTTTTTTATGAAAGACTAGCAGCATGGCCCGGCGTTGCCCGTGCTTGATTCAAAAATCGTATCACTCATACAGCAATCGCTATCACTTGACTTAAAATATTTTTGCCCTTCCCTGCCTTTAAAGGAGTTCCCTTTGCCGTGCTGATGTTGCTACATGCCTTACTTCTTGCCTATCTCACACTACGAATTTTTCGAAGCTCTATACTAAACATTAAATCTATTACGAAAAAAGAACTAAACAAAATGAACACAAAAAATGATCAGCTTTAAAAAGGACTCGTAACTGGAAAACCTGAATGAAAAAAGACTGTTAACAAATACTTTTTCACAACCAACCCACTTCTGCGGAATCAGAATCAACGTTGAGTTTAAGCAAGCGAATGAGCCAATTGGAGTAAAGTGCCATGCAGATTTAAAGTTTTCCTACTTGTGACGAATGCAGCTATCGATTTTTTTTTGCATGCTAGCATGCTAGTTAACATTCGTGTCAGTCAACTGTTGGCTCTCACGCTGGCCAATAGAATCTTCCTGCCTATTCGTGGCAGCTAGCTATAGGCTCTCACTCTGGCCAGTAGAAAATGGCCGCAAACTACATGAAAACTGCCGTAGAAGCATGAAAAACCGATTATGTCCAGTATCGATGGGATTTGGGAAATGCAAAGTCGGTCTTGGCCTTCACGCTAACTTTGAGCATGTGCATGTAAATCCGTCGAAAATTGCGGCCGTGCATTCGTTACACACACATACACACACACATCTTGCCTTTTATAGATATATATATATATATATCCAAGAACAGTTAGTAAATAGTAAAACGTTGCTGAATGAACAGGAAGTAGTAGAGAGGCATTGTCGCCAACAATTTGGAAACAAAACCGGCACTCAAGAATTATCTATCAAACAAAAAAAATCATCGAAATCGGATAAAAAACTGTGGAAACGCATAAACAACATCCGATCACACACACACACACACATTTTGAGACTTATAGATATATAGATAGATTGTGAAATAGAACAAGTCAAGCTTAGTTCGAAATTTGGAAAAAGGCAATTCAAGCATATTTAGAAATTGGGAAAAGGGACAATACAAACATAATTAGAACTTGGGGAAAAGGATATTTCAAGTATAATTAGAAATTGGGAAGCTCATCACACAAACATAATTAGAAATTGGGAAATATGACCACTTATGCATAGCTCGAAATTGGGAGAAAGAACTTAAACATAGTTCGAACTTGGCAAAACGCATAATACATTATTACGAATTGGGGAAAAAAGGACAACTCATGCATAATTAGAATTTGTTAATTTTTCAAGCATAATTCGAATTTGGGAAAAAAGAACAACTCAAGCTTAGTTCGAAATTGGGAAATAGAGAACGCACGCATAATTAGAAAATGAGAAATAGGACAATACACGTATAATGAGAAATTAGGAAAAGGAAAACTCGAGCATATTTTGAAATTGGAAAAAGGACAACCCAAGCATAATTAGAAATTAAGGAAACGGACAACTCGAGCATAGTCCGAAATTAGGAAAAGGAACAACTCAAGCCTAGCTCGATATTGGGAACAAAGACATCGCAAGTATAATTATAATTTAGGGAAAAGGGACATCTCAAGGATAATTAGAAATTGGGAAAATTCACAATTCAAGCATAAATAACAATTAGAAAAAGGACAACTCAAGCATAATTAACAATTGGGAAAAATGCCAGCTCATGCATAGTTCGAAATTGATAAAATGAACAACTCAATCATAATTAGAAATTGGAAGAATGTCACCTCAAGTAAAGTTCGAAATTGGAAAAAAAGAACAACTCAAGCATCATTACAAATTGGTAAAAGAACAACTCAAGTAGAATTAGAAATTGGCAAAAAACAAAACTTAAACATAGTTACAACCTTGATATTTCAAAACAAAAACAAAGTACATATAACTCTTTATTACGCAAGAAATCAATTTGTTATTGTTTTTATATTAAGAACAGGACACCGTTATCAAAACGACTAAGAAGTCAATATACTTCTATTTTCATAAATGCCTTTCATAGAAGAAGGTTTGATGAATGCTAATCTACTAAGATTATTCCCAAAATAAATTCTTCTCTAAATTTACCAATGTACCAATTAAACTTAGTAGTTCCTACCGATGTTGTTAACGTTTCATTCATTGTACATTAACACCAGGTGTCTGGTCGATTCTGCTGGGGATCAATTGACAGCAAACCACCTCAAATCTCTAGCACCTTCCTCAGTATTATTGCTGACTCCAACACAATGTCTAAATACTTCTAGGAATTTAGATTCCCTGCCGTCATACTTCTAGTGACGTTAGAATTGGCTTTAACAGCGTTAATTATTGTAGACCTCTTTAGGGATCCGTCGAGATCCTGAGTTTTTTGGGTTTTATTTTTTTGCTTTTCATTTGTACCTTTTTTTTTTAATTTTCTGTCTGTGGTCGGCTGGAATAGTCATGTCCGTTATCTAGTTGATCATGTGTTCGTCCCGATGTCAGGAATTATTACTAAAAATGTTGATTATGAATAGCTTGATTGATTGATTTGTTTTCTACACCTTATCAATGCTTTGCAGATTATTTAAAGCCAGAAAATATTTTAGACTGTAATTAGGGTTTAGTGATACAAGTTTTCATTATTAGCCCATAGCATGGGGAGAATATGTGGATTCATGCCTTTGGCAAGGGTATTTGAGCGTAAGTGAATATAACGAACCTATCGCGAATTTGAACTAGGCTCCCCGATTAACAATTCCGAGACATTATTCATTACACTATTCGCACATCTAATCTTATGAACCTGCTATAATATGTAGTTATCAATGCCGTATGCAGTTTGAAACTTGTCATTTTTAAATAAAAAACAAAGCACAGAAAATTCTTTAAGAAGTCACGGATCGATTTGACACTGTATCCATATTCTAAAATGATTAAAATAATCAATATATTTCGATTCTGATAAATACCATGGCTTGAAGAAAGTCTAATGAATGCTAATCCCCTCCAAATTATTTTCCTGTTTTTAACAAGCGGACAAATCAATTGATGTAATCATCGACATAGCACACTACCCTGTTTTAAGCAGAAACAGGAATATCGATATTGTACAATAGGGTTATGACTTTTTGATTTTTTGTAGAATAATTGATTTCGTGTATTATAATTAGATGAATTTTTGTAAAAAAATAATGAGTTTAATACAGTTTGTTTTAAATGTCACCCTAATACGAAATTTCTAAAATCGTATATAATTACAGTAGTACTATGAGTTTCTAGAGACAGTGAACACCCAGACAATTTCACTATTAACAACAGATCTAAACACCCGGAAACTGATCACAGTCAGCAGAGATGTTATGGATGAGGCTCTGAAAAGCCTTCATATCGCAGCAAAGATCTTGGCAAGACCGAGTAAGGCAATGTGGGACATTTTGTTAGCCTCTGTATTCTGGGGTGAAACGAATGATGTTTCTAACGTTGCTAGCGGTGGCAAGAATAGTGATCTGGATGACGCGAAAGGAGGGAATCTTGCGACACGAATGCTATTCTCATCAGGCTCTGATCAGATTCTTTCAGCATCAGAAAGTGAACATCAGAATTGATGGAAAGCGTTTGGTGTCGACAGATTTCCACGAAAGGTGGGTGAAAGTAGCGTGCTTGTTTCGTGTGAAAAAGACTATCCTTGAGTTCCTTTTTTAAGTCCTCTTCGTCACAACGGGGCGGCTACTTCTGAACCCTCCCCTGGTTAATTTCTTTTTTTATGTACATAGTTGATGTTTGTGAGTGTCGTTCCAGGCCTGTTCTCGGCTCTTTACTTCTGTTATGAACCAAGTTGAGAAAACTTATGGAGCATGTTGCTCAACTGCTTTCTCGAGAGCCTGTACTTTATAATGCTCCATAAGTTTTCTATGGCGTTGAGGTCAGGAGTTTGGGGCGCCCATGTCATAACACTCACCTGCTTCTCATCAAAGTATTCCTTCATCAATTTTGATTTGTGACAGGGAGCATTATGCTGCATAAAAATGAGCTTGGTGGGGTCGATTTGCACCCTTTCAGCAGAAGGGAGCAGACAAGACTCTAAAATTCTCTTGTACTGCTTGCTCCTGAGGGTCTTTTCAATAGATTTTAAGAAACTAGTTCCATGAAAAGAAAAGCATCCCCAGAACATTATACTGAACAGATGCTTGACAGTACTTACTGCTAAATTCAAAGAGCTTTCAAAGCTTCTTCTTCGGATTTTAGATCGCTTATCCTTTGAATTTAGCTCAACTTTCGTTTCATCGGAGAAGAGGACATTTAGTAAAAAAAATCAGGTGAGTCACTTTTATCGAACAGCACTGTACTTATCAATTTCATCAGTAAAATGTGAGACCTAGCCGCCAACTTAGTACTGCTCTTAATTTCATGAAGTCGAAGTACCAAATAGGAAAGCTCATGAGAATAATTACCGTGAAAATATTTATAGAAGAGGCAAGGAGAAGCTATACTACGGAGGTGGGAAAGTGACTGAAGCTGAGATGCCAGAGCAGAACCGTTAACGTTGCCGATTCTTTTCTGGATTATGTCAAGAAACTCTAAATATAAAACAACAGCGCCAGGCCATATGTTGCAACAATATTCGATGCACAAGTGAATGGTAGACTTATAAACGTGAAAGATAGGTTCTGGCGAAAATGGCTGTCTAGCATGAGATGAGTGAACCGACTTTTCTAACAGTCTCAGTAATTGGTTTGATATAATCATTCTATTTTATGTCAGTGGAAAACAAGAGACCAAGAAGTCGCGGTGTGTTGCTCTAATGATCTTAAATACGGTTAAATACGAGGTAATGCTGAAAAGTCCTCAGCTCGACTAATAAGGGATTTTTTAGAATAAATTCTGATGTCATGTGATCAACTTTTGGAAAGTGGGTGGAACCGAAATCTTATCAGCACCCCGTCGTACTGATATTTACAAAGCTTAGGCTAATTAGGTAGAATTCAAAATGAGAGTAAGAAGACTGCGTTGTGCCAAACGAATAATTGCATTAGAAATACTGGATTTTACTAACTTCAAACTCTGGCTCCAGAGGGCGGGAAACGTGAATTTTCTGAATGACATCATGTCCTCCCTCACATTTTCAGGGCCGCTATGTGTTGACTTGATATTCATTCAAACATTCTTTTTTTCTTTTTTTCCTCTCTCTCTCTCTCTCTCTCTCTCTCTCTCTCTCTCTCTCTCTCTCTCTCTCTCTCTCTCTCTCTCTCTCTCTCTCTCTCTCTGTACGTGGATGTGTTGGTTTGGGGGATCTATAAATTCAGCGAATTGGGTTTGTGGTAATAAAAAAATAATTAATCAAACCACTTTTCTTAAACCACAGAAGCTTTGTACGTTGCAATAATTGCAAAGGTGATTAAGTCAAAGTGGTTGTGCCTCTGTTTATAGAAAAGGAAACAAAACCCTGATTAAAAAAAAAATAACAATAGGTTTATGAATTTATTAAGATAGTCATTCAATCGCTGGCCCAGGCAGTGCAGACTTAGACTCAGTGATAACAAGGTGGTCAGTTACAGAGCAGTACTAGATAACAACCAAACGAGATAACTGTAGACATTAGAATCGGAATGAGATTAAAATAAAAGGTTCATTTTGAAATTGCATGAAGGTTAACCTGATCGACAGGCTTCTGATGAAAGCCGGGTCCGTGGGGGGGGGGGAACAACGAGTGAAATGTTGTGATAATAACAGCAAAAATGACGACAATAGTCTGAGTGTAATTAACGCAAATAACAATTAAGAAATTTTTTTTTAAATTATTTCATCTTTTTATTCTTCAGATTATGGATTTTTGTTCGTTTTATTTATATCTACTTGTTTATTTTTATTAATTATTTATTTTTAGTTTTTAAAGAAAAATTAAAATTTAATTTCGATCACTAGGCTCATACAGTTTTAGACGAATAAAGCTATTAAAAATATAACTAAATAAACATGCATTTTCGTAAAGAAGCGATAGGCGCTACAGAATCACAAACAAAGAACTGTATCAAATATCAAAAACCACATTTTACCTGAAGATTTCCAACAGCGGCAGCTAAAACGGATAGCACATGTAACTCTAAGAGAAAATAGTGACCTAATTAAGATGTTGAGCGTCTACATAAGTTTAAATAAAAGGCTAGGAATTAAACCTCTTCCCTATCAGTACTAGAAAGTGCCATAACAGCGAATGGACTAGAGAAATCTATTTTCCAGAAAATTTGTTTTAAGAGAAAGATTTTATGAATTTCGATCAACAATAATGCTAATAATTCGGTCACTTAATGCCAAATGTTTGCTTATAAGGCATCGATTGAAGCTCTACGTTTTCGCAAAACACTTCTTTGAACATTGTGGACTGACGCTACAGATTCACAAAGAACTGTACCAAATAACGAAATCACATCACTTGAGGATTACCAACAGCAGCAACAGCTAAAATGGATAGCACGTGTAATAACAAGGGAAAATAATTATATAAACAAGATGTTGACGTTCACATATTAGACAAAAAGTTAGGAAGGAATCTCCCATCAATACTAGAAAGAGCGATAACTCTAGCCTATTTTCCTGAAAAGATATTTTAAGAGAAACATTTTATAAATAAGCCGACAGTAATGCTAAGTTTTCGTTTAATGAATGTCAAATATTTCCAGTATGGAAATGGTTGCGCACATCGTTAACAAAGTAATATATATTTCCCTGATATATTATTTTTTTCAAAGATGAAATAATCTTATTTAAATATTACTTCAACGCTCTGTATTGAGAAATAACTTCCATTTAATTATAAACTAGAAGAAAGAATGGTTATAATTATTCTTTCGAATTATTCTTTGTATTTTTTTAATAAGAAAGAATTATGACTTTTAATTTCTACCAGTGATCTTACACAAATTTAAACGAATAAATATATTTACAAATGCATGATACTCCATTACAACGAGATTTGCTTACCTATTAAAATGTTCCGTTCTTTGAAGTTCATCTGCATATATGTATATATATGTGTATATGTATATATACATGTATATGTGTATGTACGTATATATATGTATATATTTATATGTATATATATGTATATATGTTTATATATGTGTGTATATATATGTGTATATATACATGCATATATATATATATATATATATATATATATATATATATATATATATATATATATATATATATATATATGAGGCACGGTGGTGTAATGGATAGTGGCTTGGATTGAGGTAATGGAGAGCTGAGTTTGAATTCCAATCGAATCCATTACATTCACTTCCGTGCTAATACCCTTGGGAAAGGTACGAATCCTCTTCTTCTCCCCACTAACTATGGGTAAATAGCAGGATAGACTGGGTTCTATAGCCTTGGATGGCAAGTGGTCTAGGAGAAGAACAACTCTGAATTCAATACATGCGGAGGGACGTCTGTGGACCTTGTCGCTCATAGTGCACCAGATCTCTGTATTCAACTCTTCAAAAAAGTGTAGTTTGTTCTGCACAGAGCCTTCACGGCCCTAATTAAATCACATATGCAGGTGTCTCGCATATATATATATATATATATATATATATATATATATGTATATATACTAAAAAAGTTTTGCTTTGTTTTTTCTTGCAAATTATGACATTATTTATTATTTATTTAATAAAAAAATTATCTAATTATAATAATTTAATCTCGCCCAGCAGTTTTAAGGTCTTAAAAGAATAAATATAAATATATATATTTTTAAAGAATATGCATTGTACTATAGTTCCATGAGATTGCCTTCCCTTTCAAAGAGTTATATTCTTTCGTGTTTTCTTTAAAATAAAAACATTCCATACCCCAAACGAATACATCAATAAAAGACAACGATCCTTCTTTCCCCCAACTCCGAGACCAATGTACTAATGAGGAGGAGGAGGGATATGCCAATGACACATATGTATTCATAGTTGAGAGAATAATGATCTTGAACAGGAAATCAATATCCTTTACCCAGTGTTCTAAAAAATGGGAAATCTTTCCATAACAGAAACTATGACCTGGAATTGTAATGAAAGCAATGATGATACCCTGAATAATTCAGGATGTAAAATTAATAAATATCGAATACTTCAAATACCCCAATTTAAGGACCATATAACAACTTAATTATAAGAGACAAAGAAATTGAACATAAAATAGGCTGCGTAGAAGTAGTTTCACCCAACACTGCAAATTGCTACAAAACGAAAATACTAGCCTGAAAACTAGAGTCATGTTCTTAAATAGCCTCGTCAGATCAGGACTTCCATATGAATGTCAAGAATGGCATCAAACCCGTTCACAAATATCTAAACTGTCAGCTATATACTACCACTTTCAAAAGATCAGTGGGTGAAAATGTCTTTGAGCGGGTGAAGCCTCTGGGTCTTGGTGAAGACCACAGTTCTTCGAACATTGTGAACTGGCGCTACAAAATCAGAAAGAAAGAAATGTAATGACTAAACCAGATCACTTGAGGACTTTCAACAGTCAAAGTAGATATCACATGTAACTCGAAGATAAAACAATAACATCATCAAGATTTTGACATGCCACACTACTTCAAATAAAAGGTTAGGAAGGAAACCCCATCAATAATAGAAAGAGCGATAACAGTTACTGGACTTGAGAAAGCTATTTTTCTGAAAAATTGTTTTAAGAGAAAGATTTTATAAACTTCAACTGATACTAGTATTGGCTGCTTCGTCAATGGATGCCGAACGTTTCCTCATAAGGAAAAGGCTAATATTACCATTGTATTCATTGGGATTGCCTTATCTTTTAAAAGGTTTCATACATTGGTCATTCTTTGTCAATTTTAAATACAGTGTACTGCGAAATCAGATCTTCATTATTTATTTTATGACAACTGGAAAAAAAATTTCCTTTTCAAATTATGATTTTTGTTTTATTTATTTATTTATTTATTTTTGAAGAAAAAATATTCTTTCAATTCAGCCAGTGGTCTTACACGGTCTTAGCCGAATAAATATTTTGAAAAAACACTAACATATTTCAACGAAATTGGCTTACTTTTAAAATGTTTTATTTTTTGGCGTCTCTACATTATTAATATTATTTCCTTTTCCACTGCATTCTACTTCAATGCCTCTCAATTGCAATACCCTTATTGTTAATTTCACTCAAAGTTGTTTACTGTTGCCATAGCAGGATATGACAACACAACTATTAAATTCCAACATACTATTTTTCAGAGACCAGAGTCCCCTTCAATGGCAGAATAAACTTTTTGTACAGGAAAGGAAGTCATATACAAGGGGATAAAGGCTAAATAAAAACTCTATTATGACATCAAGTTTTTCAGTTCGTCTTATAGGAATTAAAATAGTTTATTTCCTTCAAATTATGACTTTTATGCTTGTTTTAATTATTTACCTATTAATAAAAATTATACTTTTAATTTCGGCCAGTAGTCTAATATGGTTTTAGACGAATAAAGAAATTTTTAAAAAAGCATGCATTGTACTATATTTCAATAAGATTGGCTTACCTTTAAATATTCTGTTCTTTGACGTCACATTTAAATGCACTGTATTGATAAATCAGGTCTTCTCAATTCATCTTGTAACAGTTTTTTAAAAAAAAGAAAGTTTTTTTTCTTTAAAGTAGCCTTTTTTCTGCTTTCGTTAAGAGACCAATTATGGACGAACACGGCTTTGATTTGCTCATTTTTTTGTATTTTTATTTGTTTTATTTTTTAATTATTTATTTAACTTTCGTTTTCATTATGTTCTTTTTTTCGTCTCTGGCAAATTAAAATCTTCTGGGGGGTTGTCTATTATATCTCAAAAGTAAATTCTTGACTTTTTTTTTTTTTTTTTGTTTACTTTATACACTTTGCTTATATGTTTGTATTGCTTGCACGTCGTAAGAATAAGGTTAACTACGTTACGTAATCAATGCGATAATACGTGCATATATTAAGTAACGCTCATGTCTTTTCATTAAAGGTTGGAGCTGTGTCATATTGTTTCGGTCGTAGCTGTGTTCATCTCGCCCTGGAAAACGATTAAGGTCTCACAATCTCACGGTGAATAATTGGCTGAGCGCTAACAAAACAGTGCTTATACGAAACACGTGACCAGAAACAAGATCCTATGAACAAAGTTAAACGCTCATTTAAAAAAATAAAAAATGGAGGAAATGGTGAAAGCGTTCATAAACGGTTTATTTTTCTTTATTTTTTTTTAAATTTTTTTGCTATGATTTTTTTCCTAGGTTTTAACGGGAACTGTCTCAATGAATGACCTTGGGTTAACAATTTCTAACGAACGCACCTGTGAGCGAGGAAGAGGTCACTGCCGATCATCTGCGTGTCTGTGGGTGTCAGAAAGAAAGAAAGGAAGAAAGAAAGAAAAAAAGAAAGAAAGTTACGTTTAAGAAGAGCGGAAAATAGAGCGTCAAATAAAAGGAGAGGAAAAAGCGAGGGAAAGAAGAGAGACTCGAACGAATACTTCTGAAGATATGTAAAAACGCACATTCAAAGAAAGAAAGAAAGAAAGTTACATTTTGGTAGAGGGGAAAAGAAGAGAGAATAAGACGAATACTTCTGAAGATACGCAAGCACGCACACACATGCACAGAGAGAAGAAATTAAATCACAATTCGAAAATTTAGTCAAGAAAAATCACTTTATAAGTTTAATTTCCAGAAATACTCATTCGTCCAAAAAAAATGACAAAAGCAAAAAATGCGTCAGTCATAAAAATAAATTCAATTGTAATTCTGATTTTATTTAAGTGAAGATGCTATTCAATGTTAGAGCATATAATAAAGTCTTTTTTTATTCCATGTCCCTTAAGATCGGAGGTGATCATGGCTCTCTACAGGTACTTTTTCTTATTGTCTGAATTATCTGAATTATCATGACTTCTTGGATCTGAATTTAGAGGGATAAAAAATTATCATTATTTATATTATTTACAGTTGAACTATTGTCCTCATTTTTGTTCTTACGATGAAAATATTTCGTCCGTTGTGTCCCCTGACCTTCTTTAGGTATCTGTTGATCCGGGTAACATTCTGGGAATTTCAAACTGAACCCTTTATTCAATCTACGGGAGTAGTTCTAACTTTACAATTGTCCCACGAGATAATGGCCTAGATAATTAAAATGGCGTTTCGTGATATAATCCACATCCCGGTCCTTGGCAACAGGAATAGCAATAACTGAACAATTAGCCAAGACGAGATATCCTTAGACATGGACATATGGATGGGAAAAAGTTATCCCCCACACCTTTATACGGAAAAAGAGCTCAGTTCGAAATCCATTAAAGTTTACTTACCCGGATCGATAGACACATGAAAAAGACTGGTGTGCACAATGGCCGAAATGTTGTGATCGTAACAACAAAGATGGAGATATTAGTTCGATTCGAAATAATGTAAATCACATTGCAACAAACTTCTCACATTTTTTTTTTTCGTTTTTTTTTTATTTTGGGGGGTTATTAGTCGAGAAAGCAGTAAATTGAAGGTTAAATTGAAGGTTAAATTGAATGTTAAAGTGAATGTTAAATTGAAGGTTAAATTGAAGGTTAAATTGAAGGTTAAATTGAAAGTTAAATTGAAGGTTAAATTGAAGGTTAAATTGAAGATTAAATTGAAAGTTAACTTCCGAAATAAATGTGAAAGGGATAACTGAATCGTTACAATTCTGTGATGTGGTTTCTGTTATTTGGTACAGTTCTTTGTGATTCTGTAGCGCCAGTCCACAATATTCAAATCAGGATGATCTTTGAAAAGATCTTTTCCCGTTCAAAGCCTTTTCTTAAATCCAGTAACTATTTTCCTTAAAATTTTCCCGTCTCTGTCTATTTTCTAGCCATGAAATTTTCAGCATTTTTCTAGTAAAATAATTAGCAAGTATTATTCTACATATAATAGCCTTATTAAAGGCTAAATTGAATATTATTTCCTGAAATAAAGAAACACACAATTCTGAATTCCAAAAACTTTTAGAAGATAGTAAACTGAAGACTAAAATGAATATTAAATTCTGAAATAAATAAGAAACGGACAACTCTGAATTCAAAAAATATTGATTTGAGCATGGATCTATCAGTTACACCCACAAAACTTCTTGCTGTTGCCCTATGGTAATGGTAATATTAGCAGTTTCCTTATAAAGAAAAACTTTGGCATTCATTTTCACAGCAGTTAGTACTGTTTTCTGATGAGATTTATAAAATTTTTCTCTTAAAACACTTTTTTAGGGAAACTGGTTTCTCAAGTTCAGTAAATGTTATTAGGTTGGTGCATAAATAAAGACGTAATAATGTCGTTTTTGACGTATTTTTAATGTCAAAAAACGACATTATTACGTCATTATTTTTGCACCAACCTAATATCTCTTTTCCAATACTGATGCGGGTTTCCTTCTAAACCTTCTATTTGATGTGGTGTGGAATGTTAAGATCTTGATTATGTTATTATTTTCTCATCGAGTTACATGTGCTATCCATTTTAATCCTTGCTTCTGTTGGTAGTTCTCAAGTGATGTGGTTCCTTTTATTTTGTATAGTTCTTTGTGATTCTGTAACGCCAGTCTATAATATTCAAAGCAAGTTGATCTTTGCTAAGACTTTTACTCGCTCAAAGCCTTTTTTCACCATTGATCTTAGAAAGTAGTTGTATATAGCTGACAGTTAAAATATTTCTGAACAGGTTTTGACGCCATGTTTGACATCCATATGAAAGTCTCGATCTAACATGACTCGAGTTTTGGAGCTGATGTTTTGGTTTCGTAGCAAATTGCAGTGTTTGGCGAAACTACCTCTGGCACAGTTTATTCTATGTTCAATTTCTTTTTCGCTTATACTTAATTTGTTATAGATGATACATACGCCGAGGTGTCTGAAGTGTTTAGTATTTACTAAATCTACATCCTATAGTTTTTATGATTAATTCACGTTAGGTGCCATCATTGCTTTCATCCCAATTCCAGATCATAGTTTCTGTTGTGGAATGGGTTGAGTCGTATTTCTTGGAAAACTTGTTAGAAGATGCTGATTTTCTGTCCATGAACTTTCTTATCCCAATTATGCAGTAAAGGAAGTGTGAGGGGAGTAATAAACAGAGGCAGTTTTGCAAATATTCAATAAATCAGATTCAAAGCATAATCAACTTTATCTTTTATAAATAAACAACTTTATTTTATAAATAAAGATTGATCGATTGAATGTTAGTTTGGTTTCTACGGTTTATTAAACTTTTACAGGTTATTTAAAACCAGAAAAAAAATTTTGAGATAATTGTTTAGTGATCCAAGTCTTACTAATTAATCCATAACTGGGGGACAAGAAATGCATTTATACTTTTGTCAATGATTTTTGCACGTATGGGAATCTAGCAGTTCACCTTTTCTTCCCTATATCAAGAATTATTAGTAAAAATGCAGAGTATGAATTGAATGATTGATTGGCTGATTCCTTTTTTTTTACAGCTTATCAAACTTTGCAGGTTATTTAAAGCCAGAAAATATTTTTAGATTGTAAGAATTCTTTTTTGAGGGGGGGGATAATAATGGTTTAGTGATAGAAGTTTTACTAATTAACCCATAGCAGGAGGAGAAGAGGGAGATTCATATCTTTGCCAAGGGTTTTTGCGCGTAAGTGAATATAACGAAGCCAATGCGAATTGAAACCCGCCTCTTCCGAGCCATTCCCATAACACCATCCACACATCCAAACTTACAGCACCTGGTATTCTGAAGCGGTTACCCATCTAGGCTCGATATTGTTTGACTTCGGTGATCGTACGTGGATCGGTGTTTTTTGGGGTTTTTTTATGTGATAAATAACGAATTAATATCTTGAATATATAAATCAATATACAAGGGTAGATCAATAAGTTTGTAGCCCGAATCATTTTTATCGCTTTGCGTGGGGTGAAGTGATTTTTAAAAAATCCCCTTCCTCAACTATAAACACTCAAGTGAAACTGCCTCCTTTAAACTTCTTTAAATTCTCGTCAATTGGTTAAATACAAACTTAGCAAGATAATGACAATAGCAATACTAAACATACAATGCTTTATCGTGAATTATTTTCTCATGGATTTAACTAAGTCAAGAATTCTACTGAAGTATGCATATTTTCGATGCAGCCTTTTTATCGCTACTTTTTTGCCTCAAGTTTACGAAATTGTCGTTTGACCGAATTTTGACTGTTTTTTTGTTTTGTTATTTTTTTGTTTGTTTGTTAGGTTTTTTTTTTTGTTTTTTGGGGTTTTTTTTTTTTTTTTTTTTTTTTTTTAGGATACATATCCGCCATTCATTTCTTTCTTTGAAACTGCATACAAGAAGTCAGAATATGAAAGAGAAGGAAAAGACTTTGTATATTTTGTTTCGAAGAGAATAATGCAACTTCAGCGAAAACATTAAACAAAAGCGTCGATGATGAACAAGCACCATTTTGTGTGCTTAGAGGAAACCATGTGTGGGCCTCAAAAAGGAAATATCTCGTCTATTTACATACACCAAAAAAACATGTTCCCTGTTATTTGATCACTGCTTCACGAATATTTGAATACAAAATTTCACCCCATACAAGGCTCATGAGACTCTCAGGGTAAGAAGCTATAATCGAAATGATTATGATAAATGAGTTTATGTGATATGAATGAAAAAGGATGTGGTAGGCAGTGAAGATTAGAAGGAGGATAAATAACGATTGACCCTCCACTTGAAGAGATATATATTGTAGGGTTCAGGAAAGAATCACAATAATACATTTCTTGGGAACCGGAATTTTCTCCTTATAATTGAAATACGGGGGAAATGTGGGTGATTCGATTTCGTGGTCGTAACAAGGTTTAAAGTTCTGAACTGATAGAAAATAACAATAGAGTAGCAACTAGCTTGCAACACTACGTCGGTGAGAAACAGACTGCGGATTAAATTGTAGATAAACTGCCCAAAGTTCATCATTTTGTTGTTTTTGTCTGATTATTCACAGTCATTACGAGGAACCAAATGTTGTCGGATTCATTGTAACCATTTTTTCATTAGTGTTATTCATTGCAACATTAACTTCTCGATAATGTCCTAAATATTCGAAAGTACTCAAATAAAAACATTAACTTTCACAGGTTTGTCCACAAATTTGATTCAGTCGTACGACCACTTATTCTAAAATTGCTAAAGACAATAAAATCAAACAAACGTTTCTTCAAACTCGTTTGATTTTATGTTTTCGATCAATATATACCGTTTTTCTTGTGTATAAAAGGAACTAAAAACAGGCAATAAATCACATCCTTGAATATAATACAACCCCGTAGTAAAAGTTTTGTGATGTCAACGAACACTTGTTGCCACTTTTGTGATGTCAACAAATACACGTTGTCACTTTCGTAATCCACGTTATAGTAGAGACTCTGTAAACGCAGATACAACTTTAGTAACGCCGTTGAACAATACTGGTGCTAGACGCCTTCGAATAACACTCGCACTAATGGTACTTGCTGGAATAGTAATCCGGGTAGTGAACCGAACAGAGAAATAGTATAGTGGATAGAGTAGAGAATAGCGGCCCCTATATTAATAGAGGATAGAGGAGAAAAAGCAATAATATTTATTGTACATGAAAGTACAAATGTAGCACAAGACCAAAAGGGAGAATGGGGAAAAGGGTGGTCTTCTTCTGTCTTAACGTTAAATTTAGCTAGCCACAAATACTGACCCAAACATACAAATAATATTCCTTCCGCCAAAACAACAATTCTTAGTTATCATTCTTACCTCATCCACCATAATACCTCAGAAACTCTATGAAGTCCTAACTAGTCCCCATATGTACAATTCATTGTCTGTGGGGGAGGGGAATAAAAATATTTTTTTAAAATCCAATGAGGATAAAAAGCGATCATCGCGCTACTTTCTACTTATGCGTGTTCTAATGGGATCGCCTAAAATCATCCATTTGTTTATAATACAACTTAGATTGTAAGAATTTTTTAAATACCTTTCCCAGGGGTATTTGCAAATGCAAGTGAACAAAGCCAACCCGGATATTGAACTCGCCTCTCCGATTAATAATTCCGAGCCATTATCCCTGACACCACGAGCACATTCAAGCTTACAGTACCTGATATTCTCAACTGATCACCCAACATAGGTACTGATCAATCTCGACGTTGCTTAACATCGGTGATCGTATAGGAGCCGGTGTGTCAACGTGATATAACCGTAACCTTGGTATATGAAAATTTAATTTAATTATACCATTATTTTCCTTTCTAATTGCATGTACGTTTTTGTTGCTGTTGGAAATGTTTAAGTAATGTGGTTTTTGTTATTAGGCAACATTCTTTGAGATTATGTAGCGTCAGTCTATAGGGTTTAATGTAATTGATTGTCTTCTTTAGGACCTATAAGATTCATTCACTTGAAAACCCTTTTAATAGTTGAATGAGAAAATCATTCTTCTTATGCTTTTATGTACCGTGTCCCATCAACACATAGGCGATCATACCCTCCACATAACTGACTGACTGACTGAGGTTCTTTAAATATATACTTAGTTTAATTTAAACGAGTCCAATTCCAAAGCTGGATAGTTTTGCACACAAACGACGTTGCTTGGATATCGAGAAAATCTCGTAGGAAATTGAAAACCTAAAATGACGTAAGCAGAAGCTTACAAGGAAATAATTTGGCTAGAAATCAGTTGTAGGCGGGGTGTTATAAAAAAAAAAAAAAAGATGTCATAAGAAAAATGCCATGAGAAAAAAAAGATTCAAAAGGGTCAGAGGAAGATGTCATGGGAAAAAGGTTCATAAGTTAGGATAGGAAAAAAAGGCACAAGGGAAAAATATTATAACTTATAGAAAATAAATAATATTTTAACATATTTAATTTCTATTAGTAAAATAAAAGACACTTACTTGATTTAAAGTACTAGGATAAGCCTTATTTTAATTGATTTTTTTTATTGTAATCAGCTTTTCTCGTTAATATTTTATTTAAATTATTTATTTTATTACTGAATGTAATAAATTATTTTATTTTATTAAAAATATACCTTTATTAATATAAACATTACTTTTATTTCATTAGTCTCAATTTAAAAATACTTTTTATTTTATCAAAAATATTAATTTTTATTTAATATAATTGTTTATTTTATTACAGTAAATTAAATATTTTATTTTATTAATATGTCACTTACTACAAACATTACTTTTATATTATTACCAAAAATTAAATAAATTATTTTTATTTAAATATTTCTTATTTTATGGTTGTGAGTATGACTTTTATTTTATTGCTATAAATAAAATAAATTGTTTAGTTTATTAAAATATTTTATTACAAAGATCACTTTTAATGTATATACATAAACTAAATAATTTATTTTATGAAGAATATTACTTTATTACGATAAACATTACTTTTATTTTATTAGTATAAATTACATTATTTTATTAAATTATTTTATTACTATATCTGGATGCAGAAGTACTCTAGTAGCAAAATACAAGTTACTTATGTCTCAATGGGCTCCTGACAGGCAAGAGACAGACTGCTGTGGAGAATATTCAATTACTGTATAATTTTCCACGTGCATAAAAGCTTGTTGCGTTCTAAAAAATGAGGAAGCTACTATGTCTCTCTTAGGAAGCTAAAAAATAAGTTGTATGGAACAATTTGCTATTGATATATCAATGTTCTGTATGGTTAGAATGTGTTATATATGCATACGTTTTTAACTTATTTACATTGTTCGGATTGTTGTTCTCATCTTTATTACCATATTCACGATGTTTTCAGCCGTTGTACGCTCCGACCTTCTTCAGGTGAGTTGAATTTCGAACTTTTATCCACCGGGCCATGTGTCCTCAATCAATACCTGGCTACTGCAGTGGTAAACAAAAACTAGGGAGTTGAGTTAAAGGGAGGTAACTGAGATATCTAGAAGAGGCATGGAACGTGAAACTAGAACAATCTACCGTGGTGGATGAAATAAAGGCTTCAGCTCGAAATCCCAATCATCTGAAGAAGGTCGAAACGTACAACGACTGAAACGTCGTGAATATGGCAATAAAGATGAGCACAACAGTCCGAAAAATGTAAATATTATTAATAAATAACTGACAATTTTATTTTATAAAAATTTATATATTTTTTATGTTTGTTTTCCTTGTCAGAAATAAAAGTTAGAACTTTTTCAGTTACACGAAAATCACTTGGTATTAATTCACTATTTATTGTTGGTTCTAATTTGAAATAATTCATTGCAATACCTCCCCAATTGGAGAGCAAGTAAACCTATGGTCAATGCTTTCAAACTATAATAGCACTTTTGTAGATCAAGTTATTTGAACATAGATTACCAAAGAATTAAAATTTGGAGATTGAAATAACGTTTATCTTTCTAAAGTTAAAAGGTGCGCGTTTTTATTTTCTATGTAACTTGAACTGTCTTTAAATTCTTAAGAGCAACCATTCCCTTGTTTTCGAACAAAAGATACAGAAAACATGATGATACCATCATCGTTTAATTATCACTTTAGCCCTGTGGTTCCCAAAGTGAGGCGCATTCCACAAGGAGGAAGGGTAATTTGATTGGGAGTACAATTCAAGAATTAACACTGGACTTTTTTTTTAGTGTGTCTCTGTGTGTATGAGTGTGTGTGCGAGTTAATACATACGGTGCATATGCACTATACATTGATAAAAATAATTATATGTATGTACATATGTAATTACGTACGTACTGTATACAATATATATACACACGCACACACACACACATATATATATATATATATATATATATATACATGGATATATATATATATATATATATATATATATATATATATATATATGTATATATATATATCAGTGTTTGAGCCTTTTATATTACATATATATATATATATATATATATATATATATATATATATATATAAGGCTCAAACACTAATGTTAGTGTTTGAGCCTTTTATTTTATATTATATTCTTACTCTGTCCTGGACATTGAGTTCTACCTGGATTATATCCTCTTGAGAATTTGTATATATATATATATATATATATATATATATATATATATATATATATATATATATATATATATATATATTGTTTGAATAAAAACAGACCACTTTAAGGTTCCATGTAATAAGTTATTTCACCACAACCCCTTAACAGGGCTCTGGATCATCAGACTTTACTTCCAAAGGTTGAAATGAAAAATGAAAAGAAATTCACACGTTTTTGATGGACCTCATCAAGCATATGTAAAATTAACGAAGTGAGGAAGTAAGGTGGGAGAGAAGATAAGATATGAGTGGGTTAGGTGTACCATTTCAATTCCTTATTCTTACCCCCACTGTCTGTCGGCTAGACGTTGCTTAAGCCTAACGCGTCTTGTCTCTAGATATAGATGAGTAAGAGGTGAAGACCGACATTGAAGGAAGAAGCTACAGCAACCCTAATAAATTACATTCCACGAGGACAGGTTTCATTCAAATTCTTAGACGCTGTTAATTCGCGTTACTTTAACGGGCATATTTGGGAGGTTATGGTTTGATGTAAATCTAAATGTCAAAACAATCTACGAAGAATTTAATTTGAAGTTCGTTGGAGTTTTGGGTATTTTCTATGGAACAGTCGATTGGAAAAAATCATAGACAGTACATTGAAAGAGTAATAACTTTTATATTTAGTAATCTTTTTTTTCTAAACTTTTGTCTTATTGATTGTTAAGTTGACATCTATTCGTTTGATTTTTGTTCATTAAATAAAATCGTTGTTGTTTTTAGGTACCCAATTATCAACGGTTATTCCAATTTAAATAATTTTATCATCAATAATGGGGTAGTATATTTCAATTTGAATTAAATTACCAATTTAAACTTTACCCCCGTGCTATTTAAAACTCACTTCCAATTGGAGAATATTAGAGGAGAGATTTGGATAAAATGTCACTAGGAGAAAATTAGGTCCTTCTTTTACAATCTTTTATATATCCATACTCATATACACTTCTACACATGTCTTAAACCCCTATCTATATCCACATACCTATATCTCACTATATACCTATGAGTTCTTATATACACCTGCACACACATCCAAACCAAAAACCATATGCATATTCCCATATTTACACATATAGACCTGCAGAGAAACACATACCCACATATCTACATACATATCTCCACATGCACTTATATTTACGTATATACATATATACACATAAAATCACCTGCTTATCCATATGCATCCATGTACATACGCACATATACATTTACACACATATATGTATACACATATACACATAAACACACACACACATATCTATGCATACATACATACACACATACATATACCTACACACACATACATGCATATACATACATAATATGCAGCATATCTACATACACATATGCGTTAATCTGCACGTACACATATATACACACGTACATGTCTCTATCCTCATGTCCACCCATACACCCACTTATGCCTGCATTCGAAGACTATATCAGTATTTAATCACATTATGGATACCCAAATCGTATAATTATCCATATTTTTACACATATATTACCCTCTCTCTCATATCTATGGCAAAACATATAGGTACCCATCTAATTGTACACCTCCACACTCACATAAAAAAACCCAAAAAACCCTGGTATGCCTCTTTTTCCATATAAAAACATATACATGTACATATCAACAGATGCATCAGTGTTCAAGTACATTACCATAGTTGTATACATATAGTCATGTGTTGGCGCTCATGCGTGCATAGTAATATTTCTAAAAACAAAGGGAACAAAAATCATTCAATATTGTTCTTCCTATATAATTATTTCTCAATGTATTTGCTTAGGTTTAGGTTGTTTTTGTGCCGGCATTTAAAAACTAATTCATTGTGTCTATTTAGTAATATGTCTGGATCTTTATATTTGATTATGAAGATTTTCTCCTTTCTTGATAATTTAATTTAAATTGAAATATATTACCCTTTAATAATCATTATTGATGATAAAATTATTTAAATTGGAACTAACCTTTGATAATTATGTAGGTATCTAAAAACAGTCACGAGATTAATTTATGAACAAAACTCAAACGAATAGATGTCAACTTAATAATCAACAAGAAAAAAGCTTAGGAAAATAAAAAAGATTACTAGATGTAAAATGAATTATTCTTTCAATGTACTTTCTAGAAATTTTTCCAATCGACTGTTTCATAGAAGATACCCAAAACTCCAACAAACATCAAATTAAATTCTTCGTAGATTTTTTAGACATTTAGATTTATATCAAACCCCCAAATATACCCTTTAAAGTAATGCGAAATAACGGCGTCTAAGAATTTGAGTGAAACCTCCTCTCAGGATCATGATTTATTTTATTGTATCTTCCTTCTTTTATGTCGGTTTTCTTCTTCACTCCTTACCCATCCATATCTAGAGATAACATACGTTAAGTTATATATATATATATATATATATATATATATATATATATATATATATATGTGTGTGTGTGTGTGTGTGTGTGTGTGTGTGTGTGTGTGTGTTAGTAACAATATTTTTATAAATATTGCAAAAATTCTAAAATTAAATAATACTATTGCAGATATGCAGTCTCAAGTTCTTAAGGAAAGTTAAGCTAATGGTCATGTGAATAAGATTTTCTCTTTTGAATAATAAGAATTATATGTCACAGTGGAGCGGGGGTGGGGGTGTCATCAGGATCTTGGAGATGCTTAGCTGGGACATGGCTAAAAAAAAAAGGTTGGAAACTACTGCTCTATCCTGACTTAATACAATTAAGAAACTAATTGATATGAATGGGAAGTAAAACAAAACGCACGGCACTGCGACAGAACCAAGTTGAAAGAGAATGCAGTAACAAGAGGTATTCATTTCAAAGAATTGTTTTCGGTCGTCCCATAATTCAGTGTCTCCAGACAAATATGTACCGCGAAACAAAGGTACTGACAACGTTGAAGAAATGTCTCTATTTCAACAGAACTTAAGAAACGAGAGAAGTGCCAAATTACACGCATTCATGTGCGTGTAACAGCCAGAGTTACTGTTACAGGTGATGTTACGTACAAGACCTAAAAAAAAATGTTCTGTGAGACATTCAGTTGCTAAATTAAGCTTCTCTCCTTTTTCCACGACAAATACGAACGCGCTGCTTTCACTATGAATGTGCAGGGCGCTGACTGCAACCGCCTGTGCAGTGTATTTTAGAAGTATATGGAGTTCCCAATTATAACAGTACAAGTACAAAAGATCACTTCTCAATAGTACTTGCCTTTTCTCAACGGGACAAAAAAAATATAATTCTTAGCCCATCTATCCTTGAGTTTTTCAGTGTGATTGCCTAGTGAGGTATATTGGATGCACCTTAAATTCTAACGTTCACTCTCGTGTAGAACATATAATAATGCTGGTGTGAGCATTTAAAATGCAAGTGCGTCTTATATCCTGCAAATGCGGTATATATATATATATATATATATATATATATATATACATATATATACATATATATATATATATATATATATATATATATATATACATATATATATATATATATATATATATACATACATATATATATATATATATATATATATATATATATATATATACATACATATATATATATATATATATATATATATATATATATATATATAGTTAGGGGCATGATAAAAAATATACATATACGCCGGATAACGAAAATCTCATAATGGTCAGAATATACTCACCATCTGAAGATTGCAAGATCGCATGAAACTCCGAGACGTGCTATCGACGTTGGATATTATGTATATTGATTAATACATATATATATATATATATATATATATATATATATATATATATATATATATATATATATATAATTATTGTATATGATCCAAGTGAATCCTAATAATATAAAATTTAAAAAATATATATATGCGAAAAGAGGATATATAATAATAATTCAAAAGTTAAAAAAAATTTAAAATAAATAAATTCATAAAAGAATAGTAAAAAATAATAAAAATAAATAATAAATAAAAAGATGATAAAGGAATCGAAGAAAAAATTCATGATGTAAAATAACTGGGGTAAAAAATAATTAAAAAATTTTAATAAGGAAAAAAATTGAGAATAAAATTTTAATGTATACAATTATAAAGAAAAATCAATTACCGACAATGCACAGGAAAAAAACGAAACTCCTTTAAAAAATCTTTTGAAAATTCATTTAATTTTCAAAAGATTTTTTAAAGGAGTTTCGTTTTTTTCCTGTGCATTGTCGGTAATTGATTTTTCTTTATAATTGTATACATTAAAATTTTATTCTCAATTTTTTCCTTATTTTTTCCGTGTGTTCAAATTTAAAATCTAGTTCAAGTTTGTATTAACCGTTTCCACATAAGCCAGACAATATCCGCCTCTCCCCTCCACTATACTAGTAGTTGGGTTTACTTTACTGAGTAGGTAGGTGTTTCCCTAAAGGTCTTTTTTCTTTAGCCTGCCTATGTCCGAGATTTTCTCTTGCTTAGGGAGTTAGCTTTTGCTTTTATATATAATAGAGAAAATCTAAAATGAACTTATCAGAATAGTTATTTCAACCAAACGTTACTACGTTGGCATTCTTCGACTGAGATAGTGTGTAGAAAAAAATCGGAAACTTAAAAATTAAACATTTAAAAATGAAGAAAAAAATATATCTGGTTTCAACGGCGGCCTCCTTCTTCATTGTTTTCTTTACTGTTTTCTTTTTTGTTTCTTTTTTAAATGTTTAGTTTTTAAGTTTCTCGGTTTTTTTCTACACATTATGCCAACGTAGTAACGTTTGGTTGAAATAGCTATTCTTATGAGGTCATTTTTGATTTCTCTATTATGTAATATATATATATATATATATATGTGTGTGTGTGTGTGTGTGTGTGTAAAAATATATAGAAAATAGGAAAGAACTCGTTAGGTAAATAATCCAAAGTTCTTTAGTATTTTTGTTATTATTTTTTTTAAAATAGTGCTCGATACAAAAGTAGAGCATAAATATAATATATAATATTATATAATATATTATATTTATGTATTATACTTTTGTATCGAGCACTAATTTTTAAAAATAATAACAAAAATACTACAGAACTTTGGATTATTTACCTAACGAGTTCTTTCCTATTTTCTATATATTTTTTACACATATATTGGCTCTCAAATTAAGGTCGAGCACTCTGAACCTTTATTTTTAAAATAACTTCTTTAAAAATATGGAAAAAGTAAATATTATATATATATACATATATATATATATATATATATATATATATATATATATATATGTATCATTCGCAGAGAGTACTCTTTCGCTGTACCACAGCCCCTCAGTGCAAATAGACATCCGAATGCCTCAAGCCAGGAGTAAAATCCAACTGATTTGGTGTCAGTTAGAGCTTCTATTGAGCTATCTTCATTCGGCAGCTAAATCTTGCATATTGTTTTTATGAATGTAAACAAATGCCAATCAGCCAGAGTGCTCTATGCATTTTACTGAAGAGCTTTGCATATATATATATATATATATATATATGTATATACTATTAAGAAAAAACAAAAGCTAACTCCTTAATCAAGAGAAAATCTCGGACAAGACCAGGAAAAAGAAAATGACTTTGAGTGCTGGTACTAATATCTGTTTTTTAAATTATAACTATATTTTTTAGTTGGAGTTATGTATTTGCGTACATATGTATTTTTCTATCAGTATTTAATATTTTTTATACAATTTTTTATTCAGTTATTGTCCCCCCCCACATAAATAAAATTGACTGCACATAACTGTCATTATAGTAGAGTATATATATATATATATATATATATATATATATATATATATATACATATATTGCTCTGTCTCTGACATATAGCTCTCCTTGGATCTATATTCTTTAGGAAATATCCACACTGATTACCAATATTATCATTATATATATATATATATATATATATATATATATATATATATATATATATTAATTATGCAATGGTCAGTTTTCAATCAGTATCTGACGATTGGGTTGTGCACAAAACTAAGAGATGTACTACCAGTTAGGAAAAAATGAATAGTTATAATATATATATATATATATATATATATATATATATATATATATATATATATATATAGAGAGAGAGAGAGAGAGAGAGAGAGATTGTATTTTGCAGCATATAAAACTCAAATATGGGTATTCACTAAAAATAAAGTTGAAAATAGGAATATGTCATATTAATAAATAAAAAAAAACATTACTTCTTTAGAAATTGCTTTGTTTACCTTTCGGATGTGAAACTGAAAAATTATGAAGATTCAAGGAACTGCTCGAATAAGAATGGCAATTCACAGAGAATAAAGAAAAGGAATCTTGCAGAAGAACTGCTCTAAATACTGAACCTTGGAGAAGGCAATAGGGACCCACTGCACTCTCTTACGCAAGAAGCCATGGCATTTACAGATAATAAAGAAAATGAATCTTGAAGAAGAACTATTTTAAATTTCAAGCGTGGAGAATGCAACAGGAAACCACTACGATTTCTTTCCTAAGAATATATAGAAATTCACAGATAATAAATCAAATACTTCTGTGGAGAGTGGTGATCGCTTATGCCCTGAAAGAATTTAAAAAAAAGGTTCCTACGACTAGAGCAAATTACAATGACATAAGAGATACCCGAATATCAGAGAATGTGACAACACAAAGTCACCTTACGAAAATATCTTTCACCACTTGTCACTCATGTGGATTAGCGAATGTATACCTGCAGCCACTTATTTGAGTGTCTGTGGCTTTGGGGATGCTACGCACGTGCACCGGCATTGTGTGCCGGCGTGTGAAAGACGGAGGGAAGAGAGGGAGAGAGAGAAAGGGTGTGTCGTTAAATCTACAAGTCCCTTCCCTTCTCACCTGAAGAACTGTAAGTGAAGAACATTCTACCAGACTCTTACTAACGCATTGTCTTTTTTTTTATTTAACACATCACCTCTGACTTAGATAACATTCTTATTTTAGAATACAATTTTGTTTACGGGTTTATTCCATGACTCATTCCCTAATGAGTTTTTCTCTTAACCTTTTATTATCAAACTTAATTAAAAAAGAATAAATGATGGACATAATATATATTCAAGACAAATTTACAACTGTTCAATATTTCTGTTTTTGATATCGAAAATTTATTATCGTAATATTTTTTTAGTCAGTTCAACCCAAGTAAGGCAACAATGCCACTAAGTCTCAAGGGAGCTACTAGGAGCGAAAGAGAATGAAAAGACTTTAGAAGGAATCGAAAACCCAATCCTGAACAGGTAACAAGAAATACACTCTACTAAAACTGGGGAAGAGTGTGGACCGGAAGATAGGCGAACCTATCTACTCACATGAAAACAGGAAATTTAAGACCATCATTAAACGATTCCAATAATACTCTGAAAAAAAAAACTCCTTTTTTTCTCTTTCTCCATCTTATGATACCAGAAACATCTCGAAGAAACTAACTGTATATAAATTGGCGCTATCCAGTATTAACAGATCGCGTCATCTATCTGAGAGATGAAATTTAAATTTTCATTATCGCATTATTCCAAAATTTTAACACATCAGCAGATAGCTATTAATGTCAACAAGTGAGCACAAATAGAAACTGATTAAAAAGATTAGTAATTAATGTATAATATTATACATAACTAAATGTAAAAGAATGTCGTTATTAATAAAAGTTAAAAAATAACCATAAATACATAAAAAATGCATATATTGTCGAAAATTCCTTTTTTCCACAATATATTAGGTTCGTGCAAAAATAATGTCGTTTTCTCACATAGTAACATATGTGAGAAAACGACATTATTTTTGCACCAACCTAATAGCTATTTGTGCTATGCTATAATGCTTATTACCTAAACAATAATAATACTGAATATTTTTTTTTAAACATTAAAGTATATTTAATCAGATCTCCCTAATATCTGTCGCGATCTGTAAACAAATACAAAGAAATTTCATTCACTCGAATGATTACTTCTGATTGTGGTCAAGTGGGGAGATTGGATGAAATATTAATTACAATTCTATTGAAGCGCATTCCAAGACAGTTGAGATAAAATGTCTTTGTCTTTTCCCAACTCTGCCCACTGTCTTTACCGCTGCTCCATCATAAACGCTTAGTTTTATTCGTTTTCTGCACTATAACATTTTAACTTTCTAACGATAAGAAAATGAATTGTTGATTAAATAATAATTTTTATACTTTCTATAGCCTTCAATTCATTTGAGTCATTTCGGCACCCAGTGTAAATGTTCTTCATTGAAAATCAGTAAAAAAAAAAGGAGATTACCGGTGGTTAGGAATTATTGCAAGTGTCAATAACAAAATAAAATTATTATACAGATAGTAAATATTCAAATTTATTTATAGCATTTGACGGCATAAAAACCACTCAGGTATTAATTAGACTCACCCCACCCATTTCAGCTGGGCTTATTCTCGCAAAAAAAAAATAGTTTATAAAAGTTTATTTAAGCATCTAATGTTTAAAGTAGTAGTACATTACAATAAATTCCAAAATCGATTTGATTTTAGAAGAAAATTTTACTGTATATAAAAAGCAAGCTAACAGTATAACTGTGCCTAAAGCAAGAAATCACAATAGGAAAAATAGCCAACAGCAACACGACAGAAAGTCGCCGGTACGTTGTTATGAGAATTTCTTTAACTGTACCAATAATAATGATAATGCCTTTTGACACTGTTATCAGATAAAAAATATGTTAAAATAAGTAAATATATTGATCATGAAATTGAAAAGGAAAAAATATAGAACCTTAAAACTACAGTTATAACTATAATGATTGGACCCAAGGTACAGACAAGAATATTAACAAAAGTCACTGATATTCAGAGAACTTAAAACGATTATTTGGTTACTTACTTTAGTGCATCATTTTACTTATAATTATTGCCATGTGACGCAAACAATAATCAGCGAATTATTTTTAAAAAATAGACATAAATAATCCGTAGTGCCTTTTTATAACCATCTGTTACTTATATTATTGCCAACTAAGACTGTTTTTATATTATATAAGTATTGAAATAATCGAAATAAGTGCTGAATAATTTGTTACGTTAACAAAATCCCTGGCAGACCCTGCTCACCAAAGCAAAACCACATATCTGTGCCTCAAGTTTCCTCTTCATCTGTGAGGAAAATGTTCCCGCATTCACTGCCACAGAGGAGGAATGATATTACATAGCAGTTCAGTACAATATACGTGTTTTCTATTTTTTAATTTTTATTTTAATTTTAATTTTGTCTTGTTTTGTTATTTCGTCGTTTTGATATTTCACGTTCCGTTCCCTTGTGAAATTACACTGATGTGTTTCTAGTCTTTGTTTACACTGACACAAACAGGATTCGAAACAACGTGTGGTGATTTTTTTTTCCAATCGGTGACAGACTCACGCGAGGACCGTACTGTGTATGACATTGCCACAGAGAACGACTGAGTGCTCTTATCTTTGTTTCCAACGAAATTTTCCCGATTGTTAATAGTTTCTGCTAGGCATCTTTCGCTATTTCAACGCGTCTTCTGTTGCATTTTCCCTCGTCTGTTATAACATTTACCACATATATAATCGGTCTTCAAATTACATAAACCGATTTAATGAAATTGTAAGACAATAAATTCGCTTTACTTACACATTATTTTGCCAATTTATACTCGGAAATTGGTTAACCAGATGTAGTTTTAATTATTTCCGAATGTAAGATCCAAGCATTTGCAGATGATGTAAGCTAATATTACGCATGCCCTTTTAACATTCGTCATATTTACTATACAATACACCAATAAACACACTTTTTAATACACTCTTAAATTACGCTAACGTTTCAAGTATTTGACAGAGAGAGAGACGCCACGAGGTAAACACGTGACACTCACAAAAAATTGATACATACATACAAACGCCGTAAAATGAACAGGTGACTGCTCAACCAATGAAAGCAAACAATATGGAATTTAAAAATCGAAACAACTCCGCATTATTCCACTTCAAAAATTCCTGCTAATGGTAAAAATAAACAGAGAGAAATGAGACCATTAGTCCGAATGTAAACGTCGTCGGCACCAGCTCGTATCCGAACATCGGGATCGTCATCCTCCCTCTCTCTCTCTCTCTCTCTCTCTCTCTCTCTCTCTCTCTCTCTCTCTCTCCGCCGGTTTTGTCGTAGGTTGCTTTCAGTGTAGTCTCTTCTCCTCGACCTTACCGCCATGGGTGACCCTACAGGAGTTGGAACTCCAGATAGCTTCACTGGGAAACACAAGCCTTCTAACGTGACAAGAAATGACCATATATATTTTAATTTGGAGATCGAAGTGAACTATCCGTTATCAAATTTACTATTATGACTTATTATTATTTTAATAACCATAATAGAAATGAATCAATAAATAAGAAAAATATAAAATTATCCTTAAATATCAGAAAATTGTTATTACTGTTGTAATATATTAGGTTGGTGCAAAAATAATGACGTAATAATGTCGTTTTTTGACGTTAAAGAATACGTCAAAAAACGACATTTTTACGTCATTATTTTTGCAGCAACCTAATAAAATATAGCCCGCACCGTTAAATTTATAAAGATTTAAAAAAAAAAAAAAAAAAAAAACTCATCACAACTATCTTACGTCAATACTCTTTGCTTAAGTCACAATATTTGAGAGTTATTGCTTAAATATACAGCAAGTGCGGCACAAGGACAAAAAGGAAGAATGGGTTGTGGCTGGTCGTCACTATCTTATATGAGCTAATCTGATTCACGACCCATTCAGTCGTTACAATTTACCCAACCACCACAAAAACTCGACCGTCATCATTCACTCCTACATATACCACAATACTGCATACACACAGGAGGAACCTACAAGACACCCCATGAGATAAAAATTCTTGAAATTTCAAAATCTTTCTCTTAAAACAGTTTTTCAGGAAATTAAACTTCTCAACTCCACGGTTATAGCTCTTTCTAAGACTGATGGTAGTTTCTTTCAAAACCTTTGCTTTTGGTGGTGTGGAAAGTTTCATTATATCGTTATTTTCCATTCTAGTTAAAGGGGCTATTGATTTTAATTGTTATTGCTGTTGGAAATGTTCAGGTGATGTGGTTTTTATTATAAATCCGAAGACTAGGAAAAGGCTTACTGCATGCTCACATGGTAACACGACGAACGACAAACGCCATATTGTGAAATAAGAACGTGAACACTGTTTCCCGTATTATATGTAGATGGGGTGGGTGATACATGGGACGGATTCTGCTGGGGTGTGTGATACATGAAACGGATTCTGCTATATCGCTACTTCTCCCTACCAACTCGAGGCTCATCTACTCATGCGGATGTGGTGGCTGGCAATACGAAATGGAGGCTTCGGAACCCCACGACAGACACGTCCGTCTCCCACCAAAGAGTATATCCAGTCCCTGGATATACCCTATTTCCGTTTTTGTTGCCACTTGATCTTCGACAATCCTTTCATCCGTCGGTCTATCAAAGAGAAACACTTGAGATCAATATAAACACACATCTTCCCTTTCTATGTGGGTGACCATACTATTACACACTTAGCTGAAATTTACAAAATATTTTTACACAAACAGTTTTCAGGAAATTAAACTTCATAAATCCACTGTTATAGCTCTTTCTAATACTGATGAAAAATTTCCGTCCAAAGCTTTTGTTTAATTCTTAATCGGTGATCTGAGAAAACGGTTGTATATAAAAAAAAAATCCCAGAAATTCAGACAGAAAATAGCGAAACCTGTTAAATTTATAAAGGTTTTTCTAATTGATTTTTTAATTTAACATTGTCGGATTTAATCCATATTTTCCACTTATAATTATATTCACTATGAAAACTTGCAATACTTTTCTTGTAAAGCTTATTTTTGCTTCTGATAAAAATGCAGTTAAATTGTGAAATACCTCTACTTTTCTTTTTTTTTTTCTTTTTTTTTTTTTTTTTCGGAAGTAAATGTTGAAATTTTATCTTGCCTATCTGACGCTAAACTCCTTATAGGCCAACACTTAATAAAAATGGTTGTCCCTTATCTGCGGTTTCATTTTGAGTAGTTTCATTTACCCACAGAAATAAACTATTTACAAGTTTTATTTTATGACCCTCCAAAACTTAAAATTAGTGATGCTAGCATTTTGAATACGTTAAAAAAAATATAAAATGTCTCCTTAAAGTGAAAAAAATGAGATTTTTATAAAGAAACAAAAACTTGTATGCTAGGGGTTTTAAGGTATACAATAAAAACAATTTCTTATCCGTTACATAACTTTTATTAAAGTACTTGAAATAACGGTTATATTATGCGCATTATTAGCTATTGTTGCTAATTGCTTTTTGTGCATAATAAGATCTAAGTTAAGAATGTACTTTCTATCCGTCGCATAGCTTTTATTACAGTATATTATTATAATTGTTCCATTGTTGTTGGGGTAATGGAATGCGGCTCGGATTGGGAAATCGGTGGAGCCGGGTTCGAATTCCACCCGAATTCATTACATCCACTTAGGTGCTAATATCCTTGGAAAATGTATGAATGCATCTCTTCTTCCCTAGAGTGGGTTCCGATTCTATAGCCTTGAGTGGCAACCGAGCTAGGAGAAGGAAAACTCTGAGCCTGGAAAATCCAGAGAGAGGGAGGGACCCAAAAGCAGTTAATAACTCGCTACTATCTGGTATTACTTGCTTTCTCTCTCCTGGCGTCACACACTTGTGTGCCCTGGTACTGTAGGAGTTAAAAGAGATTGCAACTATACCAACCTGCTCAAGGCAACCTAGCTATTCTAGGTTGAATCATCAATTTTTCCTTTAAAAATCTATTGTTAATCTCTTTTTCTGCTTAATAAGATCTAGACTAAGAACGACTTTTTTGTTTATTGTTATAACTGTTCTATTTTATTATTAGTTATTGTTGTTAACCTCTTACTGCGCTTAATTGGAACCTACGGCAAGAACGACTCTTCTATCCGTCACTATGGCATGGAACTTCCATTTTATTTTTAGTCCTTATGGCTTACAGCTATATCATGTTGAAACTCCGGTTGGGTTAGGGTTAGCAACGTTAAGCAGCGTCGAGCCTGGCCATTACCTAGGTGGGTAACCGCTTGAGAATACCAGGAGCTGTAAGCTTAGATATGCGGTTGATATAATGGATAACGGGATCGGAATTAAAAATCGAAGAGCCGAATTGCAATTCCACTCGATTTCTTTATATTCACTTACGCGCAAATTCTCTTGGAGAAGGAATTACTTAGGTAAGAATGTACTTTCCATCTGTCACATAATTTTTATAACAATATATTATTATAATTGTTATATTTTATTATTAGGATTAAGGCTTTATATTCACTTCACAGGAGGGTAAGAAAGTAATTATCTCCTACCGCTCCCAATTTATACAATCTAAAAATATTTTTAAAATAAGCCGCAAAAAGTTGAAAAAACGAAAAAAACAAATCAATTAGTTGTTATTGTAGTTAATCTCTTCTTCGGCATCGTTTACAAGTTAAACTATTAGGTTGGTGCAAAAATAATGACGTAATAATGTCGTTTTTCGGCGTTAAAAAATACGTCAAAAAACGACATTATTGCGTCATTATTTTTGCACCAACCTAATATTACATATGTAAGTATACATAAGAAAGCTCAATATCTATAGAATACAGCAATGTCCGCGGTTTCTGGCATCAGCTGAAATTATTGGAAGTCTTCTCCCGCTGAAAAACTGCGACGACAGAACAGATTAGGAGTTTTGAGAATTCTTTTTTTTTTTCACAAGATTTAACTGAACAAATCATGTCTGTGTTTTACAAAACATGCGTTTTCCTTAATGGAAAATCGGTATTTTATGAAGGAAATCTATTTTTGATGTTTAACATCCAATCATCACGTGATATTCATGCGTACAGGTGTTCATCATAATCTCTTTGCTTACAATCAGGTGATACGAGATTGGCTGATACAAGTGGCATGGAACAATCCTTGACCTAATTATACCGTGTTGGCGAGACATAGGAGACGCCGACCGCAGAGGTAAGACCTCCCACTCAAAAAAAGGGGTCAACTTTTAAATGGAAGCTTGCAGACTCATCAGCTATAAACTCGACCAATGATTGCGTATGGACAAATATAAACCCTACTAATGTTTATTTCTAGACTCAAGTATAAACCCACCGATATTTACCTATAGACTAACGCATAAACCCAAGCAATATTTACCTATAGACCCGTATAAAACCGACCAATGTAGCCTAATGTACTCACCTATAAAACCACTAATATTTACCTATAGACTCACCTATAAACCCAACCAATATTTACATATAGACTCGTATAAAACCGACCAGTGTTTGCCCCAAAACTCACGTATAAAACCATTAATATTTACCTATAGACTTACGTATAAATCCAACCAATATTTACCTATAGACTCGTATAAAGCCGACCAATGTTTGCCTATAGACTCACCTATAAAACAACTAATATTTACCTATAGACTCACGTATAAACTCAACCAATATTTACCTATAGACTCGTATAAAACTGACCAATATTTGCTTATAGACTCAAGTATAAACCCACCAATATTTTCTTATATACTCACGTATAACCCAAACAATATTTGCCTAGAGACTTGTATACACCCACACAATATTTAACTGTAGACTGTAAACCCAACGGGTTTTAGTTGTAGACTCAACTCTAAGCCTGACTAATGTTTACATGCACACTCAACAATAAACCGGGCTTATGTTTATTTATTTAAAATGAAAAATATCAAACATTTCACCTTTCTTTGCAGATTTTCTGTTATCCCAATGTAGGATATTTAATAATAAAAGTGATAAAAAAATATATGCAAAAAGAAAAAGAAGCTAAATGAAATTGGCTAGAGTATAATCCCAAACACATATTTGAAAAAAAAATTTAATTTTAAAATTCCAGCGTCCCCTGTAGTTCGTGCGCATGTGCAGTTACACCAACGTAAACATCACTTTAGCTCGATGTTGCCCTAAAGGACGAAACGTGCCGGAAGACAAAGATTTTAAACTTTATCATAGATTTTTCCATATATATATATATATATATATATATATATATATATGCATGTATTATTTTAATTTAATTTAAAAAAACAGACCATTTGAGGGCTCCATTGTTATAATTTTTTACACCAGAGATTTTATTTTTCCCTGGATCTTCAGACTTCACCCTCAAGGGTGAAAAAATGAATTTAAGAAGGGCAGTGTTAAGCTTATATCAGTTGACATAGAGGGTGGAGAGGGATAGTAAGAGAGATAGGGTCGAAATTAAAAGTGTAAATATTAAAATCATTTTTTCACCGTTGAAAGTAAAGTCTGAAGATCCAGAGAAAAATAAAATCTCTTGTGAAAAAAATTATAACAATGGAACCTTAAAGTGGTCGGTTTTTTCTTTAAATTAAATTATTTGCTCTGACTTAAAATTGAGCTCTCCGGATTTCATCCTCCTTGGGATTATCCATAAGGATTACCAAGATTTTCGTTACTTCATGCTTTCCAGCCAACTTTAATCTACAAAAATTTAAATGCAATGTCAATCACTATCTACTGTCCTCCTGTTTACTCCCTTCTCTTTCTGCTCATCATTAATGTTTCTATTCCTAATTCTTTCCTTGTTTCTTAGTGGCATTACTGCTTGGCTTGAGGTTGATTCCGATTGGAAAAATTTTTTTAAAATTGAAAGTTTAAACTGATTAGAGAACTAGAAAGGAATATTATCAAAATAAATAGACATAATATGTCTATATTTTTCAATAAAACTAAAAGATTTTAGCTTCCATTTTTGAAACATGGTTATTACTGTGTAGCGAAAAAAACTATATTTTAAATCAGTTAATTTATAATATATATATATATATATATATATATTATAAATTAACTGATTTAAAATATAGTTATATACATATATATATATATATATATATATATATATATATATATATTATAAAATAACTGATTTAAAATATGTTTTTTTCGCTACATATATATATATATATATATATATATATATATATATATATATATATATATATATATATGGATATAGATCCGACAGTATGAAGAAAAATATACGGAAAAAACAAACAAAAATCCTTATATGCAATTATACGTTGATATTATGTTAACATTAAATCAGCATAAGTTTTCGCTTAGCTGGCGATTGGCTCGGAATGGGGCTTGGCGGATTTGCCAGACTCTGAACGGTGTAGCCCCATATGAAAGCCTTGTCGTTGAGAGTCAGCCGTCAGACAAACTGGTTTATTTTTTAAAAATTGGATCTATTTATGCCTGTTTGACTAAGGTTTGGTGGCTGTGTATGTTTGGGGTAGTACTATCATACGCATAGACACATACATACAAGAACGCATTTTAGTTCACACCAACACATCCATATAAACAATTCGAAGCTAGGCACAGATACATATCCATGCGTTCGGGCATACAAACATACGCAGTTGTAATTCTATTTCGGTGTCGGGACCTCAGCTTTTTATGTGTGGCGATGTAGGTGTGTTCTTGACGCTTTTCAGATCTACCGCATGGGCCGCCAGAGAAACTTCTACTTCCTCACACACACACATACACACATGTGTAGACGCTCACGTACGCTATCATTGATCTGGGCCTTTTCACCACCACTTTGATTATGCTGTGTTCTGTTTGTGGTTATGGTGATGATGATTATTGTATTTTCAACGCTAACTGCTTGTGTGTTGTTGATGGTTGTGATAATGCTGGTAGTGATAATAGCAAACGGATAACATCCACAATATATCTGAACACAACCAGGAATGAAACTATATATAAAAAATATGGTACCAACGCAACCACTACTATAACAATCAACACAGACCGATAAAACTTTCAATACCGTTACCTACGCTACTATCACTCCAATCTTTCACTTCATAACCATCTCCTCTACCAACAGTACTGCTTTTTAACACCATCATTGTTTTTAATATCGTCATTATTGTTATATTATCTGTATTATTATCATCATCATTATCATTCTTGCCACAATTATTATCATAGCTACGATTGTCATTATCCCCCCTCTTTTTATAATTCCGTCACTAAGGCTAATTTTACCGTAAACACATCTATATCTATTATTAACATTATCAATAATATTTAATTATAATATTATTTTCCTGCGTGATAAAAAAGTCATATTGCTACAAAAACAAAACATTAAAAACTTGAGTCATGTTCGTAAACAGCCTCCTCAGAGCGAAACTTCCATACAGATACCATGCATGACAAAAAAAAACGTTCAGAAATATCTAAACTGACTGCTGTATACAACCGTTTTCAAAAATTAATGGTTAAAAAATGGCTTCGAGCGAGTGAATATTAGGGGTCTTAGCGAAAACTACACTTCTAGAAACCTTATTGACGGATGCTACAGAATCACACGCAAATAACTGTGCCAGATAAGAGAAACCACGTCACTTGAGGACTTTCAACAGAAACAAAAGCTAAAATAGATAGCACATGTAACTTGAAAAGAAAATGAGGACATAATGAAGATGTTCACATTCCGCACTACTTAAAATAAAAGTTAGGAAGGAAACCCCCAACAATATTGAAAATAGCTACTGGACTTAAGAAACTTATTTCCTAGAAAAATTGTTTTAATAGTAAGATTTTATAAATAGTACTGGCTTATAGGTCAATGAATGCCGAATGTTTCCTTATAAAGAAACGGATAATATTACTATTATCATTTCAGATATGAAAATACAAATTAGAAGATACCAGGTGCCTCCTCGGAATTATTTAAAAAGACTAAAAACGCATTTTAAACAATTTAATATAATAAAGTTAAATTTTGGTTTATTTGAAATATAATAGTACAAAGTTAATCCATAAAAAATAAATATAATTTTACGTCTTTAAATAAAAATTTGAAAGATTTTTAAAACAAAAAAAAACAAACACAAACTCATTTCCACCCCGGTTCCATCAGCTAATTTGATACATGCCAACAAAAGAGGAATTAAAACACTTTCAGTATCTGTCTATATTTCTGAGATGAGGCATTATGTACACTATTTACATTATTCGGACTATTGTCCTCATGTTTGTCGCCATATTTATTACAACGTTTCGAACGTTGTACGTTCCAGTCTTCTTCAGGTGCTTGAAATGTCGAACTGAACACTTTATTTCGCTCACTGGGTTAGACTGTTCCATGTGCCATGTCTAATGGATGTCAATTATCAGTTATCTCCTGTTAATCCCCCTCTCCAAGTTCTCCACTGCCTTAACCGGATATTGAACTCACACTCTTTGGGTCCTGTCACTGGATCTAACTAACGCCTGTTAGTTAGTTAGATCCAGTGACAGGACGACAAAGACGAGGACAATAGTCCGAATAATGTAAATAGTGTACATAATACCTCATCTCAGAAATATAGACAGATGAGATAACAATAGTCCGAATAATGTAAATAGTATACATAATACCTTATCTCAGAAATATAGACAGACGGGATGACAATAGTCCGAATAATGTAAATAGTGTACATAATACCTTATCTCAGAAATATAGACAGATGAGATGACAATAGTTCGAATAATGTAAATAGTATACATAATACCTTATCTCAGAAATATAGACAGATGAGATGACAATAGTCCGAATAATGTAAATAGTGTACATAATACCTCATCTCAGAAATATAGACAGATGAGATAACAATAGTCCGAATAATGTAAATAGTATACATAATACCTTATCTCAGAAATATAGACAGATGAGATGACAATAGTCCGAATAATGTAAATAGTGTACATAATACCTTATCTCAGAAATATAGACAGATGAGATGACAATAGTTCGAATAATGTCAATAGTGTACATAATACCTCATCTCAGAAATATAGACAGATGAGATGACAATAGTCCGAATAATGTAAATAGTGTACATAATACCTCATCTCATAAATATAGACAGACGAGATGACAATAGTCCGAATAATGTAAATAGTGTAAAACACTTTCATAATCTCTTTAAAATCCATTATCTATTCCTGACATTTGTTTCAAAGAAAAATAGTAATTTTAAGAATGAATTAACTAGATTTTGTAATAATGTTACTTATTTAAAATATAACGCAAAGCACATTTTTCTCCATCTGGATAGGTCCTCGATTGTGGCCACGTTAAAATGTCATACAATAAATCTCTAACAAAAATTCCCCTACTTTCAAATCAAATACGGTAGACCGAACCTACTACAACCAAGAAACTTGTTTTCCTTGAAGAAGAAAAAAGCTTACGAATATTTAAACTTTGAATAAATATTTTTTTTTAAATTTCTTACACTATCAAAAGAAAATCAAGGGGGAGATTTTCACATAAGTAAATGATACTTTTACTCATTAAAATTAGTTTTTCAGCAGTTTTGTTAACTATGGATGTCAAAAATTGTACCCAACGGCATATTTGTAATTATGTTCGCAAGAAATTTTATTAAACGAAAAATAAATTGATGAAGTTCTTTAATTGGTCGTTAATTTAACTTTACTTTTTTTAATCATTTCTCCCTAAGCAAGGCAAAAAAGCCACTAAAACACAAGGAAGTTCTTAGTGTGAAAGAATGAGAAAAATAAAAACATTATTAAGGAAAAATAACAAAAGCAAAGGAAACAAGAAGACAGTAGATAACGATTGATATTGCATTTAAATTTTTGAAGGCCAAGGTTGCCTAGAAATCAAGAAGCCTGAAGAGAGTTCCACAAGCAAGAAGTGCAAGAAAAGAAACTGTTAGCATAGAACTTACGGCTATATTTAGCCATTTCAATTGTAAAACAATGAGACCTTGTTGATAATCTAGTACTACGCTAAAATTCATAAAGTTTATATATTATACAGCAAACTTCCAGAAGGTTTTTCTCGTCTGAGTTCTCCCTGCAAATCTACCATTCGTCCTTGCATGGAATACTGTTGGGGTCTGGTGCCACCGCTGTTCATCTCGTGGTTCTCGACAAAATCCAAAGACGAATATGCAATGTGATAGGTCCTGACCTGGCATCTCGACTCCAGTTACATTGTGGCTTCCTTGTAATGTGGTTTCCTTCTGTCTTTTCTACAAATGTTTTCATGGCAACTGCTTTGACGAGTTCTTTTCACTGGTGCATAAATTTAAGCGTGCTACTAATATGGAATCTCGATCCCACCCTTTTACTGTCGAAAAAGTTCAATGCGACTGCCGCTTCTACTCCAACAGTTTTTTTCTCGCACTTCCCGACAGTGAAACTCCCTTTCTCTTACATGTTTACCTGATAACTCTAATCTTCAGAAATTTAAATGTAATGTCAATCGATATCCGATGACTTGATCTTGATCCCCGTCCTTCTCTTCATCCTTTCCACAAACATATCTCTTTTCTCTTACTTTCACTCTCTGTAACCCCTTGCGTACTACTGGCACTTCCGCCTTGCTTGGGGAAAAATTCTTTAAAAAATGAAAATATTTATAGAAAAAGAACGGAGAAGCTACATTTTGGTGAGGAAAGTGGCGGTGGGAAAGTGACTGAAACCAGGATGCCGGGTCAGGTCTAATAACGTTGCAGATTCTTCTTTGGCTTTTATCAAGATTCTTTCATTAGTTTATTTTTTTAAGTTTATATAGCAGGAGCACCGGACCATATGTAGCTGCAATATTTGAATTATGGAGGAATGGTGGACTTATAAATATGTAAGATAGTTTCTAGAGAGAAAAAATAGAGCAGCAAACCAAGCAAGTGATTCAATAAAATTTTTCCACGTCAGCCCGAGAAGGCGCAATGTCACTCTCCTGGGGGTTAACATCAGCCATGCTGATGAAAGGTAGCAAGGAGTCTCTCGATAATTAATAGAAAGCGGTTTTGTTTTTGAGGCGTTAAAATTAACATGCCATTTTTTTCATTTCTTTTGCTACTAATGTCATAAAACATGTGACCCCTCCAGGCAACATACACACTTTAACATGAAAACACTTCCCAATAGATTTTTTTTTTAATTACGAACAAAAATCAGGGTATTTCAGCACTTATTCATTAGTTTATTTTTTTAAGTTTATTCTGTTAGAAAAATTTGTAGAAATATTTTTCAGGTCATTTACAATACCCTTAACTACCGAGAGTTTTGTGTATCTTTATTTTATCTTTCGCCTAACATCATTATAATGGCAACAAAAACAGTATTTAAAACTTCCAATAAACTTAAGTGGCCCTGAAAAGGGCCGTTATTTTTTGCTTTATTGTTCCTTCTTCGGTTGGTACCTCTTCCGCTATTTTTTTTATCGCGTCCACTTAATGTTCGGTAGAATAAAAAAAAATCAAATAGTTGTAAAATGAAAAAAAGCATAAATTTAAATTATTTTTTTAAGATGTTCCAAGTCGAAAATGGCATTAAATTTTATATTTTTCGATTCTTCAGCTACGACCAAGATCTGAAAGAGCTTTAAACCCATAATGTCAGAATACCTATTAATTTTCTTCACGAACAAATATATATCAGAGATTTTTCATTATGTAAAAACAAATATACATTATATTTTATTATAAATACAATACATTATATTTTATTATAATTGGGTATCAACAGCTTTCCAAAAAATGTCTATGGAATTTTCTTGAATTCTATTAAGATTTCGGACTATATTTTCGATCTGTTCACGGCTGATATAAAATATTTTTAATGCTAAAAATGTGAAAATTAGGAATATCTAAAATTCACAAGTACGGATGAGGCACGAGAATATACAGCTGACTTGAAAAATACCCTTCCACACAACTAAGAAAAAAAAAGATTCAATATAAGTTTAATTTATTAATAAATAAAGGCAGTCAGATCAGATAATGTCCTGGTTTTTTATATTAGAAAAAAATCAGGAGATAACGTTTTCTTTCTATGTTTTTTTTGTTTTGTTTTTTTGTTTTTTGGTGTGGATGCGTGTCGAAAACATTCATGATTTTGAAGGTATCTGGCAGATATAGACATTGAAAGCCCTGAAACATTTGCATTTCATAAAAGAGGTTAATGGAGACTTGCATTGCTGTAAAGGCCTCCGTAACAAACGGTTGACGTACGCCAGGCTAAAATGGGATTTCCCAGGATGAAGAATCAAGACGAGAGGAATGTATTCTTCAATAAGACTTCCTTTAGACAAAGCATTAATTTCACTGCTTAAAAAATGTCCACTCAAACACACTCATTCACTCAATTAACGTTTATCATGATAAAAGAATGCCGGATTAAAATCTATTAGCTACTGTCTTTACGTTTCAATTACGAAAACATTTATATGAAAAGAATTATATATACTAGTTTTAACCAGTGAAAATGTTTTTGTTTTTTTTGTTTTTTGTTTTTTTTCCTATTTTAATATTCTGATGAATCTTGATTCCTTAAGTTAATGATCGAGAAAGCTCATGGCGAGTTCTACAACAATAAAATATCCGTAGAAATTCCCCTATGGCATCGTTAAATATTTGAGCTTTAACAAAATACTGCAATAACATTCATAAGTATGGATGCTGGTTGTTATTTTAAGAAATAAGGAAGTACAAATGAAAAGGTTTGAAAAGGTTTGACGGATTTTTCCATTTCACTAAAACTGACGTTAAACATTTGTTTCTTCCCATCTTCCTTTTAGTTTTTCTTCCTTTCTTTCTTTTTCTCACTGAAACTAAGTAGTGAAAACGGAATAGTTTAATAGTTCATTAATAATGAGGTATTGAAATGCCGTAATGGTCGTGCGAACTAAACAATTAAGGGGAAAGCACAATTATAATAGGATATATATATCTATATATATATATACATATATATATATAATTATTTATTTGAAAATTATAACATAAATATGTTATAAAATTATTACAAAAATAGCCATTTTGTTTCAACACCTCTGGTGTCTTACCAAGTGATGATGTTGAATGTACTTGTATGTATACATATATATATATATATATATATATATATATATACATACATATATATATATATATATATATATATATATATATATATATATTAATGTATATTTGGATTTGGCCAGCAACCTTTCTTTTAAACATCTTTCATTACATATAGCAGACAAAGATGGTTTAATTTTTTTTATTTAGTTTTTCCAGCATTCTTGGGTTTTTCCGCTTTCTTTATGCATTTTCAAGGGGGGTTGTTTTTGGTGTTGTTAGTTTTTCTCGATGTTATATACATATATATATATATATATATATATATATATATATATATATATATATATATATATATATATACACACAATATAAAAGGCTCAAACACTAATATTCCATGGTTATATTTTATTTCATTGAAACTGTAATCACGATCCAATTCATCAGACCTACAAATTCAAAAAATTTTTAATTTGTAGGTCTAATGAATTTCATCGTGATTCTGAATCCAATGTAATAAATTATAAACATAGAATATTAGTGATGAGCCTTTATATTATATTCTTACTCTGTCCTGGACATTGAGTTCTACCTTGATTCTATCCTCTTGGAAATTTATGTATATATATATATAATTCTTGAGAAGGGCTTTTTCGTCGGGTCAACAATATTTCACCGTCCGCTTTTAGCACTTATTCTGACCTATAATATTAGTTATATTTGAATACACATTCCATGCATTTAGTATAAGATCTATTATGAGACAGTGATAGTATTTTTATATTAATAAAATTCAATTTTTAACAACATGCAAAAAGTACTGCGTGTCATATTAAACCAGTTCTCTGAATTGTTTTATCTGTTTATTTATTCAAATTTGCAAAGCATTTTTAAGAGGGTAGATTTCACGAGGCGTCAAAAATAAAGAAAATTTCTATACTTGTTAATTATTAATAATTATTGACTACCAATCTTTACATCTTAATTGCCGTTGCTTTTTATCGCAACTGTCAAACTGTCTTTCCCTCATTGTTAAGTCAGCTGCAGGGAATGGAAATAAGCCTCCGACAAGATTTGAACCCGCATCTCTTACTCTTGGGAGACTGCCTGCTTAACAATCGCGGAACAACAGTCTGCGATTTGCGATTCAGAGCAAGCGAGATAAGATAAGATAAGATAAGAAAAATACCAGTCAAAAATTAATGATGCTCAGCATTGCTTTATCTAAGAAATTTGAACAATATAAACGCTCACCCACGGAAGATCTGAATTACTTTTCAGGTTACTGGAGCAGTTAAATGTGCCTATTAGATGTGCGGGGTAGCGTAACGGCAAATCGAGTTCAAATCTCAGTCAAGGAAGTGTGTGCTCCCTCCATAGTAACATCATTTGGGAAAAGCATGAATTTGTCCCTCCTAATGCATCAAGTCAAGGATTACTCTCTGTTACCCGATTTCCAAGTTATAGTCAAATAGAAAGGTAGCTGATTCTCGCCAACTCTGTAAGACTAGCTAAGAGAAAGTGATTCTGGGAAAGGCATGAACTCATTTTTTTATCTTTCCAGCCACGTACAAATTTCTGCCTATCTGTTGCGTTCACTTTAGCTCCTTGGAAATGTATGAAGTCATCTCTTTTTCTCCCAGCTATAGGTTAAATAGAAGGGTAGACTAGGTTCTCTAGACTTGGCTGACAGACACTCAAGAAGAAGGACAATTCTGAATTTAAAACCTATGAGAAGGCAACGGAAAACTACTCTTTCTTAAGATGTCATGTCAACTGATAGAAAAAAAAAAGTAAATTAAATTTGGAAAAGGACCACTTTGAATTCAGAACCATAGTGAAAGCAACGGGGAACACAACGCCATCTTTCCTAAGATGTCATGGCAATTGCCAGATAATTTTAAAAGAGGAATCTCAGAGGAAGATTATTCTGAATTCAAAACCGTGGAAATGATAACAGAAAACGACTCCACTATCTTCCCTAAGTGTTATGGTCCAGGTTAGGACCAAGGAAGAACAACACGAACACAAGAGTAGAAATAACGACGGTATATTACATGAAATAATAATACAAGATGTGGAAGGTGTTAGTATGACTGTCAGTCTGGTTTGGAGTGAACTACTATCGGTTCGACTCGATTCGACCCTCTCTCTTGAGAAGCGTAGTATACATAGTGTTAGGAAGAGTTCATTCTGTAGTTATAGGTAAGGACCCATGACACTAAGGGGTCATGGCAATTTACAGATAAGAAAGAAAACGAAACTTGGAAAAGGACCACACTGAATTCAAAACTATGGAGAAAGCAACGGGAAACCACTCCAGTATCTTTCACAATAAGTCATAGCAATTTATAGATGGAATTTCTGAAGAAAAGTAATTTGTTGAAATCCATGATCACCTGCGCACTGGAGGAACATCGTATTAAAAAGAATATTAGTATGGATAAATTATAGACAAATTCGCAAAATAATTCTTGGTTATTGTTGTGACCAAGTAAATGGTTAAAGAAATAACAAAACGAGTGTTGCAGCTATATCATATATTAAACAGTAAGTACAACAGAAGAGTATTACACGACTAGTGGGTGGGTGTCGGCTGATATTCGACTGTTAATATTTAGCAGCCCCATCCACGAGGGTACATGTGGCACAAGGGTGAGTTTCATGGGTCATCCGAGCCCGTATGCTCTGCCAAAAAATCCATGTAGAACCCGCATAAACGGGTCTGTCTACCTCCCCGGACGAGACTGTGCCCTTCAGCATAGCCTCGCCAGGGTTTCTCTCTACCCAAGGCAGAGAGTTCGACAGGAGCTGCGAAATGTCACAGCCAATCTATTAGACTGTTGATAGTACCCCCCGCCCCCCGAAGTAGATGTGGCACAAACCCGAGTTTAACGTGGGTTATAATCTATTAGACTGTTCCCCCAATGCCTTCTCTCCTACTAAGTAAACGGAAGAGTCCAACGTAGACACTTTAGAGGGAGAACACCACAACAGTTATTAGGTTGGTGAAAAAATAATGTCGTTTTCTCACATAGTAACATATGTGAGAAAACGACATTATTTTTGCAAGTAAAATAAGTATTAAGTAAATTCTTTCTGGACTTTCAGCGAAACACAACGAAAAGCATGTTTGTAAACGTTCACTTATTTTTATGTGTATTACTGTAAGGGGGTATAGATTAGTGCGTGCGAAAGTTCAAGGTCAAGATTTCGACAAATTTGCTGAAGTCAGAGGTTGAGTGTTATAAAAAAAAATAACATATTTAGGTTTCTCACGAATTCAAAACAAATGCAATAGTTTATAAAATCGGCATGCTTAATCATTGTTCGAAGGCTGGGGATATGCGAGAGATATTCAGCGGGTACGAGATCAAATCTCTCACACTGTCAGCAATTTGCTAGTTTTAATCACTGGAAAATTGTGGACCTTCTGTCGTTTTCGTCGATAAAAAAAATAGAATTGGCTTATTTTATTTCCCTTTTGATAATGTTCTTGTTCAGAATATCCCACTAATCTTCACTTTTTATCAACCACTCTTCCATTCACATCATCCATCTCATGCGTCATTACCATTTTCATAGTAACCCTCTGCCTTGAGTGGCTTTTGAGCTTTTTACTCGGAGAGTTTTAGTATTAACAGATCGCCACAGATGTGATTAAATATACTTTTTGTGATATCAACGAATACTTGTTGTCACTTTCGTAATGCTCGTTGTAGTAGAGCCTTTGTAATCGCAGATACAACTATAGTATGCTGTTGAACAATACTGGTGTCAGACACCTTCGAATAACACTCGCACTAATAGTACTTGTTCGATAATACTCTCTTGTACAGTAATCCGTATAGTGATCCGAATAGAGAAATAGTATAGTGAATAGAGTAGAAAAATAGTATAGACTAGAAAAGGTGAGCGGTATAGTAATAGAGGATAGAGTAGAAATAACGGTCGATAGTCATCACGATAATTCCCATATATATATATATATATATATATATATATATATAATTTCCTCTATGGTCATGTGATCTACTTAATTCAATAATGGGTTCGCCTGTGTTTGCTCACTGGCGATCTATGTTTAAACTCAAGTGTCGGCAGGACACTTTCTTCTAATATAACAACTTTAACGTTTTAAAAAAAATTATTCAGTATTACTAATAGTATTTAAGTAATAAGCATTATAACATGACACAAATAGCTATATTTTGGAAAAAGAAAATGTCTACAATATACACATTTTTACGGATTTATGGTTATTTTTTAACTTTTATCAAAAATGACATTCTTGTACGTGTAGTTATGAATAACATTATATATTAATTACTAATTTGTTTTTTTAAAATTAATAACTATTTGTGCTCAGTTGTTGACATTAATAGCTATCTGCTGATGTGTTAAAATTCTGGAATAATGAAATAATAAAAATTTAAATTTCATCTCTCTGATGGATGTCGCGATCCGTAAAAAATCTATTTCGTGTTAATCCCAGAAATATTCTAGACAATTTGACAGGCGAGTTCATAGAATTTTTGAACGACTCGATGGCCAAGGATCTTTTTGAAATCTCTTCTTTACCAATGTTTTGTTATTCCATGAAGAAATCCCACCCATTTGTGTCTAAAAAATGTGTTGATTGTCTTTTACTCTTCTTATACACTTACCATTATAAACAAGGTTTGTTTGTTTTCTGAAACGTATATGATCAAAACCAAATATCGTGTCTGATAGTCTATTGAAGGTCTTGTATGGCAACCAATGTTAGAGAAGGAAAACTCTGAATACTAGAACCACGAAGAATGTAACGGGAACCCATTAAACTATCTTTCCAAAGGGCGCATGGCAATTCACAGATAATAAAGAAATATGTGTAGTACCATGATCGCCCACGCTTCGATGGAACATGACATTTAAAAAAAAAAAGTCATGTGAGACATCAGCATGCCAACAAAATGACGCTATGTATAAATATTTGATGCCTAATGCAATCAACATGACACCCAGTCAATAAACGTATAGATATCTAGCGTATAGACGTGACTCCCTATTTGCCTTAGCTCCATCCTTCAAACATCCTTTAAAAAAGAAAAAACCCTCCCTACCTGATGCTCCCTCCACTTCTCCTGCTCATGAACAGAGATGCACAGTGCATCAGCCCCAGAAGACATGTTTTTACAGTGAGGGTCACCCTGTACAAGGGCCCAAGAGGCATTCGAGGTAGAGGGTCACGATAAAAGGCAGTTTATGTGGATAAGTGGGGAAGATAACGGTTAACACTAGACTTGAACAGGTTCTGATTGTAGTGATCGGCGAAACATCCTCTTGAGAGTCGGTTGCACAAAGCAGTGGTTCACAGGAAGAAGCTGCACGAGTGGAACTTATTTTCTCCCCAATGGGACACGGGGGGGGTGCGTGAGTGTTTTGCTACAATGTGGGTCGTAGCCGTAAATGTTAGGATTAGCGGAAACAAGAAATGTAATTCATCCAAGCATTTTTCCATGGGAGTAGCGAAAAAGTTGTGAGAGGTTTGCTTTCATTCCCACCTATGAGAGATAGGTTGTAGGGTGGAAAATAATTTGTCACCCACAAGAACTCGGAGATACTTTTGGACTCTGTCGAAACTGGAAAGTGTGGGCTGGACAAATCTCATCCAAATATGACAACAGTACAAGATTTTAGGCCTGATTTTTTTTTTTTTTTTTTTTTTTTTTTTTACAATGAAGCTCACTCTGTACTAGGCCACTTGAGATAGAGGGTCACAGAATAAAAGGCACAGTTTATGTGGCTAAGTGGAGAAGATAACGGTTAACCCTAGACTTGAACAGGTTATGATTGTAGTGATCGGGTAAACATCCTCTTGCGAGTCTGTCCCACGGAGCAGTGATTCGCGGCAAGAAGATGTCTGAGTGGAACTTACTTCTCACCAATGGGATACGGAGAGAATGTGGGTGATTTGCTACAATGTGGCTGGCATGGCAGGTTCTGACAGTGAAGATTCTAACTGGCGGAACCAAGGAATGCAGTTCGTCCGAGCACTTCCCATGGAAGTTTGATAGAGCAGTGAAAAGGTTTACCACGTCTCGCGTGTGAGAGAGAGGTTAGAGAGTGGAAAATAATTTGCCACCTACAAGGACTCTGGAACATTTTGGGATTCTGTCGAAACTGGAAAGTGAGGATTGGGCAGCTCCCGCCTCAATATGACAACAGTACTCCATTTTAGGCCTGATCTGGCTCTTGTAACTTATTAAAGTCAGGCAACTGATGTTCAACCCTGTGGTACTGAACGAGATATTTACTGCAGCCACATCCTAATTCAGCAAAAAAATATATGATATATTATAATCTCCAGTTCAGATCAGAAGTCATGAAATCCAGGTCTGGTGTCGTCTGAGAGCATTATTATTATTATTATTATTATTATTATTATTATTATTATGATGATGATGATGATGTTTGTCTCTACATTAGTTCATTAGTTAGCAGGTACGTATGTGAATTCCTACCAATACCTCATAAATAATGGACTATTCCGAAACGGAAAAGACTTATCAGAGATATCAGTGAAAAAAAGAAAGATAAAACAAGCGATAACACTTTCATAAGTTTAATGTTTGTTTCAGTGTAATGGAAAAAGGTTGTCAATTCCAAATCTTTTCATTTGTACCCCCTTACTACCTAAAATAAAGACCAGCATTCATATTTATCGTTGTTATTGTAATATTTTGTTAAAATTGCTAAGCTCAAATATTTAACGATGCGATAGGGGAATTTCAACGGATACTTTGTTGTCATAAAATTTGTCTACAGCTTATCCAATTATTTTTATTTTGGTATTTCAATGTAAAATAAGTTTTCTAATCCATTATTTCAATGTAAAATCGATCTTTTTTAATTCCGTATTTCAATGTAAATCGGACTTTTATATTTTTTTTATTGCAATGAAAAATCACTCTTTCACGGGGGTATTTCGAGTTAGCATTAATTTTTCTCCCGCACACTTTTTCGTTTCCAACCAGAGATCTTGCATTATGGGTGTTCTCAATTAAGTCATACAACTTTCGCAGTATCAATCAATGTGGACTTCTGAAACAATGAAATACTAAGTGTTATTCCGATTTTCTTAGTTTATAGGACTATGAATTCGCTTAAATGAATGGCTTATTGATAAACGGGGTAACAGTGACCTGAACGTCCCACATTCTGACAACTTATTATTATTATTATTATTATTATTATTATTGTACTTCTTTTGATTCCTGGCATGTACACATTTCTTTCCAGGTCCCGCCCAGAAACCTAAGGTTAGAAATAGCATCATGGCATTTTTTATTGACCAACCTAAAAAAAAACAAAAAAATACACACATATTTTACATAGATTGTAAGGTGTGGGCTGTAACCGTGAGAATAATTTTTTTGTATTTCTTTAAGGTGTGGACTTCCAGGAATCCCTTCAATTAGTCTACTGGAATCTTTTCCAATCAATCCGAGGGCACAAACTACAACGAGGATTGTTGATGTTCCCATGTGCCACATTTTTGAGATTTCGATTTCAAGGTCCTTGTATTCTGATAGCTTTTTTGAAGATCTTCAAAGATACATTACAGTCTGCAGGGACTGCCATATCAATGAGAAGGCACCCTTTTTTTTTGTTTGCGGTCTCCAATAACAATGTCTGGACGGTTAGATTTGACTGTTCTTTCTGTGTGTATTGTGTAGTCCCATAAAATTGTAACTGGTCCTATCTCCGTAACCGGGTCTGGGTGGGGTTCATGCCAATTTCTTGCAGTTTCCTTCCCGTAGAAGTTTCAGATTTTCCAGTGCAGATATTGGCCCACTCCCTCATGCCGGGTTTTATATTCAGTGGATGCCAATACCGGGCAACCTGATACAAGATGATAAATTGTTTCTGGATATTTATCACATAATCTGCATTTTGCGTTAACAATATTCTAGTATGTGTGCTTGATAATTTCTAGTTAACAAGCATTGGTCCTGTGCAGCAAGGATAAAACCATCAGTTTCAGCTTTTAACCCTGCACTACTTAGCCCCTGATCGGCACGGGGTTGGTCTACATTGGCCTGTTTGGTACGGGCAGAGTATTGGCACTGAAGCTGTTTATCTGGCCATTGTTTTTGCATCTGTTCGGTTGCATTTGCTTTCTTTTTTAAGTATTTTTGCAGCTTCAGTCGGTGTATTGTACTTTACTTGTATTTCTGCTCCCATGTGAAACTCCATTTTACACTTGTTTGCTTCTTTTATTACGGAATAAAGACACTTACCACTTTCATATTCTTTGACGCATATCATCATCCAGTTTTCTGTAGTCTCCAAGTATCTTTGAATGCCAATTGTTGTAGTTTTGTAAGACAGTTCTACTTGAAATAACCCCCTGTCTCCTTCTGATCTGGGTACATATAGACGACGAACATCACTTTTGGGAAGATGCATGCGGTAGCAAGTTAGAAGCTTTCTCGTTTTGGCGTCCATTCGCTTAACGTCAGCTATGGTCCATTTAAGGATGTTAAACTTGTATTGCACCACAGTAAGGGGGTACAAGGTGTTTATAACTGATATTCTGTTTTATGAATTCAGCTCGGTGTTCAGTACCAGACGCAGACGCCTGTAGTACTCCTTTCTTACCTTCTCTTTCATTTGGGTATGTTGTATACCATCTCCTTGGCTAATTCCTAGGTACTTATATGTTTCATCTTGTTCCAGTTCCCTAATATTTGTGACAAAGTCTAAATCTATTAACGGTGTTTCTGTAATTCTTCCTTTCTTGAATGTTACTTTTTCACATTTATCTAATCCGAAGTTTATACTTATTATTATTATTATTATTATTATTATTATTATTATTATTTAGCTAATCCGAAGTCCATACCATACGACTGCTATTATTATTATTATTATTATTATTATTATTATTATTATTATTTCCTTTGATTTTTGTTATATACACATTTCTTTCCGAGTCCCAACCAGAGGATAGAAATGGCATCATGACATTTTCCGCTGAGCATTTTTGCAAAAAATTCCTAAGATCACACACATTTTACATAGATAATGCCCTTCGTAAAGTGTGAGCTGTATTTGTGAGTACAATTATTTCTGTTTCTTTAAAGCTTGGGCTATCAGATATCTCTTCAATAATTCTATCGGAAGCTTTTCCAATCAAACCGAAGGATCTAACTAGAACCGGAATTATTGATTTCCGCTAATGCTATATTTTTGAGATTTCTACTTCAAGATCGTTTTATTTGATAGCTTATAAAGATTTTCAAAGACACATTACAGTCTGCAGAGTCTGACATGTCAATAAGAAGGCACATTCTGTTTTTTGTTGGCTCTGATCATGATGTCTGAGTGATTATCTTTGATTGTTCCGTCTCTGTGTATTGTAAATTCCCATAAAATTGTTACAAGCAGAATATTGGCTATGAAGACGCTTATCTTGCCATCGTTTCTGTATCTGGTCTATTGCATTTGCTTTCTTTTTTAAGCTCTTTGCCTCTGCAGCAGCTGGATTATATTTTACTTGCATTTCTTCTCAGTAATTTATCTCTTACAGTTAGAATTTCGTAAGTTATTTTATAGTCATAATAAATATGCGTTGTTTATTTCAATTTCATTTTTTCATTTCAATGTGAAATCGGTCTTTCCTGTTTTTATATTTTAATGAAAAATCGTATATTTTTATTTTTGTATCTCAATGTCGTATCAGTTTATCAATTTTATGGTAATTATTTCAATGAAAATTCACGCTATTTATTCTTTATTTCAATGTAGTCTATTTTCTTTATTTCTTCATGCCAATGTTAAATTGGACTTTTTTATTTCTGTGTTTCAATCAAAAATTTTTATTTTTGTATTTCAATAGAAATTCGTTCGTTTTTATTTCTATATTCAAATGTAAAATTGATTTTTAATTCACTTATTAAACATAAAGCCTTGATTATTAATTTTTGTATATCACTATGAAATAAGTGTTTTTAGTTCCTTATTTCAATGTAAAATCGTTTGTTTTGGGGTTTTTTTTAGTCTACTTTTTGTATTTCAATGAAAATTATATTTTTATTTTTGTAATTAAGTCTCTCATTCTTATTTCTGTATTCAAATGTAAAATCGATCTTTTTTTCTGCATTTCATTATAAAATCGCTTACTTTTTATTTTGTATTTCAATGAAAAATCTCTGATTTTATTTTTCCCTTTCAATGCAAAATCGCTCTTTTTTATTTCCTTATTTCAATTAGAAATCGATTTTCATTAGTTCTGTATTTCAATGTAAAATTGCTGTTTTTAGTTTTGTATTTTGCCAAAAAAGTGTTTTTTTTTTATTGCCTTATTATTTCTGAATGTGAATGTGAAATTGTTCAATTTTATTTTGGTATTTCAATATAAAATCATTGTTTTTAATTTTGTATTTTCATTTAAAATCGCTTTTTTATTTCCTTATTTCAGTGTAAATTTTTTTATGTCTATATTTCAATATTAACTCGCTCATTTGTATTTTTGCATTTGAACAAAAAATAATTTCTGTATTTCAATGTAAAATCACCGATTTCTATTGTTGTATGTTAATGAAAAATCGGTCTTTTTATTTCTTTATTTCAATGTAAAAATTTTCATTTTCATTTTTGTGCTTCAATCGCTTTCTTTTAATTTTTTATTTTCATTTATTTTTATTTTTGTTTTTCAATGTCGAATCGTTTTTTTTTTTTTGTTTTTTTTCTGTATTGAATGTTAATCGGGTTTCTTTATTTCTGTTTTTCAATGAAAAATCCGTCTTTTTCATTTCTGTATTTGGATGTAAAATCGCTGATCTGTGTTTTTGTATTTCAATATAAAAGTTATTTTTTATTTTTCGTATTTCAGTGTTAAATCAGTCATTTTCTTTTCTGAATCAACTTAAAATGGAGCTTTTTAATTGCTGTAAAATCACATAGGCGTGAAAAAAAACTCTGGATTCAAGCAGCTACATATAAACATTTTAAAATTTTTTTCTTTTCTCAGTAAAAATATAAATTACTATTAAATATATTTTATTGATAGTACCACCGATATATTAATAAACAGCCAGATCTTTATAATTAGAATAAAAACGTGAAATTTCTTTGATAGTATGCATAATTATATGCAACCATCATGTAAATTTGGGATGTTAATGTGGTGTCAATTTCATGCAAAAAAGATGATGACTCGTTTTAAATAATTGATGTTCTAACTTCCCACAAAGTTAGGTGTACTCATACAAAGGAAAACAGTAAAGAAGACCTCAGAATATCTGTAAGGCAATATCCACCACTAAAATAAGTAAACTTTATTTGTTTATAATGTATGAAACTTTTAATAGAAAATATTTGATTTTTGGTCATTAATTTTCCGCGCATTCTATTCTATGCAAGATCCAAATCTTCTATTTTAATATTTATTATTAATAGTAAGTAAACCTGATTTTAGTTAATTATTAATAACCAACAGTGTCACAGGAGATGGAGCAAAAAATTCAAGAGTTTCCAAACAAACTTAATTTTAATTTAAAATTGAAATGAAATATCTTTTAAAAACTAATCTTTCAGCTTGTTTTGTTCAGAGCACAATATAGTTTCTCTTTTTGTTGCTATATTTCACAAAAAGAACTTTCTCAAAAGATTTGGAAAAACAAATATGAGACAAAAAATATTTACGCAAAATTTTATCTAACAACCACTGAGTTGAAATTGTTTTTCATTTATTTTATCAACTGTCAATTATTAGATTTTTTTTAATCGGTATCTTAAACTTTCTGTACTTTTAGTGTTAAAACAATAAAATACGGTTAAGAAATGTTTCACAAACGAACTTATTTTTTTTTTTTAAGCATTTCACCCCAAGCAAGGCAGGAAGCCACTAGGACGCAAGGGGTTACAGAAAATTTAGAGCAAGATCAGATAGGAGTGATAGAAGAAAGGATGAGGGTAGTGGATAGATCAAGGCAACTGGAGATGTCGATTGACATTACACTTGAATAGCTGGAGATTATAGCTCACAGGGAAACAGGAAAAGGGAAGGGAGTTCTACAGGCGAGAGGTGCGAGACATGAAGCTATTAGAGTAGAAGAGACGGCTACATTTAGGAGTTTCAACAGTGAAGGGGTGAGAGCGGGATGCTAGCCTCGTAAGGCGCTGGAACTCATGACGTCTGGGAACCAGCGAATGCAGCTCCTCGGAGCAATTTACATGAAAGTATTTGTAGAACAGACAGAGGGAGGCGACGGCGCGTCTGTGAGAAAGTGACTGTAGACGAGACGCCAGGGCAGGGCCAACTACATTGCATATCCGCCTCTGGAGCCTATCAAGAACCCCGAGGCAAATAGAAGGTGCACCAAACTATATATGGCAGCAATACTCCATGCAAGGGCGAATTGTTGATTTGTAGATCTGGAGGATCGACTCCGGGTAGAAAAACTTCCTGGCGCGGCTCAGGGAGCCAACTTTCCTTGCAGTGGACGAGGCAATTGATTCAATGTATTTATTCCATCTCAGGTCAGCAGTCAACGTGAGACCGAGAAGCCGCAGAGAGTTGCTCTCGAGAAGTTGAGCGTCAGACATTCTAATGGAGGGAAGGGAAGGATCTCGGTGGTGATTAATAGAGAGCAGTTTTGTCTTAGAAGCGTTGAAGTTGACCAGCCAATTCATGCCCCAGTTCACAATCGATTGGATGTCCTTTTCGAGACGCACGGCCAGGCGAATTTTGTCAGCGAGACTAGATTTGTTTTTGAGGCAGGAATAGATTGTGGTGTCATCTGCGTAGATGCCAACTTGGGAAGTTATTGCGTCAGGAAGGTCATTTATGTAGATAAGGAATAGAGTGGGGCCTAGGATGGAGCCTTGAGGAACACCTGCGTTCGTGGGATAGGAACTGGAGGAGAATCCATTGAGAACGACCTTCATTTACCGTTTGACAGGAATGATCGTATTAGGTTATATAATCGACCCGTAATGCCATAACCCTGGAGCTTGCGAAGAAGGCCGGCATGCCAAACCCTATCAAATGCTTTGGAGATGTCTAGTGCCACGGCTCGGGCTTCCCCGTTATTTTGAAGAGCTCGGTAGACTGTTTCAGTGATGGCCGTAAGCACATCGGCTGTAGATCGGGCAAAGCGGAAACCATATTGCTTGTCTGAGAGCAGGTTATGGGATGTGAGGTGGTTAACCACCCCGGTATTGATTAGGGCTTCGAAGACTTTGCCGAAGAGGGGAAGGAGACTGATAGGACGGTAGTTGGAAGGGTCAGAGGGGTCGCCGGAGTTCTTGAAGACAGGAACGATCGAAGAGGACTTCTAGCAGTCAGGAAAACAAGATTCCTTGAGGTAGTAGTTGCATAGTTTAGAAAGGGCGGGCGCCAGTTCAGGTGCGCATTTCTTCAAGACAATGGCTGGTATCCCGTCTCCACCACTAGCCTGGTTGGGGTCTAAATTGGAGATAACGCCCAATACCAAAGATGGGGTTATGTTTAACCCACTCAATATGGCCTCAGTTCTAAGAGGGAGGTCGGGTATGAGGACAACGGAAGAGTCGAGCGTCGAGTTGAATGAAAATTTCCGCCGTACATTCAGTTACCATCATGAGGAAGAAAACAGACAACCACTTGCTGGCCCGTGTGAGTATAGTTTCGCTCTAGCAGAAACCCATTTACATTTTTCGTTGTTTTTTGTTGTTTTTTTTTTTTTTTCTTGGTTTTTAAATTTATCTAGTTTTTCTCTCCCCCAACCCACTCAAAGACATTTTGTCCCAATGATTCTCCCTTATTTGATAAATTAGTAAGAAATTCCGGTTCGAAAGAAAAACAACAAAAAAAAACAAACAGGAAAAATGGAAAATTAAATGTCTTTGGCTTGATGCGAAAGTGTCCCGTCAGTATTCTAATGATGTGACAGTATCTTTTTGCTTGATATATTGTCTGAACTTGGAATCGTTCTAGCCGTTTCTTTCTCCTGTTCTAAATCTTATTGAAAGCATATCTCCTAAGCCCAGTACTTGGTGAGGGCGGAGAATTGGCCGTTGATTCACCACCCCCCCAGGTCGACGCTTGGACATAAGGTAAGCCGTACATTCAGTTACCATCATGAGGAAGAAAACAGACAACCACTTGCTGGCCCGTGTGAGTATAGTTTCGCTCTTGCAGAAACTCATATACATTTTTCTTTGTTTTTTTTCTTGGTTTTTAAATTTATCTATATTTTCTCCCCCCCCTCCCAACTCAAAGACATTTTGTCCCAATGATTCTCCCTTATTTGATAGTTTAGTAAGAAATCCCGGTTCAAAAGAAAAAAAAAACGGGAAAAATGGAAAATTAAATGTCTTTGGCTAGATGCGAAAGTGTCTCGTCAGTATTCTAATGATGTTGTGACAGTATCTTTCTGGATGTTGGAGAACGAAATGTTGAGGGGTTTAGGTGGTTTTTCAGAGGCTGGTTTAGGGTTAATCTTTCGGTTTTTGTAACTCATGTTGAATTTTGTTTGTAAGATGGGAAGGCCCGAAGTAAAAGAAACAGAGAGTCTCGACCGTGACGCGGGCAGAGAGGAGTTGGCAAAATCTGCATCATTATGTGGCCTCAGGGCTGCCCACTGGAGGTGACTGCAGGGACACCTTTCCATGCGCGACATCGCACTACAAACACCCCGGTATTATACAACTGCTGATCAGAGCGGCCGCTCAAGACGCTACGCAAGAGTTAGGGCTCCTAACTACCAGTCGGAAACAACAACCAGAGAACTGTCAACCGTGTACCCTCAGAATGAAGAGGTGATCAGACAATATATCAAGCAAAAAGTTACTGACACAACATCATTAGAATACTGACGAGACACTTTCGCACCTAGCCAAAGACATTTAATTTTCCATTTTTCCTGTTTGTTTGTTTTTTGTTTTTTTTTTGTTGTTTTTCTTTCGAACGGGGATTTCTTACTAAACTGTCAAATAAGGGAGAATCATTGGGACAAAATGTCTTTGAGTGGGGGGGCCCTTGATTTCAAAGGTTAACAGGAAACTTCGTATGGACTGGGTGAGAGAAATCGAGTGCAACGATTATGAATTTTGGCAGTCTGTAATTTGGTCAGATGAAAGTAAATTCTGCCAATATTCGAATTCAAGACAGGTTTATGTTTGGAGAAATCAGAATGAGACTTGGAACACTGAATGTCTGCAGACAGCCGTGAAATATGGAGGGATTGGAGTAATGGTGTCGGGGGCTATCTCGTTTGGAGCTAATTCTTGACGAGTGGATGAATGGTCCAAAATACTGTCAAATATTAGAGAAAGGACTACTCCCACTATTTGAAACCAATCAGTGACAAGAACGTCTACCTTTTTCAAGAAAATGGAGCGCCATGTCATACGAGCAAAGTGGCAAAGGCCTGGAAGGAATCGCAAGGAATCAAGTCACTGCTCAAAATTCTGACATTAATCCAATAGAACACGTTTGGGAGCATCTTGACCGAAGACTTCGAGAGCGTGCAACCAAAATCACGTCAGTGACAACCCTTAAAGAAACATTGTTAAAGGAGTGGCAAAATATGGATCAAACGATTGTTGATAACTTGATCAAATCCATGAAAAATCGTAAACAAGAACTGAAACTAGCAAATGGAAGGCCTACTCCAAACTAGTTCCAAATACTTTTTGTTCATGTTGAAATAGGATTACGTAATTAAATTTTGAAATTCGATGTAGCACCTGGCTTTTCTTAGGTCACTGTACAAAAGAAAATAAAGTATATTTTGCGATTTTGTTTGGGGTGGGGGCGCCAGTTACAATCCTCGTTCCGGGCGCTACTAGACCTATGCACGCTACTGGTCTCTAGTGAATATTTATTCAAATAATACAACAGTGTATGGGTGCCCGTCCAAAAATCTAGATGACCAGAGTCTGGCAACTGATCACCCTACCGCTCAAAGGGGGGGGGGGATTTGGCTTGTGACATTAATTAGTACCTCTCCAACCAAGCAGATAACGTACCGTCATCACCTAGAAAGCCCTGAATTTTCACTTATTATGATGAATGGTTGTTCTTTCAATGAGGCCCCTTGCCTTGAGTGACTACTGGAATTTAAGATCATCCCATACCCCTCAAGTGAAACTTAAGTTCCAGTAGCAACTGATCTGCTTGACCCTCATACGTCGAATTTCGACGGGAGAGTCGATTATATATATATATATATATATATATATATATATATATATATATATATACAACCTATCGCTAAAGATGCTGGATAAATGATCGGCTACTTGTAACGCTACATTTTACTATCCTCTAGCTTTACAATAGCCAGATCAGACTAAAATGGAGTACACTTGACAAATCCGGACATGGGCTACCCAGTTCCTGTCTCCATAAAGGGTATTAGGGCGATTCGCTATAGCGTACGCGACGTGACTGGTCTTAACTGTGAGTAAAACCAAAATGGCGAGAACATGGAGAACTAGAGAATATAATTCGTAAGAACATTTTCTGTGAAAACAGCGATAGAGTAACGTGAGGCTTGCAACGTTTCGTCTGTGCAGAAGAGGTTGCAGGTTGGAAAACGTATATATACGTCAGTAACAAGCAATTTAAGTTTCGCAAAGACGTATACAACAACGGAGTTTTTAAGCCGAGATATCAAAGATAGTGTCATGGGTCCTTATCTATAACTACAGAATGAACTCTTCCTAACACTATGTATACTATGCCTCTCAAGAGAGAGGGTCGAATCGAGTCGAGCCGATAGTAGCTCACTCCAAACCAGACTGACAGTCATACTAACACCTTCCACATCTTGTATTATTATTTCGTGTAATATACCTTCGTTATTTCTACTCTTGTGTTCGTGTTGTTCTTCCTTGGTCCTAACCTGGACCACAACAAATAGATTAAGCTGTGACTGCTTTTTTTTTTTTTTTTTACTTTATTTTGTTACTCTATGGTAACACTTAGTCCGCGCTTACATTCCACAACCGGTCAGTGGTTTGGTATTGAGATATTAGATTTCTAGGACATTTAAATTCATATCCTGTAGCTTTAGAAGGCTGTCCAACATGAACGGCGCCTTACCGATTAACCTACAATAGGTACTCAGTGGGTATTACTCACATTTAGTTATATTGCCCGAATTACTCCACGTCATATTGCCTATTTACATCTAATTGGTGGTGTAATAGTCTTAATTTTTCTAAATTTCTTTGACGAAACATTGTCAATATTAATTTTTATCTAGTTTTTCTTTAATTTTTATTTCTTTTTATTTACGCCCTACCACCGTTGATTAAGCAACGTGCTTAAGGAAACGAAATAATAGTGTATGAAAAACTATCCAGAAAATAATGATGGCAATATTTCATGTAAGCATTTTGAACGAAGTGTTTCCTCGAGTAAGATCGGCAAAACTTGGAAGCGTTCGTTGAAATTCTATAAAAAATGTTATTTCTTTCTGTTGCTTACGCAAAACTGAAATGCAGTTTTCTAACAAATTATCTGTTATACTTATTAATCTCTTAGGATACACCTGCTGTATCTCCTGCAGAGGAATAATACTACATCAGCAAAAATATTTCGTGTAGATACATGCAGACTCAGGTATATCTTTTTGACTCAAGTATAAATCAGAACTATGCTTACCGTTTTGACTTGAGTATAACCCTTTACCAATTTCTAGATTTTTGACTCAAGTATAAATCGGATCTATGCCCACCTTTTTGATTCAAGCGTAAACTGAACCTATGCGTTCCTTTTTTACTCGACTGTAAACTGATATTATCTCTGACAATCTAACAATGCTTTCTGATATATGTTCTATAAAACTAATAATTGACATTAATTAACTCCAAAGTGTTGAAATTTTGTTAAATAACTAACTCAAATGTAACTTAAAATAAATGATCTTCCTCTCATCTGAAAAATAAGAGAATTTCCTTTAAAGATACCGGTTCATTTTCAATTTATTGTGCCGGAACAAAATTTCGCATCCTTTTTAAGCGAATTTCAAAGACAACATTTACACACATATTCATTCGACCACAAATGTACCATTTTTGCTTCGTTACCTTTCAACATTTTTGAGGCAGTTTCATAATTCTATCCTCCCAGAGTATGGTGCCTTTCTAGGTGATAAAATGGCCTAAATGGTTTTTACAGGTTTCCAGAGAATTTAAGCTATTCCCTTTAAGAGAATTTTTAAGGATCGAACTCGGCTCTCTGATTAACAATTCACAGCAATTATCCATTGCACCACCTACGCACACAAACTTACAGCACTTGGTATTCCCAAGCGATCGCCCATGTAAGTACTGACCAGGCTCATTTTTGCTTAACATCGGTGATGGATCGAAAAAAATGCTAATCCGAATTTGAAAAGTCAGGTGAGTACGGAGAGTGTAGTAGGACATTTCTGTCGGGTCTGCAAAGAGATATGAGTCCTGGCATTTTCTTTATGGAAGATGTCTTCTTTCCAATTAGCCAATTCCAAAGGCTTTTCTTTCATTGATAACAGATCATCTCTGTTTCAGCGCCTGGTTTTCCAAAAAGCAACACGTCAAACATAATGCCATATCTATCCCACCAGATACAAAACATTGCATTCTTCGGATGAAAACCTACTTTTGAAGAAGTTAACGGCAGTTGACTCCGCTTTCATTCCACTTTGTTGTAAACAACCTTTTTTCATCGCCAGTGATCGTTATTCTTGTTGCGTTTGAGTAGAGAATCGCAGATTAAAATGCGATTCCTTAGATTTTTTTTCCCGTTAAAATTGTGAGGTGCTTAAACATTCTAACGATTCACGTATACAAGTGTTTTCAAATGCTGTACAACGCTCGTAATAGATATGCGAAGCGTAGTACCGTGTCGTGTGCACTGGATTACTTTTCATCACTGTTTCAATCATCAATAACTGTAGTCCTGGCAGAACGTTCTTGGTTTTTCGAATCAATAATTTCTACATCTGACTCTCACGAACAACTTACGAACAGTACCCTCAGCTATGGTACCATCTCCACAAATGTCACATATCATTTTTACTGTTTCTACAGCTTTTTGTTTTTCGGAAATAAAACATCAAAAGACAAAAATGCGTTTGATTTTCCTCCTTCCTTGTCACTTATAAGCTAAAAAATAATAATTCAGAATCCAAACCTGAATCGTATAGAAAGATGAGTTGAAATATTACCTTTTAAAATATGTATATATGTCACGTTCATACAACATCAAACAGTAAACCTTGATAGTTCTGGGTATGATAATAAACTATATCCAGCAGCAAGGCATCTGATCGGGAGATTGGAAGTTTTGAGGAGCGTGGAACCAACTCTTAATTGCTGCTGTTCCCAGGTCCACTCTGACCCGAGATGGCAGCACCTATCAGGGGGGGGGGGGGTCCTAGCTAGTCCGAGTCCTATGGGTAAATAGTAAACTAAAAAACAAAAACAAAGCCCATCAAATTATCAAAATACATTTTTATAGTAAAAATACCAGCAACAATTTTTTTTTAAATTACCAACAAAACTTATTTATAGTAAGACTACCAAAAATACTAATTTATAGTAAACTTACCAACAATACTTATTTATAGTAAAATTACCAACAATATTTTTTTATAGTAAAATTTACATTACATTTTATAGCAGAATGACCAACAATACATTTTATCTGTAGTTGAAGGCATAAAATTGTGTTTAAAATATTTAGATTTCGGCATTAAATGACTCATAGAGGTTAATATGCCGCTAAACAAAATCAACCAACCAACCAACCTCTACCCTGAGTAACTCTTGTGCCTTGCATTGGGTGAACATTAGTAATATATATATATATATATATATATATATATATATATATATATATATATATATATATATATATATACAACTGCTGCCGATTTTTATCACAATGAAATGGAAACTTTCTAATAAGACAATAAAAATATTAAATAAAAAATTAAATATCTGTATTTTTTTTTTTCATAGCTTTTGTTTTGTCTGGATATATTTAAATTTGGACGATCTACCCCTCATTCCATGTACAAACGCATACACACACACGCGCGCGCGCATACATACATATATATATATATATATATATATATATATATATATATATATATATATAGATAGATAGATAGATAGATAGATATAAACAAATAAACAATCCCCACACGCTCACGCATATCGACCGATTCAATGATTTTTATACGACATATCAACCTTTTAAGGTTATTTAAAGCTGAAGCAAATTTTTGGATTGTAAGAATTTTTTTTTAAATAATGATGATTTTCCTACTATTTAACCCATAGCTGGGAGGTGAAACGAGATTACGTATTCAAACGCCACCTATAGAAAAGCGTTACAAACTTTTGTTTCGACCCATTACTTTGGACCTATAAATATTTCTTTCACACTTTCAGAATAAATTCCTACACAAGACATATTTTGTGAGTTAAAGAGGTTACCGATAGTGAAAATTCAATTTAAAAAAAAAAAAAGTCATAAAAAGAACTATTTTGGTAGAAAGACAATAAGTAAAAAAAAATCGTTTGACGTATAACATTTCCTTGGTAATTTTCCATAACTTTCACGTACTAAGTTCGACGAATCCCCAAATATATAAGCATTTTTCGGATGGGAAGAAATGTGTCCCCATTACATCACTCAACAACAAAGCCTGCTCATCTTACAACTTCCCCATCCAAACAGAATCATCTTGCATCAACCATAAGCGTATTTTTGGCACTGGTTCTACAATATCAGCTGTATAAAAGAGTTGTCTGCTGGTCTGTAGTTAGATTGACGATCAAACGCACGTGGTTGTCTTCTTGACGCCAACACAGATTAAATCCATTCAGAGATAAGTAAACGGGTAATATATAAGCTAGTATGTTTATGTAGACATATTTTTAATTGTTTTCTTAGATAAATCTTCACCTTTTTGTAAACCTGGACAGTGAAGTGGATCACTTGAAAATAAAAAGGTAGGCAATTTTATTATTTTTCTTTTTGCTTAAGAACATGTGCGTGGGTGTATGTCGATGTGTTAAGTTTATCTGCTTCGCCGGTTGGTACCGAGATGGGTGACCGTTCACGAATACCAGTTCTTGTAAGCTAGGTTGTGCGGGTGGTGTAATGAATAACGGTTCAGATAGCCGTGTTCGAATTCTGTTTGAATTCATTATATTCATTTACGTGCAAATACGCTTAGGAACGGTATGAATCCACTGCTTCTCGTCCCAGCTATATTAATTAAATAGTAGGAAAATCATTATTATCTCAAAAAGTTCTTACAGGAACATGTCTTCTCCCTAGATCTGTTAAACTTCTCCCATGAGTATATCCTAAAAGAGCAGCGCCCTACCAGAATTTATTCTGGTTGGGCGCAAAGTAACGCAAAGTTCTATACTAACAGTTTCTTCTCTCGCCCTTCACGCTTGTGGGACTTTCTTCCAGCTTCTTGCTTTCCAGTCAATTTTGATGTTCAAAAATTTAAATGCGATGTCAATCGTTATATTAATTCCTGTTCTTTTATTGTTCTCTCTCTTTAATAAAGTTTTTTTTTCTCATATTCTTTCGCACCTAGTAAACCCTTTGCATCTTAGTGACTTTATTGCCTTTCTTCGGATTAAATGCTTAAAAAAAAAAAAGCAAAAACAAAATCTCTTGAAAAAAATCTGTTTTACGAGAAATATTTCATTTGAAAGTATTCGATCAATCAATGTAGATTTTCTTTCTTGTATGATAAGGACTATTTTTAACATAACCATTGCTGTTTACACTCGGACTAATATCCTCATCATTCACTGTGTATTTAATCTTAGCTTAATTTCTCGAAGTGGAATAATATGGAGTTCTTTTGATTTGTAAATTCTATGTTGCTTTGTTTTCATTGGTTGCGTAGATTGATGTTGATTTTTTAGGCGTATAAATTGTGTATATTTAGACAGCATATTTTCATTCAGACAGGTTTGGTTAAATAATTTAGACATGTCGATTAGTTTTCGTTGTGATCATTTCAAATTCGCGGATTAATTTCTTGGTATACTTAGAAAATTGAATAAAAAAATACCAAAATTTATAGGCGTATGTATTAGGTTGGTGCAAAAATAATGACGTAATAATGTCGTTTTTTGACGTATTTTTTAACGTCAAAAAAACGACATTATTACATCATTATTTTTGCACCAACCTAATATGTACATGTGTATATAACAATTTTAGGCGTAGACGTCCGGCATATATCTCGAATGTTTCCTGTATGTAAGCGAATAATCTCATCATTACCATTATCCTGAAGAACTTTGCATTATGGACGATTGAATTAAAAAAGAAAACTGAAGAAAAAATACCTAATCGTGTGGACAGTTACAACTGTCATAACTAAAATGAACTGATCAATGTTTTATCGGGTGTTTACCGATAGCGTAATAAATATGGTCTTGTTTTCATTGAAATAAAAACAAATAATGCACAGGTATGCAAACAAGATAATGTCTGGACTCCCGTGGAAATGGACATCCGCTGAGAGAGGGCGGCAAATCGATTATTTATTCCCGTCCCTAAACCAATATGTCATTTGCAATTATCGATAATTTATCGTTAAAGGATAACAGGAACGCGCAATTGTTTTACGTTGGTTGATTGATTTTGTTTAGTGCCATATCAACACCTGTATAGGTTATTTAATGCCGGAATCTAAATATTTTGAACACAATTGCATGCTTTCAGCGACAGATAAAATGTATTGCTGGTCATTTTGCTATAATTATGTATTAGCAGTCATTTTACTCAAAATATGTATTGCTGGTAAGTTTACTGTAAAAATGTATTTTAATATTTTCATAGTGTTTTATCTAGGTGGGGTCACTATTTCTCGATAGTTGGGACCCTAACAGTTGCTACCACCCCGGGTTAAGATATACATGGGAGCAACAGTAATTAAGAAGTGGTTCCACGTTCCTTAAAATATCCAATCTCTTAATCAGTGGTCTTGCTACCGGATGTAGTTTATCATCATACCCAGGACTAAATTGTTTTGCGTAACACGAAATTTATGTCCCTATATAAAAAAAAAAAAAAAAAAAAAGGCTATCATTATTCGCTATATTCATATAGCAGTGTTTCCAATAATATATCATATGTCTACAGATCTTAGTAAAGCGACAACGGGTATATATATATATATATATATATATATATATATATATATATATATATATATATATATATATATATATATATATATATATATAAATGAATCATTGTCAGTATCTCATTATTTCACAAATCATTCAGTTGTATAACTTTTTCTTTTTTTTTTGTTCCTGTTGTTTAGCTGTGACAATTGTGTCTTTGGAAACACGTCGGCATTTTTCTGTAACTAGCTTAAAAGCTGCACGATGGGGCGGCATTTAAGCTAGCTCCTGCAAAGGTCACTTGATTGGGCCTTCATCTAAATTGGTCGCTGCATTTAAGATTTGCATTAATATTTAAGCTTACCTTATAAAAGTTCAACGATAATTCTTCTGTCGCCACTTTTCGTACAAACAATTATTTTTATTTTATGGGTTACTTTCACAATTAATTTCGATTATTCCCAAATTTATTTCCAAGTTATAAAAATTGTTATCGTACAAAATAATTTGTCGCAAAAAATCACTTTGAAATTGCCGAAAACAACCGCAGAAAACTTGGTAATCCAAAATTTCTGGATTGCGAGTCCGGATCCAACCCGGAATATTTTTTAATCTGCTCGCGGAGTCAGTCTGATTCCAAAATGTTATTATTATCTTGAGCTATTGTCTCTAAGAATAAAGTTATCACACTTTTTACAACTTTATTCTTAGAGACAATAGCCCAAGATAATAATATCATTTTGGAATCAAAGTGTGACACAGTGACACACTGAAATTCGCATTTATTATATCGATTTACAGTGCAACAAGTTATCAGCGTAGAAAATGAAATCGTCGAGCCAAGTTTAATTTCCGGTCGACTCTGCTGCGATCAATTTCGATCAACAATTGAAAGACTCAATTTTAATTTTTCTTAACGTCAAGTGATGATTAGCAAACTGGTCTCGGAAACCAAGTGAAACAAGAGCGTGCTCCACTGCTATAACCTTATGCCAAACTAAACCAATTGGCTTACGTTGTGGTGTCATATTTTTGCATCGATATCGAAGTTCGGTGTTCAATCCTAGGTAAATTCAAAGATTCCGAATACTGTTTTTTTGGGTGATTTTTTTTTTGTTTGTTTTTTTGTTTTTGTTTTTGTTTTGTGTTTTTTAACCAAAAAAAAGAAGTTTTCACAAGTTGGAAAACCGACGTAACACAATTATGAATCTGTATGTGACTCGGTCTTGGGCTCTACACATCAAGTTTAAAATAGACACAGTTTTCAAGACCTGCTTTCAGTAATGGTTAACACGCTTGTTTGGTAGACATTCGCTTAAAAAGTAAATTAAAACCTAGCCAGATGTGCGAGTACGGTAATAGTTATCGATGCGGAAAGTGAAATCGGCGAGATGATTTTTCATTCCAGCCTAGTTTTTTAAGTTCCCTTTCGTACTAATGACCTTAGAAAAGGCATGAATACTTGCTTCCTCTCCTCTCCAAGCTATGGGTTAAATAGCATGGTAAACAGGTCTCTTTAGACTTGGATAGCAACCAGTCTAGGTAAAGGACAAACCAGAATTCAAACCTTTGGTGAAAGTAACGAGAAATCACTCGACTATTTTTCCCAAGTAACCATGGCCATTCACAGATAATAAAGAAAAGGGATCTGTGGAGAGCCACGATCGTCTACGTCCTGATTTTTGTTATTGTTGCGTTCAAAAGATTTTAAGAGATGTTATTTTTGTTATTTGGTAAAGATCTTCGTTGTTGTTTTTTTTTGGAGGGGGGTTGCTTTTTTGGTGGGGGGGTATTTTGTAGCACCATTCTGTGTGGTCAGTTGAAAGATCGTCTTCTTTAGGTTTTATATGATTAAAAACGTTAAGAATAAATGACTGAATCTCGAAGAACAACCCTTTGTTTTGTTTTTACGGGTTATCAACCCTTTGTGGTTTATTAAAAGCTGAAACTTTTGGGGATTGTGAGAATATTTTTTGCGTGCGAATATTGCAGAAACATTTTCTTGAGAATAACAGCGATTTCTCCAAATATAGTTTTACTATTTAACCAATAACTAGAAGAAGGGGATAAATGTATACCTTTCCCAGTGATATTTGTGCGTAAGTGAATATAACGAAGCCGATTGGAGTTCGAATTCTACTCTCAGATTTCTCATTGAAGCCGCTATCATTTACACCACCGTCACATCCACGTGAAGTAAAGGACAATGTTACTTTTAATGATTAGGAAAAGAAGAAAAATCGCCCTAACTAATAATGTTACACAATTTATTGGAAATATATTTTATTTCTGAAATACATATTTGATAGGGACATTTAAAGATTACAAGTCCCGCAAAATAGGTATGGAGGGTATGGGTGCCTTTTCATTGGCTACTGAATAAACGAAACGGCAATTTGCAAGAAGATGAGATTTCCTGGTAAAAATAAAAGATGTTTCTCCCTCCAATGCTTTTCAATGAGAATTTTCAGGAAGTAAGATGTAACTTTCTGACAGGCCACATAAGTATCTACATGTAAGACACACAAGAGATTGTCAGGGATCTGGAAGTTAGATGAGAATTTCTGGCAGACCCCATATGTATTTGTTATATACTGTACCTATGTGCACTAATAGGTATGACATAATCCTCATAACTACGTTGGACACTATTGTAAGTGGGGGTAATAATTCTGTCTAAGTAGTCCAGCACTACCAGTGGTTTATCTACTTGACGCCGCTGGCGAGTATTGTATTTTTTGATGCTATAAAGATTACCATTTCATTTCCAACCTCCGTTTTGATTATTCCTCATTCAGTAACCCTTCTAGGTTACAACAGTATTTATATATATAAGACATACAAGAGTGATCAGAAAGTTATCGAAGAATTTCTGACACACCATATAATTAAGAGGGCATCAGTGATTCGGAAGTTAGAGGAACGTTTCTTATTTATGCGCAAGACACACAACTTATTTGCATATGTGTGGTTGCGCGTAGACAGGTATATCAACCAAATAAGGAAAAAGGTTTCTTTACGCAACTAATATTTGTTTCATCGCAATCTCCGTTTTTGGCAATTAACTTAATATCAATCACAGATAACGAATATTATTCGATGACATTTTCGGATCAAAACTTCAGTGAATAAACTACATGAAAGTTATGGACCTATTGGGGTATCATTAAATCTGTACCCTAATCGTAAAAAAAAAACGCATTTATTTTACACAAAACATTTATTTTTCTACATAACCCTGTCCTTGTCAATGTAATTAATTTCGTGGGGTATATTAATCTCATAGATAGAACATTATACAAGGATAGTTTCAGATCAAAATTCGGCTAATAATAATCATGTCAGATTATGGATTTAATGATTTACCCTCCTATATTCTGATATGTAATTTTACGGATTGGTATGTATGTATGTATGTATGTATGTATGTATGTCCAAGGCGGGTCTACTCAGTCACCAGCGATCACCCCAACAATCTATTGCATATGGCAATTTTGTAATGGCATGCTTTGAATGCCCGACATGCACTAGTGTGTGACAAGGTACATGAAAGGATACATTGGAAGTAATGATGATCAAAGTCTCCTTTCATCAACCGGAGATGATTTGATATGCCACATATGTGACAGGAAATACAGATCGATGGTTTTATGAGCCACCATCGTTCACACAACCGATGAATGCAGGGTTGTAGGGGATGTATGTATGTATATATGTATGTATGTATGTGATATAGAAATATCTTGTTTGAGGCTCAATAAGCCCATTGGAAGCTGCAACTCAATCAGTTATGTGCCATGCGTGATACACGCGTAGGCGATCATGTATTTTTTGATACATGACTGACGAGGCAGATTTTTTTTCCCGCAGTAGGTTGCCATTTCTTTCTACGGTAGACCAGTTGCCATCCAAGGCTAAAGAACCCGATCTGTCCTGCTATTTACCCACAGCTGGGGTGGGGGAGAAGAAGAGGATTCATACCTTTCCCAAGGGTATTAGCACGTAAGTGTACGTAATGAATTCGACTGGAATTCGAACTCGGCTCTCCGATTACTCCACCGTGCCTCCTCATGTACCCGACTAGGAAAGAAAAAACTCTGGTGTAGCACCTGCGGATTGAGAGCATCCAGTTATCTTAGCTAAGTTCTTCTTTTGTGGGTTCATACGGTTCTTGCCCATAGAACGCGACTGACTCAAGGAAATTTCTTTACTCACTTAAAAAATTCCATCCAAAATCATTAAACGATATCGAAATATTTTTTCCTACTAAATGGCTAACTGTAGCCGAAAAAGGCAATCGTAAATGCATGTACCTCATTACATCAGGTTAATTTCTCACTTTTTTATAAAATCAACATTTCACTGGCTATGAAAGCCGGAGATTGATGTAATAAGTACTGATACTAAATATTAGATTAATAGATTTTAGAAATTTTTGAACATTTAATTTTAAAACCGACTGAAAAATGTACAGAAATATCTAATTTCCGCGGGTTTTTGCTTATAAACTGACTTCAAAACTTTACTATATCAAGAATAAATCCAAATAAAGCTGATATTTTTTTGTATTAGATACATTGAATGGAAAATATATCCAAACCAGAATATGGATGCCAGGCATGACATCTAAGTCGTTCAAAAATGTCGAAACTAGCTTTTATATACAAACGTTTTCTCAGATCAACGATTAGAATAACATCAGAAGAATGAATTCAAACTATGAAACAGACGCGTGTATAAATATGAAATATTTGGCTCGAGTTTAATATAAGAATCAGACTTTTCTTAAGATGCTGTTATAAATTTACCCAATCGGACAAATGATTTGGGTTATTTAAATGTTTCGTGTGTGAATGCGCTGTTTTAATCACGAAGCTAAGCCGGTGAACGTGACAATTTTTCGTTTTGTTTTTGTTTTTTTAGTACAAAGAGAAAATTTCAAAGAATTACGCCACTGATTGGTTAGCTTCCTCTGTGCTTCAAGGTTAATGATATTTCAGTAAGCGAAAAACAACTGCTTGAATGGATAGTTGGTTGTTTTTTTAAAAAAAACTGGAATGTACCGGTGACATTAACTTCATAGAATTCTCATAGCGACAAAAAAAATCGTGCATCCAGTTTAAACGAGATTTGC
>OZ010578.1:54156178-54166178 GCA_963932145.1 Acanthosepion lycidas | reverse complement strand
CCTAATATTACAGTTGAAAGGGAATAAATGTAAATGTTGAATTTTGTACAATTTTGCTGTTAAATACAAATTTTCAAAACTTATGCTTATTTCCACGCTCGAAAACGTATTTTTCTTAATAACTTTCTTAATAACTATTTTTGGTGGAAAGTTGTTATAAAATCGAATATGTATACTAATACCATCGGATCTAGGTACCACACACAAATTTGTCTAGTAAAAAGAAAATTATTAACAATTTCATGAGATGTCTTATACTTATTTCCCCCACCGTATATAGGATTGATCGTATATAATGATTGATTGTACATAAATAATTTTGTAATTTTTATGAGAGGTTTGCTAGCAACACTTCCAGCCAGAGTTGTTGTTTGTTTTTTTGTTGTTGTTTTTTTTTAAACTTAGGTCTGGGTTTGTCAATTCCTGTCTGTGTTGTTTTTTAACTTTGAAATTTGGAAGTGTGTTGAGCAGTGATATACTCCAGTCAGCAGTGGCCTCATCTACTGACAATGAACAAGTTTTCTCGTTCTATGGACTGGTGCATTCCAAACTGAGAAACAGTCTTGGTACAGATAAAACAGCAAAACTGGTCTTTCTATTTAAATCCATGAATACAAACGCTGCCCATGATGAATTTGTTAGTGGTTAAAATTTTATTTTATAGTAAAAACAGAAAAAATATTCAGTTTATTAATAAATATTTGATTCAATACGTTTAACACTTTTTGCCTTCATGGAAGTACAAGAAAACAAAAAATTGTTTTATTTCTTAATCTTTTGTTTTAAGTAAAGATTTTTGCAAAATTGATTTAAATCAGTGATTTTTTTTTAAATCATTTGATATAAATCATTAATTAAATCAATCAATCTGATTTTAAGCAAAAATGAACACTATATATGGAGAAAATATAAGGCATCAGTTTAAACTAATCTCAGAAGATATGAGTTAACATGTAAAATTGATAAACTAATCTTTTGGATTTATTTATCAATAAAAAAATTGCTCTGGACTTTGTAAAACATAGCATGAACTCCAAAACAATTTATCAATAATTATTTATAAATTTGGATCAATACTCATGGAGTATTTTGTTCATATAAATATATCCTGAAAACTTTACTAGAATCGAGTTGATTAATAAAAGTTTTTATTGGGAAAACATTAACTTGTGAATACAAACTTTAAGCAAAATAGTTATACTATATGGAAAAAAAAAGGGTGACTCCAAGAGGATATAAGTTAACATGTAAAATAATTTATTCAGGCATGTGAGACGATGAAGTAATAAAATATGTATGTTACTATGGCGAATATATTTCGATTATTTATAAATAAAATTGTGTTGCACATGACAAAGCATGACTTCCGAAAAAAGTCATTATCAATATTTCTTTTAAGGTTTGGATCAATATTATAAGCTGAAACTCATGGACTATTTTGTTCATACTGAGTCAAAAGTGACGCTCGATTTATTTTCTATGAATGTCAATTGATGTTTGTTTCCATTTGTGCTGCAGTGGACAAAAAGGTAGAAATCAACGAAACAAGTTTTCATCTAACCATTTATTTAGGTTAAAATCATTAAGGAATAGTAGCAACCTGTTTAACTTGCAATATTCGTGATCAATGTAGCCGCGTAGGCACAGAGTAGCGTATACGCACGTGGAGTTCGATGTCGCTTTCTTCAAACTTTGTATCGATTTGAGCCTTCATTTTCTGAATGTTACGAGGCTTTTCATGATAAACAAGGTCTTTCACGAGCCCCCAAAGAAAAAAATATCTGAATGTGTTAGATCGAGAGAATGTGCCAGCTAATCAATTGATCTAAGTTCCGAGAAATGTTTTCACGGAGCCACTGATGACATAATTTAGTAAGAAAATGAATAATCTGCAAGACATAGATCAGTGCTTCCAAAACGGTACGGCGCACCTCATAGGTACGGCAAAAGAGGATAGCAGCTGAGGTGGAATGATTAAAAGACAATCAAAGATTTAAAAACAGTTTTAAAAATCCATAGGCCAAAATAATTATGATTTCAAAATTTAAAATATTATGGATTTCTTGTAAATGAGTAGTGAGCCTGACTATAAATAGTTATAAATAATTATTGACCGATTTTAACATTTTAATATTTTCACATTATATCAAGTATTAAGAATATAGTAACTAGAGTCCGCAAATTGAAGAAGAGAGTTATCAATGATAATGTTCTGACTTTGAATCTGCGGTTATCTCCCTTTAAGCTTCTTTCTGGACCTTCTTTGGCGTAGAACTGCTTGCGCCCTTTCAGTTCTGGATTTTCAGTTCTGACAAATATCAAAAACCCGAAAAGGGAAAAAGCTTGTTTGTGTTGATGAGGAGATGAAAGTTTGTTTATATCAAAAAGGAGATTACTCGTCAATACCAAACTCATACCTTTCTTTAAATTTGTATAATTTAATCATAATATGTTATATATTATATTTAATGTACTATTAGTCATTTTTTTAAATTTTTAAATGTACTTTTTATCATATAAAATTTGGTGAGGTGCAAGCAAATTTTCATTCCAAAAATGTGACTCAGAGAAAACAATGTTTGGGCACCACTGACATAGATTAACAACATGAATTTCAAGAATTTGGGTGCGACTTTCGACTCGCCCTCTATGACAAAGTTTCAAAAATCTTACAAATATTGCTTAAATTATAACAATTTAAATGTGAAAAAGAATAAGTTGCATAATAAAAGTATATTTGCAAAAAAAAGAGTGTTCCTTCACATTATGTGATGGCCCACAGTATCTTCAGATATTAAAACTCTTACTCTAGTATCAAAAGAGATTTATATGAAAATGAAAAACAATATTCAAGCAAAGATCTCTGTGAAGCAATAAAAACTGCAGCAAATAATGTTAAACCCAAAGAAGGTAAAACAGCTAACAAAATCAACGAATGAAAGACAAATGGCGGTTATAGAATGTCGAAAAGTCTATATTAGCATTTAAAATAATAAATCTTTCTGATTGGTTTATAAACAATTTATACTGCATTTAGTTTATTTGCATAATAAAACCAACTTAAACTATCATCAAGCTGAAACATGCCTGACATATTGCTCACGTAAGGATGCGTGTCTTTTGAAAAATGTACCGACAACAATTGGTTAATATCAATTTTACTGGGAAAACGTTACTTTCCATAATAAAATCATATAGTGTATACATGAGCAGCTTTAGATAGATATACATGAACAGACTGACATAGATAGATAGATAGATAGATAGATAGATAGATAGATAGATAGATAGATAGATAGATAGAAAGAAAGAAAGAAAGAAAGAACTAGACTGACATAGATAGATAGATAGATAGATAGATAGATAGATAGATAGATAGATAGATAGAAAGGAAGAAAGAAAGAAAGAACTAGACTGACATAGATAGATAGATAGATAGATAGATAGATAGATAGATAGATAGAAAGAAAGAAAGAAAGGAAGAAAGAAAGAAAGAACTAGACTGACATAGATAGATAGATAGATAGATAGAAAGAAAGAAAGAAAGAAAGAAAGAACTAGACTGACATAGATAGATAGATAGATAGATAGATAGATAGATAGATAGATAGATAGAAAGAAAGAAAGAAAGAAAGGAAGAAAGAAAGAAAGAAAGAACTAGACTGACATAGATAGATAGATAGATAGATAGATAGATAGATAGATAGATAGATAGATAGAAAGAAAGAAAGGAAGAAAGAAAGAAAGAACTAGACTGACATAGATAGATAGATAGATAGATAGATAGATAGATAGATAGATAGATAGATAGATAGAAAGAAAGAAAGAAAGAAAGAAAGAACTAGACTGACATAGATAGATAGATAGATAGATAGATAGATAGATAGAAAGAAAGAAAGAAAGAAAGAAAGAAAGAAAGAAAGAAAGGAAGAAAGAAAGAAAGAAAGAACTAGACGGACATAGATAGATAGATAGATAGAAAGAAAGAAAGAAAGAAAGAACTAGACTGACATAGATAGATAGATAGATAGATAGATAGATAGATAGATAGATAGATAGATATTGTTCAAGACAAATACAAAGGATTTCTGGTATGAAGTGTTATCTTTATTTACATGCCGACTATTGTCCTCATCTGTTCTTGTATCACATGGCTTTCAGCAACGGTACGTTGAGCCCGGGTAACATACAGGAAACTGACCCCTTTATTTAATCTACGGGGCTAGATTGCTCTCGTTCCACTTCCCATATCTGGGGATATCTAGTCTGGTTCTTATTTTATTTATTGCCCTTCCCGTTTCCACTGAGTCCAAGTACACACTGCTCAGCCCAGGAATTGAACTCGCAATTACTGTTACCAAATTCACGAATCAACGCTTTAATTCACTAGGTTATTATCCCGTGGAACTTTTTCCCACCTTACCCCAAAAAAAGATTCAGCGAATGGAGAATGCTAACTACTCCCCATCTGCTAGAAACTCCAAATACTAATCCAATAGAAAACTTGTGTTCTATCATTATAAGTTATGAAAAAGGAAAACTATATTGAAGCAAAGACTTCTGGGAAGCATTCAAAACTACTGCAAGTAAAATAAAGCTAAACAAGAATGTAACAAAACTCGATTATTTAAAGATTAACGGAAACTACGGGTGCCCATCAAATTTATTGTCGCTGTTTTATCTTTCAGAAACAACTGACCTTAAATAATCTTGATTAAATTTCTTGAATATTCATGACCTTAAATAATCATTCGACTCTTAACTTAATGACTTAACTCTGATTGGTTCTTTTATGATTGATCTTGTGACTCGCCATTTAAAGGTTATTTGCAGACAACTTTTGTCTTTCGTTCTGCTCTTCTCGTATGACTAAACTCACTGATTTTGAGTGTCAAGTTATCGTGTTTTACAAAGAATATCCGATGTGGAGATTGACGAAATGTGTAGAATTTCTTCCTGAATTTTTCAGTCACATCAGTCGTCACCGGTTTTCAACGGTTGTCTCACGTCTCTCTTAATTTACCGCTTTTTTATTGGACACCCTGTAGAAAACCCCGTGAACAGTTCGCGGTTTTTCATATTTGAATTTTCCGATTAATCTTAAATCTTAAGTTAATGGTTGAATAAGCTTATGGCGAGTTCTGCGACAATAAAATATTCGTAGAAATTCCCCTATCGTTAAATATTTGGGCTTAACAACTTTAACAAAATAATTAATTAAAAAAAAAACGACTACGTCCGCACAAACCCGTGCATTCACCACAGTTTATCGCAATAAAGAGAATGTCAGATTAAAATCTATTAACTACTGTGTTTAGGTTTTGAATACAAAAACATTTATATAAAAAAAATTATGTATAGAAATTTTAACTGGTGTAAATGTCACGGTTTTTTCCTATTTTATTATTCTGATGGATTTTAATTCTTAAGTTAATGATTAAGTAAATTTATGGCGAGTTCTACGACAATAAAATATCCCCCTATCACATCATTAAATATTTGAGCTTAACAACTATAAAAAAAAATATTGCAATAGCAATCATAAATATGAATGCTGGTCGTTATTTTAAGAAGTGGGTACAAATGAAAAGATTTGAAATAGATCATTTTTCCATTTCATTGAAACAGCCGTTAAACACTTCTGTCTTCCCGCCTTTATTTGTTTTCTTTCTTTTTCTCGCTGAAACCAAATAGTGTATTTCCCCCTTTCCACGCGATCAAAACGGAATAGTTCATTATTTATGGGGTATTGTCCGTGTGTAGCGGCCAGGAGAACTTACGAAAGGAGATACAAGCAGAATTATATTAGGATTATAGATTATTATATAATTATTATATATTATATATGATTATGTATATATAAGAGTATATATTATATAATATTATATTATAGAATATTTTACAACACTTGTGAAATTATTTCATCCTCAGTAAGTAAACACACCCAAACTGTTTCTCTCATATACAGGCTGTAATTATTCGTGTATAATACGCACCACTAGATTTGGGTGAAGAAATACAAAAATACATCTTTCGTGTATAATATGCACTGATTTTTAGAGATTTTAGCAGCTAAAATTTGACCTAAATGTAATATCTGTTCATTACTTAATCTGATTCGATTAAAGATAAGAATTTATATAGTTTACAATATGTTAAAAACACAAAATTTATACACTGTTATAAATGCTGGTCTTTATTTTAAGAAGTGGGTACAAATGAAAATATTTGAAAATGATAACTTTTTCCATTTCACTGAAACGGCCGTTAAACACTTTTATCTTCTATTGTCTTCCTTGCTTTCTTTCTTTCATTTTTCTCAATAAAACCAAGAAGTGTCTTTTCCTCTCTTTCCACGCGATCAAAACGGGGTGTAGTCCATTATTTATGAGGTTTTGGTAGGACATACCGGAGGAAGGATCGAGAAACAGGCTGTCACTCGTTGTTGCTTGTTGGCTTCCGACAGTGTGTGGGTTACCTACTTGTTCGCCTTCCCTATGCAGCGCAGGTGAAGTCTGGTTGTTTCATTAGAAGCCTGGCAGCATTGGGCACGCTCACTACGGATTTGGCTGTCGTTCTCTTCTATGGCCGCCTTTAGGCCGACATCATCCAGGACCTGTAGACGGCTACTGCGGTGTTCATCACAAACGAACAGATTTCTCAACCTGAACTTCTCACAGTATTATCCCCAAAGATATGACGTATGCAGGGACGATGCAGCTGCAGACAAGCCCACCTTAAAGTCATCAAGCACAGCACGAGGTACATCGACACCGCCACGTTTTTATATGACGCATTGGTTAAGAGCAATGGCCCCACCCCACTGTTTTCCCGGCGCGTGAAGCACTCATTTGCGTATCAGTGATCACTTCTTCCCACGTGACGTAAAAAAACAGCAAGAACATTTTTGGTTACCTTTCATATATATATATATATATATATATATATATATATATATATATATATGCATATATATATATATATATATGTAATCAGATATATGGATATAGATCCGACAGTATGAAGAAAAATATACGGAAAAAACAAACAAAAATCCTTATATGCAATTATGCTGTTTTAATGTTAATATAATGTCAACGTCGGACGTTTCAGTCTAATAAACCATCTTCAGGACATATTCATAAAATATAATTAACATTATTTGTCATGTTGAATTGATAATTTTAATTATATTTTATGAATATGTCCTGAAGATGGTTTATTAGACCGAAACGTCCGACGTTGACATATTAACATTAAAACAGCATAATTGCATATAAGGATTTTTGTTTGTTTTTTCCGTATATTTTTCTTCATATATATATATATATATATATATATATATATATATATATATGCAGGGTGCGAGGGGTAAATAGTTGCTATTTTGTTTGTTTTTGATTTTGTCAACTACACAGTATAGTAGTGTCAGTTGGGCTCCGTCCGTGAGAAAAAAAGCGCCATGACACAATTGAGAATTTTTAAAACGGCATGCTCTACTCTTTGGCATTCGCGCCGGAAGCTTCAATACGAACATTTCAGAGTGTTTGGGTGGCAATCTGAGGACAGTGTAGAGAATTCAGAAAGAGTTGGGTGAGTCTAATGGTGATTACGAAAGTGTTTGAAGTGATCACTAGTGATGGCGATGTTATGCCTTCATTCATCTTCCCATAAGGCCTCAATACGGAGGCCTATATCAAATGCCTTGAGAGGTAGTGCTGCCCTGGGTCAAGAGGATGGCTGCTGAAAGACCCTATGTCTGGCAAATGGACTCTGCACCATGCCACACAAGCAGGAGAACACAGTCAGACAATTTCTGCGACCACATTACCCCTTACATCTGGCCACCTCCCCCCTTGATTATTATGTGTGGCGAGCAGTTGAGTAAGGCCAACAAAACTCCTTGTAACACCAAAGATGAACTGAAAGCAAGGATTACGGCAGCATTCACCAACTTAAACAAGAAAACCATCCAGAAGAGTTACAGGAGATTCGTCTGGAGGTCGTAATTGAAACCAATGACGATTTTATTGAATAAATTTAATCTTTAGTATTTCAAGATATTTTTATGTAATTCTGATAAATATATCTGTTAAAAGGAGATGTCAGTGTTACTTTCAATTTTGCTTAATTTAGACGACAATTTATCCATTGCACCATGTGTGTGTGTGCACGTGCGTGTATGTGTGTGTGTGTAGTGAATGTCTTGTGATGTGGAAAAGTATGTAATTCATGTATGATTGATGTTATCCTGCAAAGAATATTTTTAAAATAAAATTGGTAATAACCAACCAATATTGCGAAACTTTTTGGGATATACCAATTTTGTTGTGAAAACTCTATCGTGCATAATAAAATCTGACAACGAGTAATGACGAACAGGTGCTGTAAAGTTCTCGTCTTGACCCATTTTTAAAAATCTGACTAAATGATCAAAACTCCTTTCAGCATCTCCTGGTATTTGAGGTGAAAGCTAGTCATTTGTTTTATAACTTGTGGACTAAAACTAAATTTACCGTTTATCTTTTCTGTAGATAAAATGACTAACACGCAATCGTTGAAATTGCGGTCCAGTGTGGTGAGCAGCAACTCCATCACTCCACGTCAAGTGATTGAGGCACCGAATGGTGGCTGGGGTTGGATTGTGTGCTTCGGCGTTTTTGGCATAAATTTCATTATTAATGGAATGATGATGTCCTTCGGTATTCTCCTGGTCTCGTTGTTGAATTTCTTTGAAGACTCTCGCGCCAAAACAGCATGGATTGGTTCTGTCGGAGATGGAATGTTACTCATCGCAGGTAAAAATCTGTTATCATTTATGGCAAGATAATTATTCTTTTCTTTTTTTTTTAGCAATTATCGTGTCTTAATGGAGATATCTCACTTAATCCATTAAGGCCTATCGTCTCATTTAATATATTTAATATCGAATATTTATAGACACATAAGCCCATAATTAATCTCTGATTTTTATAAGGTTAAAATTAATAACGAACTTTTTAAAAAAACGTTTTTTCAGTTTCTTTTTCAGATTTTTATTTTAAAACCAGTTAAAGATTGGAAACAAGAATGTTAACCAGTATTTGTAAAAGGCAATGTGATAATAGGAGTATAGAAGCATGTATATATATATATATATATATATATATATATATATATATATATATATATATATATATATATATAGATATAGATATAGGAAAAGACAATATTTAGAAGGCAATTTTAAAAGCAAAAGCTAAAATAAAAACAACCGGTTTCGGCCCAGGATTTATCAAGTTTATTTATTCTGGGGATTTAAAAGCGTGTAAATTAATTTTAATTAACGAATGTAATCGAATAGAGGAAAAAAAATTATGAAAAAATAAATTATAACCTTTATAACTAAAAAAAAATTATTATAACCTGGTTATAACTAAACCTGATAAAGGTGTTGGTGTTGTACTACTGGACTATTCGGGGTATGTATCTAAGATGGACAATATACTTGGTGATACATCAAAGTTCATAAAATTAGGTCCAGTTGAGACCCATGATCATACTGCCTCTATTGAAACTAAATTTCAAAGGCAACTATTAAAGTGGGTCAAGAGTGGTTTACTCTCCTCTGAAATTTCAGAGTTAATTAGACCCACTGGGTCCATTTGTCCCCGTTTATATGGGTTACCTAAAATTCATAAGGACGGTGTTCCTTTACGACCCATTCTGTCCATGATTGGGTCTTCCCAGCATAAAGTTGCTAGTTGGCTCTCGAACGTGCTACAACCAGTTTTGTCGCACTTCAGTAAATATTGTATTAAAGATTCCTTCTCCTTTGTGGAAATTATACGTAGTTCTTCTACTTATGGTGGTTTCATGTGTTCGTTTGATATCTGCTCCCTGTTTACATGTGTTCCCCTGTCTGAGACTATTGAGATGTGTTGCGATATGTTGTATCGTACCTCTTTGTCTCCTCCGGATTTTTCTGAGGGTGTATTTGTTGAGCTTATGATGTTCGCCA
>OZ010578.1:54086178-54151178 GCA_963932145.1 Acanthosepion lycidas | reverse complement strand
TACGGCATGGCGTTTATTGCAGCTAATGTAATCATTGGTTTATATTTTACGAGTAAGCGAGCCTTAGCCGTTGGGATTGCGATGAGCGGATCCGGGGTCGGTGTACTTGCTTATTCGTACTTTGCAGAAAATATGCTAAATTATTACGGTTGGCGGAGCACTGTACTTCTTCTGGCTGGGATAGCCTTACATTGCGTCATTTTTGGCTCCCTTTCTCGACCTTTGAAATGGAAATTGAAATCTCAAACAAAATCCCTCAGCAATAGCAACAGCTCGCAAGAAACAGAAGAATTAAACGGTAAATTTTACTTTGCGATTCATTCATTTCCTTGGTTTTTTTTATTGTAAAAATGTGTCGATGGCGATTTTGCGCCTTTGCAAGGCGCATTCTTCTTGAACAATACGCTTAGCTTGAAAGTATAAAATTGCGTTTAAAATGTATGTAGCTGAAACAATAAAATTACGCACAAAATATTTAGATTTTGGCATTAAATAACTCATCGACGTTGATATGACGCTAAAAAAACAACCAAATCAAACCAAGTTTGTCAGTTACGATACCGCGGACTGTTTCGATTGCGCAGAAAATTGTGGCATACAATACATATTATTATTATTATTATTATTATTATTATTATTAATATTATATTCATTGGGTTCATGTGTTTGAGGAGACATCCCGATATTTTAAATAGTGTACTTGATGTCTTCCAGCCTGAGTAATCGAAAAATTTTAATAAAGTAAATGTACCTTTCAATAAGGATCGAACCCGGGTCTCATTTATATTCGGTAAACTGCCTTAACGCCAGTTGACTACTTAGCCACAAATGACTTGCCTTACTTAAGAAATACATATTTCTCGTTGGAACATTTCGAAGTCTATAATTGCTGACAAGTTTTCGTAACTTAAACGTAAAATCATTTCATAGGAATTAATGGAATTTTTTAACCGACATTATTTCTTATTACTATAAATGTTATATCCAAGGAGGTACATGCGAATGAGCAAAACATTCCCGTTTAAAGAGTGTAACTGACGACTTGCGGGCCTCTGTAATAAAAAGACTTATTGATGTCTATGATCTTGCTCGTTCACAAGAAAAAGACAATTGAAATTTAACTTTATATTCGCTTAAACATGTACTACAGGGGGATTTCTGTCCAAATACACACAAAACTACACATTCATATATATAAAAACGAGGTGTATCAAAAATACTTTTACAAATTTGGGGGGCGTGTTCCTGACACCAAAACAAAATAAAAAGTCCATAGAAACATATGACCAAAAGAGTATCGTTGTTCCTCAACACAGCAACTCATAACAATTGTTCAAAATGTCCTCCGCTTGCTTCTACACACGCATGCATCCGTTGGATCATTGACTGACGGACCCTTTCAAATACTCCCACACGGTGTCGAACGGTTTCGCAGGCACTCATGACACGTTAATGAAGCGTCTCTGCATTGTTAATGTCTGCTGCATAAACCAATTGTTTTAGGTGGCCCAACAGATAAAAATCCAAAGGTCGGGGATACGTGCAGGCCATGGAACCGGTTTTTCCCTAACGATCCATCTTTTATGGTAGATGTCAGCCAGTGCATCGGGAACAATGTGACTAAAATGTGCTGGAGCCCCCATCATGCATGAACCACATGTGTCTTCGTATTAGCAGCTCTGGAAGTGTATTCGAAATAAAGTCCCTGTAGACAGCTCCTGTAAGACGTGCTGGAAGAACATATGGACCTACCAGACAGTTACCTAAAATTCCAGCCCATTAATCGCAAACTGATGCTGGTGTCTAGCCTGTATTATACCATGGAGATTCCGATCTGCCCACAACTGTTTGCTGCGTAAATTTGTTATTCTATCTCTTCCAAATATGGCCTCATCCGTAAACAAGACTGAAGAGACAAAGAACGGATGTGTAGTTTGTGCAATGAACCATCAGCAAAAGTTCTCCCGTGGTGAGTGATCAGAGGGAAAAAGTCCCTGCACCCGTTGAAAATGAATCGGATACAGGAGCTACTTTTGACTACTATGAGATGTACGACATTCTAAGACACTTGACGTTTGTTGATATCTGGATCGTCTCCGGCTGCCTGTAGAATGTGTTCTTCGTGGAATGTGATCTTCCTCAACCAATAGTTTGTGGTGCCATTGGTACTGTCTCAGCAACGCAACGATAAATAACAGCAAAGGTTAAATGAGTCGGCTGCCTTCTGTCTGGAAACGCAATCTGATACAACGTCCCCCACGCGTCCATTACCATTCGTGTGGCCGTATGTAAAAGTCGTATCTGCATGTTCATGATATGAATATCCTGCCATTATTAAAGGGAATATTTCTTAAGTCACTACTACACACGTTAAACGTTGGAGACAGACAAGCAACGAATGTACACGAATGACAAATGTAACCTCATGTACATGGCAACACAGCACCACCTACCGTAAACTTTCTTTAAACTAAATAACTCAAAAACGAAGAATTTGCGGACATATGTTTATATGAACTTTTGTCCTCGTTTTTCATGTGTGGAATACGCCCCAAAAGTTTGTAAAATTATTTTTGCTACACCCTATATATATATATACACGTGTACTGATAGATAGATAGATAGATAGATAGATAGATAGATAGATAGATAGATATCGGTTCTTTTTAATCAAACAAGTTTGATTTAAAAGAAACTAAAAGATCTGTCTAATTTTTTATTATATTTTTCCAATTTTCGGATAATGTGTTCAGTATTATGCACGAAATTGTGGATAAACTGTCCAAAGTTCATATTATGTTATTTTTAGCTGTCATTATCAAGAACCGATGTAGTGTCTGTGTGATAGTTTGTCTGTATTCTGGTATTCTTCGGTAAGCTAGATGTTTGAAATGATCTCTCTTTTTCTCTTTCTCTCTCTCTCTCTCTCTCTCTATATATATATATATATATATATGGACAATTTATATTTTATATATGTGGGTTATTGCATAACATTTCTTACGAAAGATTTTCTTGCTGAATGCATAGATCCAATGCTTGATTTTTTTATTTTTTGTAGATGATAAAAGTATAACAACAATTGCAACTACGGACTCCATTTACACAGATTTGATGAACACATTGCAAGTGCCCAACCACATAAAAAGTGCTGGTAACCTGTCTCCCGCGCGCTATCACAAAACGATTAATAATGCCACTTCTAAAGTCGTATGGGGTCACACAGTCGATTTTGAATCCAACACAGCCCTCACGCTATCTTTCAACACGTTGGGACAAAAGAACACAAAGCACAAAACTCCTAGTAAGCCGCTTCTATGCCATAACCTTAAGAAACACAAGAACAACCATAGCCTTCTACACATTTTCAACGAGTCCCGATCTAATATCAGATGCATTTCCATGGAGACTATTGGCGGATTGTACAACAGCTATTCATTGACTGTAAATTTCGGAAGTTCTGAGGGTTCAGAAAACTCAGACGACGTCTCCATCTTCAGCGATGTTGTTATGGTTTTACTTCTTATCGCAATGACACTTTGTTCAGGTAAATAGACAAAGTTTTATATTAGTAGGTTGTTACATGTATTCATTCGTTTGTTCTGATCTTCTATAAATTATGTCGAAAAATATTTCATGACCATTCTTTGCTTCTTAGTAACTCTGGGAAAGTATTGTTTAACATTATCAAAATTTTATTTCTGATTAGATATTCCTTTGATTTTAATTGCTAAGTAGACAAAAATGAACATGTTCAACAGCTTCTGTTTGCTTTTAATCAAAGGTCACAAAGCTACCAAGGCTGCTCGAAACATTTGTGCTGTGTACGCAGATGACTTCATTACCGACAGAATTATATAAAATGTTTCAAAACCATTAAACAGTCAATGCTAAATGAACAAGCTCAAAGAGGCAATCAACTGAAAAAAGACCTGACCAGCTATACAGTGTGATTAGTCAACATGATATTAGGTTGGTGCAAAAATAATGACGTAATAATGTCGTTTTTTGACGTTACGTCAAAAAACGACATTATTACGTCATTATTTTTGCACCAACCTAATAACTCACAGACTCTCAGCATTCTAGCTGGCATGTTCATTTTGTTGCGAACCAATTGCAAGCACTGATTAAAGAAGAACCACGGCAGATCACCAGGGAATTGGCTCCAAAGGTGACAAGCTTTCATGTTACAGTCACTCGTCCTCTTCAATCAATGGGTAAGGCCCAGAAATACGGCACATGGATGCCACAAGCACTGACCAAGTGAAACAAACTCTAACTCTCCTCAATGCTGCCTTTTTACTTGCTCAACACCAGGCTACTTGTGGATACAAAGAAAGATTCCTTTAATGTATTATCACCTAGGACAAAAAATAGTGTCTTTACATGAATATGAAGCAGAGACAAGAATGGATGAGTCCTGACAAGCAGGCAACAACATGAACCAAGCCAGAACTGCATCTATGCAAGTGAATGATCTGTATGTGGTGAGATTGGTAAAGACTAATTTACTATGAAATACTTGAAAACAACTAAATAGTCAATGCTAAGCTGTATGTTAAACAAATGAACAAGCTCAAAGAAGTAATCAACTGAAAAGACCTGACTGACGATACAGTGTGATTATTCAACACGATAATGCTTGTCCCCATGTTGCTAATATGACCAAACATGCAATTAAAGAGTTTGGTTGAGAAGTTCTGCAACACCCGCCATATTCTCCTGATTTAGTTCCTTCAGAATATCACCTTTTTGGTCACTTTCTAACAACTTGAAGGATGTGGAGCTTAAAACATGGTTTGATGAATTTTTCAAGTCAAAACCTAGTGTTTTCGATCACAGTTAGTGGATCATTGGCAGGAAGTTGTAAACAATGAAGGGAAATATATTGTTAATACTTAATAAATAAAAAGTATGAAAATAAATTATAAAAAAAATGAACGAATTTATGTAACAACCTAATATTTTATGATCTAACTACCTTTGTTTGCGTAGGATCAAGTACCTTCATACAACTTCTGATTGTAATGGCCGAGAAATGTTAGGCTACCGTTTTTCAATAGGTGATCTTTTCAACACGTGATTATTTTTCATAAGTGACTAAAATTCATGCCATCTCTTATTTTGTGTACCATTTCCCTTCAGGACATGGACTATCATAGTTCTCCACAACATTTTATCTGTTGTAGCTCTTATCAATGTTTGTTGTTTTGTTTTTTTTACTATCCCTCGCACTTCTTGTTCTGCCATCCATTTACACAAGCTTATTGGGTTGGTTACTCGCTGTTTCCCTCTGCCCATCTTGCCCTTAATAGGTCCCGTGAATGTCAAATTCTCGAAGCTTGCTTTCATCTTTAATTCATTTTCGAATCATTTCACCCCAAACCAAACGGGAATACCACGAGTACGCAGATTGTGAAAGTGAAAGAGAAGACTGAAAACAGGAAGGATTCAAGAAAGGGCAGAAGATGAACGGGATTCAAGAAATCAGAAGATCACAATTGATCTTTTATTTAATTTTTTGAAGAGTGTAGCTATCAGAGAAGCAAGTGAACGAAAGGGAGTTCCATAGGTGGGAAAAGAAACTGTTGGAGAAAAAGTGGCGGTTTCATTTAGTTATTTCAGCAGTAAACTAGTAGGACCTAGATGACTAGTAGGACCTAGATGACAATCTACAATCACGCTTAAATTCATGTAGTCGAGGCACCAGGAGAAAAGGGTCGTCACCGCAGTTGCCATGAAAATATTTGTAGAAAAGACAGAGGGAAGCCATGTCATGCCATATGAGAAAGTGACTGAACTCTAGATACCTGCTCAGAATCTATTGTATTGCAGATCATTCTTTGGATTTTGTCAAGAATCTCTAGATGCATAGCAGGAGTAGCAGACCAGATATGGCAGAGGTATTCAATGCACGGACAAATGGCAGATTTGTAAGTATGCAAAACGAGAAATACTTTCTGGCACAACACTGTGACACAACTTTCTTTACAGTAGATGCCGCTAGTAATTCGATGTAGTTGCTCCACTTCAAGTCAGGGAAAACGTGAGACCAAGAAGACGCAGGGTGTTGCTCTCGTGGAGTCTCGCGTCAGCCTTGCTTATGGCTGACAGAAAAGATTCTCTATGGCGGTTAAGTGAAAGCAGTTTTGTCGGGAAAATGTCAGTTGTCACTTCCTGCTTCTAAGTTTCCATTTGATTGCCATTTTCTTTAGAACTTCCTTGTTGCTCACAGAATATTCGCAGTACCAAGCGACGCAGATACCTGCAGCGATGAAATACTCGCCATTATTCCAATTTTCTTGAAGAGAAAAAGCCCAAGATACAATTTACAATTTGGAGATGTAAACATCAATCAGGTGCAGAAGTTTAAATGTCTGGGAGGTGTTTTAAAAGAGGATGGAAAATGCGAGACCTAGATTCCAACGTTCCAAGTTGCTGAGAAACGGAAAAAATCGTTAGAAACAAAGTAAAGAGTGCTGAATAGGTATGTAATATCCATCCTCTTGTATGGCAGGAAATGCTGTATAACCTCCCTACGGATGATCAGAAAACTACAGGCAGCAGAAATGTGGTTCTACAGAAGGATACTGAGAATTCCATATATATAGCGAGTAAGCAAAAGGAAGTCTTAATAAAAATGGCAACAAAAAGAAAACTTATACTCAGAATCAGGAAAAGGCAGCTGAAATGTATTGGGCATATAGCGAGCAAGGAGGGTGTGATAGTAATTCACCCACGCAATAGGAGCAGGTACTGCTTTTGCAGAGGGATGTTTCCAGCAGTCAGCTCTGACAGTCGGACCGAATATTCTTGTTGTAACACTCTCGTTTGTATATATTTGTATTACTGTTTGTGTTAATATATTTGTTTAACTCGATTCCTCTCTTTGTGTCTTTATTTCTGGCTCTAACAAGGCCACAACAGAAGGATTGTAAAATTTAATCTTTGCATCGCATATTGAGGGCAAGCGAGATAGGGAAAGGCAGCGATTATTGATATCCTCATGTGCCACATTTTTTAGATTTTCACTTCAAGATCCTTGTATTTGATAGTTTTAGATCATCAAAGATACATTACAATCTGCTGGGACTGCCCTGATTTTGTGGTCTTTGATCACCAATGTCTGGGCGTTTAGCTTTGATTATTATTATTATTATTATTATTAGCTTTCTGTTCAGTCAATCAGTCAGTTATGTGTCACGCGTGATACACGCATAGGAAATCATATATCTTTCGATATATGACTGACGAGGCAGATTTTTCCCGCAGTAGGTTGCCATTTCTTTCTGTGGCAGACCAGTTGTCATCCAAGGCTACAGAACCCGGTCTGTCCTACTATTTAACCATAGCTAGACGGATAGAAAAGGAGGTTTCATACCTTTAGTGTATTAAAACGTAAATGAATGTAATTGATTTTATTAGAATTCGAACTCGGCTCTCCGATTTCTCAATCCGAGCCGCTATCCATTATTCCACTAACTGGGTCATTAGGAGCACTTCCACACAGTGCAATTATGTAATCTCTTTGGCTACCAGAATTTGTTTCTTTTAATATTCTTGTCTGTACATTTATTTTATGTATGGCTTCAATTATCATCATCATTATTATTACTATTATTATCATCATCATCATTATCATCATCATCATCATCATCATCATCATTAAGCACAACAACAAAGTGAAACTGAGGTACAAATATACGGAGCATAATATACCCATCATGACACCCAGTCTTTTAAGTGTATATCAGGTTCATGCATCACAGATAAATGTGCGTGATATGGTGACAGGTTTTTAATAAAAGATATACTTTCTAGATTCATCATAAGCCATAATTCTTTTCACTGAACTAAATGCAGGATCGTTTTTTGTTTTTTGTTTTTTATTTTTTGTTTTTTGTTTTTTTACAATTGCAGCCCAAGGAGCAGTATTGGCCCATCTACCTAGCTACGCCTTGTCCGTCGGTATCAGCAGCGAAAACACTGCATTTATCCTCTCTTTAGTTGGCATCATGACCACCGTTGGACAGCTTCTCATTGGCTTTCTCATCGATATCCTTCACGTAACTAGTATTTATGCTTACACCTGCGCCTTGTTAGGTGCAACCATCATGACCTGCATAATTCCTTGGCTCGACTCGGTGATATTACTTGCTGTCTGCAGTGCTACTTTCGGACTCTGCATGGGTGAATATCTTTATTTATTATTATTATTATTATTATTATTGTTGTTGTTGTTGTTGTTGTTGTTGTTCTTGTTGTTGCTACTGCTTCTGTTGTTGTTATTATCATTGTTATTATTAACACTTAAAAGAAGAGCGCGATTTAAGAAAAGAAAATCACAGTGTTTGACAATGTTAAACAATATTTCGACAGTATTCTTATTATTATTATTATTATTATTATGATTTCCTTTTGATGCCACTCAAACAGCTTCTTCATACGAACTGCTACTTTGTGGAACCTACTCCCTAGGTGATGCTTCCTCGATCGCAACAATCTTAAGCTGTTCAAGTTTAGAGTTAACCGTTACACATATGCCCATAAAATGTGCCTCTTACCTCTTACACTGTAAAACTGAACATCGAGTTGTTATTGCGCCTTGTAAGATTATTCTCTTGTGAAGTTGGTGGGCATAATGATTGAACGATTTCCTCAGAATGTGATCATACAATCTTTTGTATTTCAGATAAAGATAGATTTCCAAATAATTTTATTATTATTATTATTATTATTATTATTATTACATGTGTGTGTGTTTTATTGAATGTGATGGTGAATAGAAATATCCTATTTCTTTTTATTTAGTTTTTCTAATGATGGTTCATAAACAGGCCGAAAACGCTTGGGCAATAATCATTACGGATAATTCCTGTCCTCTCGCAGCCGCCTCCCCAAAAGGAAAACTGTAAGAACATTAGAAAAAAAAACTTAATGAAAAGAAATGTATCAAATTTTCCTTCTCTTTCTCATTCAGACAAGCATGTATAAGAGAAAAGTTGCTGCCCATATTGAAATATATTTAATATTTCTTCAAACATTATATTTTCTTGATATACTTGTTTGAATAGACATCCCTTAAAAAAAACAGTGTAAATTTATGTTTACCGACCTGTACATTCTAAAGTCTTAATAAAGGTAGTGTACTTTCCGGCAGGATTCAAAACTGTGTCCCTCTTATTGGGAAGCTACTGTCAGGCTCGGCCTGCTCAAGACTGCGCAACCACGGAAAGTTTTCACCATCAACCAATGTTCTATTCCAGCGATGTTGATGTAGACAATGCTGAGGAAGGTGGTAGAAATCTGAGATGATTTGCTACCATTCGATTCTCAGCAACAGCCAGCAGACATTTTTGTGTGTGTGTGGACATTTGAATATTATGCTATTATAATTGTGCCTGTTCCTTCCTTCGTTAGCGCGAACGTTACGTCCTGGCAATACACAAAAAATAATGGACGATTCCGCGTTTTGACTGCGTACAGAAAGGGGAAAAGACACTTCTTGGTTTCAATGAGAAGATAAAAGAAACAAAGAAATAAGGAAATGAAGATAGAAATGTTTAACGACTGTTTCAGTAAAATGGAAAAAGTTGTTAAATATTTTCATTTGTACCCCCTTACTTCTTAAAATAACGACCAGCATTCATATTTATGATTGCTATTGCAATATTTTGTTAAAGTTGTTAAGTTCAAATATTTAAATACGATAAGGAATTTCTACAGATATTTTATAGCAGTCGAACTCGCCATGAGCTTATTCAATCATCAGCTTAAGAGTTAAGAATTAAGATTCCTCAGAAAGTTTAAATTAGAAAACCGTGAAATTTTTACGGGTCTTCCCAGTTATTATTATTATTATTATTATTATTATTATTATTATTGAATTTTCCGCTGTGCTGTGGTATTTTCAAACCCCGGAAATAATTTTAAGCGACTCTCTGTCAAGACCTCAGACAGCAAGCACTTTCTGCAAGATGTTTACTGTGCTTAAGATAAAGTTGTTATGCTGCGTGAGATTCTGATGCTATCTAGTGTCTCTGGAGGTTCTTTGGAATCAATCCAAGTGCTTGAAGGACAACTGCTACAACCTTGGAATATCCAGTTCACAGTCTCTCAACATCTAACCTCAACTCTGTGTAGTTAACATTTTTTTAACTTCACCCGCAATGTAGTAATCTCCAGAATATATCAACAGACGCTCCTGGAAATGTCTGATGATCAATGCCATGTGTGTTCTGGTGTGTTTAGTAATTCTGTCAGCCTGAATTGAGAAATCTCATAGGAGTTTCACATGTTCATTTCCCAACCTTTTCTTAGGCTTATGTTTGTATCACTTGTCAAAAATAGAGATTCAAATACACTTTATCATGGCACCACTTGTATTCTCTCTGTGTAAGCAATTTTCGCTGGCATTTACTCTCCTCACAGCCTATATTTATCCGATTCCAAAACATGGCAAACGTTTTAAACAGAATTTGTATTTACAGCTTGTTCATGCGCCGCTACTATCAGGCTCACAGTTTCTCTTGTCATCATTATTATTATGATTAGATATTTCGTCTTGGTGATGATAATCATATCTCAGCTCATACCCGCAGCTCTTTTTTCAGCACATGAACTGCTCCAAACAGCGCCGCCACCTACACATTCTCAATAATATCAGCTATCCCCAAGATGACCTGCGGAGCATAAGGATTACCGGAAATAATCCTGAGTGCACCAACCATAGAAAGGGATAATTTGAGTTTTGCTTCGTACATTCTCTCCTATTTGCCATGCCTGACCTTCGCCTGCTCTGTGGTACCTTGGCAAGACACCTTCACGGTGTCTCCTCAAGGTACTGCAATGTCTGTCAACCGCAATCTCTATCAAAATCTGTGCATGACTGCTTCCTGTGCGCAAATGTTATATCAGGGCGATTGCTTTCCAAGCGCTTATCAGTCAAGATGCTCGTATCCTACATGAGCTTCACTTGCCCATGCTCGATGACTGATAGTTTTACCACTTTTCTGTGCACTCGATTTATTTACTCATTCAGTTTTCACGCCAGAAGTAACTGAGGACTTTTACTAGAGATCAAGTGACAGCAAATCTAAATGCACCAACAATCTAATCGATATTCTTGCTTATTAGTTAATGCTGTCGTTTGAATGGTTTCAATTCTTCCTTAGATTTCCAATTATTATTAATAATAATAATACTGCGCCTTCTTGGTCTCACGATTTCAAATTACTTGAAGTGAAGCGATTATATCGAATCAGTAGTTGCACCTACTGCAAGGAATGTTAGGTTGTTAGTGTTGTGCCATAAAATTTTTATCATCAGAGTCCATCTTGCACATTTACAAATCTACAATTATTCCGTGCATTGAATACTGTTGCCATATCTGGTCTGGTGCTTCTGCTATTCATCTGGAGATTATTGACAAAATCCACAGAAGGATCTACAATGCAATCGATTCTGACCTGACATCTCGACTTCAGTTACTTTCTCACCGATGTGACGTGGCTTGCCTCTGCCCTTTCTACAAATATTTTCATGGCAACTGCTCTGGTACCCGAACTACATGAATTTAAGCGTGCTACTAGATTAGCATCTAGGTCTCACCAGTTTACTGTTGAAATAGCTAAATGCAACCGCCACTTCTACGCCAACAGTTTCTTTTCTCGCACTTCCCGCCTGTGTAACTACCTTCGTTTACTTCCTCTCCTGATAACTACAATCTTCAAAAATTTAAATGCAACGTCAATCGCCATCTTCTGTCTTCTTGGATCTTGTTCATATTCTGTCCTTTCCTCAATCCTCCATATTCTCAGTTTTCTCTTTTACTTTCACTCTCTGTAATCTCCTGCGTACTTGTGGCATTCCCAACTTATTTGAGGTGAAATGATTTTAAAAATTTCATGTATTCATATGTCCATACAAAATGTCTTTTGGGTGTCGCTGGGTATCGAAAATATTTCTACTGATATTGCTACTGTGTAAAAAATACGGGTGTATCTACTCAAACACGTATGTGTACTAAAATAATGCTTATAATAATGAAGATAAAATCATATTCAAATCAATTAATTACTTAAATTACTAATATATATATATATATATATATATATATATATATATATATATATATAGGATGAATACAAATGTAAGATTTATCGCTTAGCTGATTGATTATCACCACCTGTCGAGTGTCCGTATGATTACAAAAAGGTTCGTCTACAAAATTCTAGAGTCAGCGTGCTGAATATAATATCATATATATATATATATATATATATATATATATATATATATATTAAATTGCAGGGGTAACCTTGAATTGTAACCTAAAAAAGCAAATCTGAATTCAAAATGCGGGAAGAAGGCAACGGGAAACCACTCAACTATCTTTATCAAAATGCCACGTCAATTCACAGATAGTAAAGAGGAAGGTTATGTGGAGGTCCATGATTACCTACGTCCTTAAAAGACATAGCATGAAAAAATCCCATCGTCTACGGTGTTCCACTGAATCCTAGCTTTTCGCAAGAGGTCGCTATGTGTTCCGCGAGAAACAGTGATAAATAGATTAATGAATCTGAGTAATTTTTTTAAATTTTATATTCTTAATATTATTGGATTAGTAATAGTAATAGTTGGTTATTATAATAAATTATAATTTATAGTGCTTATTTATGTTTATTCCTTGTGTATGTTTATAGATTGTTTTGTGAATGAAAACCTTGGAATGAGGTCTCATAAACGAGCAATATGATTTTTTTTTTTTGTTTTTTTGTTGTTTTTTTTTTTTGCATTGCCAATAAATTTGACAAAAATGAGATCTTTTCTTTAAAACATTTATCCGAAAAATATATTATATTTAACACAAGGTAGGATAAAAATATAAGAGATACACATTAATAATGTTATATAATGATTTTTATGCAGGGGCCTCTGAAGCATGAAATCTATTTCAAGGGTCCCAAACGTTGAGAATCTGTAATTTTTTTAAAAGGGTTCTTATAGAACAGTAAATTACCCCTCTCTCTCTCTCTCTCTCTCTCTCTCTCTCTCTCTCTCTCTCTCTCTCTCTCTATCTATCTATCTATCTATCTATCTAAAATAAATAAATCCTAATGAGCCAGGTACTACCTACCATGGTTTCACTACATGGGATCATCAGGGTGGAATTGATGATCCCATTTAGTGAAACCTTGGTAGGTAGTACCTGGCTCATTAGGATTTATTTATTTTACTTTTGCTCTTCTTAGTGTATTGAGCACTCTTCGTTTTAACTTATTACTCGCTGGGTTTTTTTCTTTGTACCAGAGATTTAAGATACTGGACGAATTCTTACGCTCCGTTCGGAGGTTTTTGGTGGTTTCTTATTTTCTCATTTTTCCTTGGATGCCAATTTGTTTGAAAATTGTGCTATCCAGGTTTTTTCACCCACCGAGTTTAAATAGATTTACATTATCTGTCTGTCTGTCTGTCTGTCTGTCTCTCTCTCTCTCTCTCTCTCTCTCTCAATATATATATATATATATATATATATATATATTAAATTGCAGGGGTGACTGGGTTCTCTAACCTTGAATTGTAACCTAAAAAAGCAAATCTGAATTCAAAATGCGGGAAGAAGGCAACGGGAAACCACTCAACTATCTTTATCAAAATGTCACGTCAATTCACAGATAGTAAAGAGGAAGGTTATGTGGAGGTCCATGATTACCTACGTCCTTAAAAGACATAGCATGAAAAAATCCCATCGTCTACGATAATATACATACATATATATATATATATATATATATATATATATATATATATATATATGTATATGTATGTATATGTATGTATGTGTGTGTGTGTGTGTCTGAAATCAATCATTGTCAGTTTTTATTCATTAACACCGAAATTGTAAAAAAAAACATAAAATTTCTATACGTGGCCTTTAATTAAAAATGTTCTTTTTTAATTCTATAACCATTTTTGTTTATATATCTGACGCTTCAGATAAACATCTGATCGACAAGCAATATAAAATAAACGAATTAGGTTTTTAAATGATTACTTTTCAAAATTTCTTTGGCCAAACCCGGTCGTCAGTAGCAGCTGGAAAAATGCATCTCTTATGTCTGTAGATATTTGTTAAGTAAATATCGACATACTTCACTCTAAGACTAACGCTTTAACCATCGCTCAAGAGAGGTCGGACAATCTAACCATGTAGCTTAGCTTAGCTTAGTCTGGCACAAGGCCTCAACTCGAGGACACTCTGAGATGATCGGACTGACGAGAAATGACCTGTGAGAATAATATGCTAGTTATTGCTTTATGGCAGGTGCTACTTGAAACTATTTACAAAGTTCTCTTTTTTTAAAATGATTTAAATTCAGATTTAATATGATATGCTTTTACCCGTTCTGTTTCCACTAAGTCGGAGTCTATACAACCTGACCCAGGGTTTGAACTCATAATTACTATATTACCAAATTCTCGAACCAACGCCTCGTGGTTAAAAGCGGTTCCGTAAATTTGGTTGCACAGTAATTGGTGTCCAATTTTCTGAGTCGATAAGATTTTCGGCTGCTAGAGCAAGCAGTGTTGTATCGGAAAATAAATGAGTACTCGCGAGATTTAAAATTCTACTGAGAACTCTTCTTATATATATATATATATATATATATATATATATATATATATATATATATATATGTTAGGTTGGTGCAAAAATAATGACGTAGTAATGTCGTTTTTTGACGTTAAAAAATACGTCAAAAAACGACATTATTACGTCATTATTTTTGCACCAACCTAATATATATATATATATATATATATATATATATATATATTGTAATCTGAATTTGATTAAACAAAATAAAACAATAATAAAAATTAATAATAAAATAATAATAGTGAAATACATCTATATATTTTTTTAAATAATAGGGCTAAAAGAATATTTTTACTATCTTTGTATTTGGGTAATTCAAACTAACTAGTTTTCTACTGACATTAAGAAGCTGTAGTGAGAAAAATGGTAAAAGTAATCCAAATTAACTACATATAGTGATGAAAACACTTCGTCACACAAAATTCAAACACAAACGGCTATTACAGTATAATAAAATTTATGATGAAGGGAAATTGCTATGTTGCAAATTTAAGATGGCATATCGAATCGGAAAAGCGACATAGCAAAGTAATATTTATTATTCACATATAATTTTTTTTCTATTTAAGATTCAACTTGACTATGATATTGACTCCAAGTGCAATTTATTCCAGGTTGGACAATTTCTCTTCGGACCATTTTACTCGCTGATCTTGTCGGAGTTGAGAATCTTACCCGGGTATTCGGCGTAGTAGCACTTTTTCAAGGCACGGGCCTTGTAGCAACTCCACCACTGGCCGGTCAGTATATTTCAATTCTCAATAGTAATTGATTGATTTATATATATGTCAGTTATACCATATCTTTCACTCTCCATCAGTTAATATTTGTCTCAAATACTTTATGCCATTCACGCTATCTCTCGTAGTTCATATATGACTCCAACACTTCATAACATTCACGTTTAGTTCGTATCTGTTTCATTTCATATCCTTCACCCAGTCTCAGTCGGTCTATATCTGTGTCATTCACTTCGAACGCATCTAGACATTTGATAGATAGATGCGAAAGTTTGTAACGCCATATTTTGCATAATGTTAGTGTTATATACCGTACCTATGGACACTAATGGGTATGTCCAAATCCTCGTAAATACGTTGGACACTATTGTAAGTGTGGGTAATATGCTGTCTAAGTAGTCCACCCCGTAATCGAATGATCAAAAAGGTTGTCTCTGTGTTTGATGATATTTAATAGGAATTCATTATTTCGAATTGCTGCATCCTGAACAAACTGTTACTGCATCAACACAGCAGTGAGCAATTGGCTCGTTTGAATGACGCAACAAATGGTCATGTAACTGCGAGAGGAAGTTTTTTCTCACCTTAGGTTTATTCTCAAAACCTTTTACCTTGACACTACTTCTTTCATACTATGTACCACCTTTTTTCTGATCCAATAATAGTAGTTCCAATAATTTCAAATTGATAGTTTCCTGCCATCATTCTTAATAATTTAAAAATAAGAAATATTTCTGATTTAGACGACAATTCATCCATCGCACCCTTTATATGTGTCGGGGTTTTATATGCATGAATGTGTGTAAGTATGTGTGCATTTGCTAGTATTTTTTAATTGAGTTCATCCCATGTAAGGTAGTAAAGCCACTCAGACACCAGGGGTGTGGAAGAATTAGATAACAGAAACATTACTAAGGAGCGGGAAAAACAGTAATCAGGGGAACAGTAGGTAACAATTGACATTGCATTTAAATTTTTGAAGATTAATGTTGGCCGGAAGGGAGTTCCACAAGCGAAAAGTACCAGAAAAGAAACTTTTAGCATAGAAGGTGGGGGTTACATGTAACTATTTCAAGTGTAAATTGATAAGATCTTGTCACCAATCTATCACTGCGCTTAAATTGATAAAGTCTACATATCAGAGAAGAAAGTAATGTTTATTTTGCATATATAAACATGTGGCACATGAGCAAAATGTAGGGGATGAGAGAAGGCTGATCTTCAATCTGTCTTATCTTAAACTTAACTCGCCACAATTATTAACACAAACATACCACAGTATTCCTTACACCAAAACAACACATGCTTATTACAGTCACCATAATACCTCAAAGTCTCTATGGAGTCTTAACTAGTTCCCTTATGTACAATTTATCTGGTGGAGAGTAAAAATAACAAACTTTAAAAATGAAAACCCAATGGATATTTGCAATGATTACAATTTATATACAAGAAACTAAACAAAATAATGTTAGTAATAAAAACTCCATAATACCATAGAAGGAAGGTCATTCGAACTGACAATGAAAGTATTTATAGAAAAGAAAGAGTGAGGCAAACTTGCGGTGGTTAGAAGGTGACTGAAGCCGAGCCGCCAGATCAAGACCGATAATATTGCTGATTGTTCTTTGGATTTTATGAAGGAGCTCCAGATGAATTGCAGGGTCACCGGACTATATGTGGCGGCAATATTCTAAATATGGACGAATGGTAGACTCATAGATATGTATGGTAGATTCTGGAAAGAAAAATTGTCTCGCACGGCACAGTGTACCAAGTTTCTTAGCAGCTGACCTCTTTCTATTATTATTATTATCATTATTATTTTTTTCTTCTTATTATTATTATTATTGTTGTTTTGCAGGTTTGCTTTATGACTTCACAGAATCCTACCTGGCATTATTTCTAATGTGCACTGCATCGTACGGCGTGGCTGCCATTTGCGCAATATTGTTGTGCTATTTCTACAGAACGCAAGACACTTGTTCAAATACGCTTTCATATTCAGACCCGGAATCTTGAAAATTTCAACAAAAATATCATAAAGACAAAAACGCATCTAACTCAAGACCCGAAGCGCGGTATAAAGGATAAAACAAAAATTACATTGATCAAGGTAAAGAGAGAGAAAGACAGAGAGAAAGACAGAGAAAGAGAAAGAGAGAGAGAAAGATAGAGATATAGAAACAGAGGGAGAGAGAAATGCTCCACTGGCAATTAGAACCGACAGAAAAAAATATAACACGGAAATTTTGGGTTGAAACAAAATTGCTTGTTTTGTGTTTGTTCGTTATTTTGTTTCTTTTTTTAATCATACGATTATCCAAGATGAAATCCGAATCACGTTCAATATTTTTTCTTCATTTGTAAACGACGAACATTTATTTTTATCATTTTTTATACGCCTCAAATGTATCATCAGCTATGCCTCAATCGAAAACTTATTTGATTTGAAAAAGAACTAAGCTCTTCTTAATTGTAAATAAATCATCACGAAATGTAGAAAAACATGGTGCAGTCTATGAGCAGCATGCCAGTAATACTTCTGTTGAAGATGCAATGCAATCATGGATAGCAAAAGTGAAAATGGCTTCTTTGTATTGTAAATCTATAATGGCACATATCAAAGCTCATTAAAATGGTTATTTTATTCATCTTACTGGAATAAGAATCCATCGTGATATGCTTTATTGTTATTGTTTTTTCTTTGATTTCTGCTGTGTGCAAATTTCTTTCCGGGTCCCAACCAGAGACCTAAGTTCAGAAATGGCTTCATAACATTTTCTACTGATCATTTTTGTATTTTAAAAACAAAAAAATTAAGATCACACATATTTTACATAAATAAAGATCTTCGTAATGTGCGAGCTGTTTTTGCGAGAACAGTTTTTGTATTTCTTTAAGGCATGGACGACTAGAAATACCTTCAATTATTATTATTATTATTGTTATTATTATTATTATTATTATTATTTCCTTTGATTTCTGGCGTATACTCATTTCTTTCCGGGTCCCGACCAGAGACCTAAGGTCAGAAATAGTATCATGACATTTTCCACTGAGCATTTTTGAAAAAAAATTTTGAGGATAAAAATAAAAATCACACATATTTTACATTGATAAAGCCCTTTGTAAGGCGTGGGTTGTACTTGTGATAACAATTTTTTGTATTTCTTTAAGGGATGGGCTATCAAAAATACTTTCAATGAGTCTATTGTAATCTTTTCCAATCAATCCGAGTGCCCCAACTACAAATGGAATTGTTGATTTCCTCATGTGCAACATTTTTGAGATTTCAATTTCAATGTCCTTGCATTTTGATAGTTTGTAAGATCTTCAAAGTCTGCAGGGGCCGCCATATCAATAAGTCGATACATTTTGTCTTTGCGGTCTCTAATAACGATGTCTGGGCTATTAGCTTTGATTGTTCTGTCTATACTGTAAAGTCCCCTAAAATTGTTACAGGTCCTTATCTCGGGTCTGGGTGATGTTCATGCCAATTTCTTGTAGTTTCCTTTCCGATGCAAATATTTGCAGAAATTAGCCTACTCTGTCATGACGGGTTTTACATTCAGTGGGTGCCAATACCATGCAACCTGATACAAGATGGTCAGTTGTTTCTTGATACTTATCACAGAATCTACATTTTGGGCTTTTCAGTATATGTGCTTGGTAATTTCTAGTTAGCAAGCATTGGTCCTGTGCAACAAGAATAAAACTTTCGATTTCAGCTTTTAATCCTGCAGTACGTAGCCACAGATGGGTACAGGGTGTGTCTACACCAGCTTGTTTGGTACGGGCAGAGTATTGACCGTGAAGCGTTTTATCTTGTCATCGTTTCTGTATCTGGACAGTTGAATTTCCCTTTCCTTTTTTTTTAAGTATTTTGCAGCTGCAGTCGGTGTATGATGCTTCACGTGCATTTCATCACCCATTTGAAACTCCATTTTAAATTTGTTGGCTTCCTTTATCACTGAATAAAGTTTCTTATTTCTTTCATGTTCTTTGACACAGATCATCATCCAGTCTTCTGTAGTTTCTATGTATCTTCGAAGGCCGATTGTTGTAGTTTTGTAAGATACTTCTTCGGCTCTAGGCACATACAAATGATCAACATCAGCCTTCGGATGATACATAGGGTGGCGAGTGAGAGGCTTTCTCGTTTTGACGTCCATTCGCTTATGGCATCCATTCAACTATGGTCCATTTAAGGATGTCGAAACTGTATTGTACCACAAGGAGAGCCAATGTGTGTATGGCTGATATTCTGCTTTTCGAATTCAACTCGGTATTCAGTACCAGACGCACGCCTGTATTACTCCTTGCTCTCCTTCTCTTTCATCTGGCTATGCTGTATTCCACTTCCTTCGCTAATTCCAAGGTATCTATAGGCTACTTCTCGTTCCAGTTCTCTAATCTTTGTGACAAAATCTAGATTTATTGAGTGTGTTTCTACGATTCTCCCTTTCTTGAATGTTACTTTTGCACATTTATTTAAACCGAAATCTATATCTATGTCGTCACTGAAACATTTTACAGTATTGAGGAGACCCACCCTCCAAATCAGAGTTCGAGATCATCCATGTAGAGTAGGTGATTGAATACTTTCTTGTTTAGTTTGTATCCATAGCTATTATTGTTTAGTTCGTGCTTAAGTGGGAATTAAGGACAGACAAAACAGAAGGGGTGATAGGGGGTCTCCTTGAAAGATTCCTCGTCGGATATTCAGGCTGTTGAAGGTGGCAGTGCCGCTCATGTGATTTAGATATAATGTGGTTTTCCACATTTACATGCTATGTTTAAGGGAAGTTACTACCACGGAGGATACTTTGTACATTTCCAAACTCTTAAGAAACCAAGGGTGTGGCACACTATCAAAGTCTTTACAGTAATTTATCCATGATATGAAGAGATTCCTATATCTTTTCTTGTAATTTTCCAGTATCATTTTGCTTATCAGCAGTTGATCTTTGCAACCATATGAACCTCTCCTGTATCCCTTCTGTTCCAGTGGAAGAATGTTGTTTGTTTCGAGAAAAGAGTAAGTACGGTTCGCCAGATATGACGTAATGAGTTTATACGCTGGTGGACAGACATGTCATTACCCTATAATTTTTGAATCATCTTTTTCACCCATTTTTGGTAGATATAGCCCATTGGAATCTCGGGGTTAGAGCTCATCTGAATGAAAACATGCCTCAGCGATGGATTGGAAGGAGAGGTGCTAAAGACCTTGCTCTCTGTGCTTGGCCTGCCAGATCCCCGGACCTCACTGTGTGTGACTTTTTCTTGTGGGGGGTTAGTTAAAGACCAAGTTTATGTTCCAGCACTTCCAGTAAGTATCGATGACTTGAAAGATCGAATAACAGCTGCAATCAACACGGTGGACCGTGACATGCTGAGGCACGTTTGGGAGGAATTCTCATATCGGCTTGATGTTGTTCGCGCTGCCGGTAGTGGCCACATTGAGCACTTATAAAACATGAAATGAAACTTGAATGCATATACAACACATGTGTTCATGCTAGAGGTTTGTAATTTTTTTCGTTATTGACACATCACGTGATGATTTTGGAGTATTCTTTTTGAAACACCCTGTATTTCTTTGGGTTGCTCCAAATATTCTCCCAAAATTTCCGCACTTTTTCAATAAATGGCGGCTTTTTGACATGTATAACTGCTTTTCCAATTTCCTTGGAAAAATTTTTTAAGGTCCGTTTGAAATATTTTATTTTGGCGATAGAACCTACAACCATTTTTATGTCATCTTGTTCTCTTTGCTTTTAACTGCAGTTTTCTGTTTTAGCGTTTTCTTGATTGCGGCAATTTCATTTATTGATTTAATTATATTTCCGCTTCATCTCTTCCTTCATTTGCATGTTGATATATTTGCGTTTCTTGTGATCGCATCTATTATCAAAATATCACATCTGATTTCCTTTATTTCTTACATCAATTTTGCCTTCAAAGCTAGCTATTTTCGTCTGGTTTTTTTTTTCATATTTACATGTCTTGACCCCAAGCTTCCCAGTAGCAGCTAAAGCTGTTGCGTATATGACATTATTTACTTCTGTAATGTTTCCCAAGAGTTTGTCCGTCAACACTGTTTGCAGTGCAACGTTGTAATATTTGCACAATGTGCTCATTGGATTTTGTCATATGAATTTTTTAGGGGTTCTGACCTCTACCTGACATTTATGCGAGAGTTACTCTGCTGAGTAATGGAAGATGTGGTTTTTCGCTTCGATGATTTCACCGCCGTTGTTTTTTTTATTGTTACTATTATTATTATTATTATTATTATTATTATTATTATTATTATTATTATTATCTTTTGCTTTCTATTCAGTACAGTCCCTTATTAGATCCTTACCCCCAAATTTAGGGCAAGGTAAAGGAGTAAATACATGCATTCTGTTTGCATAAATTCTGATGTTAAGTGATACTTAACATATACAATGTTTATATTTTCTTTTCACTGATAATACTCTCCAGAGTAGAAGAAGCAGTTTCAAACAGAGCAATCATAACATTTTCTACTTATCATTTATGTAAAGTAAAAAAAAAAACAACAACAAAAATATATAGACAATCTCAGATCAAACACATTTTACATAAATAAAACCCTTTGTAAGGTGTGTGATGTACTTGTAAGTACAATTTTTTTGTAATTCTTTAAGGCATGGCCTATGGGCTTCAATGAGTCTTTCGTTCTTTTGCAGTCAAACTGACAGCTCCAACTACAACTGGAATTATTGATGTCCTCGTGGGCCATATTCTTTTTTTAAATTTTGACGTCAATATCCTTGTCTTTTGATAGTCATTTGAAGATCTTCAACGATACATTACAGTCAGCATGAAAGCATACTGCTTTTGTGGTTTTTGATCACAATGTCTGACCGATTGTATTTGATTGCTGTTTTTATGTGTATTGTAAAGTCCCATATAATTGTTACAGGCCCTATCTCTGTAACTGGGTCAGGGTGATGTTCATGCCAGTTTCTTGCAGTTTCCTTCCCGTAAGAGCTGCAGGTTCTCAAGTGTAAATACTGACCAACCCTATTATTATTATTATTATATTTCAATTTCTGCTATGGTCACACTACCTATCAAGGGTGCAGGAAGACCTGAGGCAGGTAGTGGTGTGTTTTGCTAATTCCCATAACATCACTAGCATTACATGAACAAAGTTCTTCTTAGATACTATTCTTGTTTTCAATTTCCACATTTTCGATTTCCAGGTCTTTCTACTGCGATAGTTTTTCTAATTCCTTGGTTGCTGGGCAAAGCTATATTAATTACTAGCAAGTTTTTTTTTTCTTTTCGGTTTTTGACAATTTTATCTGACTTATTTGTTTCAATCTTCCTGCCTGTAAAGATGGTGTAATCCCATAGAACTGTGATGTCTTCTATTTCTGTAACTGCTGCTGGGTGATGTTCATACCAGTGTTTATTAACATCTTTTCCAAATGGTTTCAAATTGTCCAGTGTAAGTATTGGTCCACTCTCTCGTGACGATGTTTATATTCATTTGGCGCAAGTACAGAACATCCTGAGATTAAATGATCTATGGTTTCCTGATATTTGTCACAGAACCTGCATTTTGGATACACACTATTGTGTATATTTGCCTGAAAGTTTCTAGTGAAAAGACTCTGGTCTTAACCCTGCAAGAATAAAGCCTTCCATTTCAGACTTTAATCCAGAAGCTCGTAAAGCATCGATGAGCGTTAACTTTATCAACATCGGCTTTATAACACGTTCTGGATATTGGCTATGCAGAAGTTTGTCTTGCCAGCGATGTTTCATCTGTTCAAGAGTTTTATCATTGGATTTCTTTTTCATAATTTTTGCTGCAACATTTGGTTCTTGGGTTCTGTTTTGGTTTTCTACAGAATCTACTAAATGCAAATCTCGTTTATATTTACAACCTTCTTCCATGATTGAATAATTATTATTATTATTATTATTATTATTATTATTATTATTATTATTATTATTATTATTATTATTATTATCTTTTGCTTTCGGACTAGTACAGTTAACATGTACAATGTTTATATTTTCTTTACACTGATATTAATACTCTCCGGAGTAGATGAGTTCAAAACAAAGCTATCAGGGATCTTGTTAATGTTTTTGCTTGCACCTTTTTTTTTACCGTTCCCAGGGCTTCAGTTATATTATAGATGAAATAGTTGCTTTAATGAGCCGCATTTTTAAATTTCAGTTTCACAATCATTATATTTACTTATCTTGGCGTATAATTTAACAGATATGTCTGTCATATTTATGGGATTACTATTATTATTATTGTTATTATTATTATGGAATGTTATCCCCAATTGGTCAAGGAATTCACATTGATCCCAATAACCACTGGAATCACCTTGGCATTCCTTCTTGCATTTCAAACTATCCTTCAATCTCAACTTTCAAATAAGTATAATTTGTAATTTCTTAAATCACCTTGTTTGCGATATTTGTGTCGTTTCGTATGGCAACATCAATAATATGACAGTTCTTGATGCATTTATCTAGCACAATAATATCTGGACGACAATAGTATATCACTCTGTCTGAAAATTATAATTCCAGAATATTGGAGGCTTTCCAACTTCTTCGTACCGATTGATTATTATTATTATTGTTGTTGTTGTTGTTGTATATGAAACTGAATTCTTCATATAAACTTTTCGTTTTGTCTTTTTTCTTAACGAAAGCAAATACACAGTGGAAACATTTTTGCTCATACGGTTTGTTTTGGATTTTTTTTTTTCCTAACTTTTCACTCATAATGAAAATTCAATTTTAATTCTATCATTAAAACAATGTCAGTATTCTTTACTGAAGTATTAAATCATGTCATTCCCTTCAGCAAGTAAGAAGGCGTGAATGACGACTTTTTTTCTATAAGAAATGTAATAAATGTCACTTTTATCATTTCTCATGATAATATATATATATATAATTTATCTGTCGTAATTTAGGTAATTTATAGTAATCTAATATTACAGATAAAATGCGACAACATCCGATAAATGTGCATAACGTTAATTTGTATGTATATGCTTACCTTTTTTCAATCAGGTGTTTATTTTACTACAATCATCTCAGCATATTATGCAAGTTTATTTTGTCATAATACCTTCCTATTGACAGCTTCTTTTTTAATTTGGTCGGGTGTTTACCAGCAGTGACGTGCGCAGTTTCATCTAATAACTCATGGTGCTGCGCAACAATAAACAAATGGCAACGATTTTGATGATATTGCTTAGTTGCCATTTTGCAGCGGAAACTATAGAATATACTTGAGCAATGATGACAAGTCAAAAATTTGTTCATGTACTTGATGATCATTAGAAATTAGAAACTTTCTTGTAAGTGACCATCCTAGAATCAAGAAATTTGTTAAAAACTCAGCTACATACAGTGCGCGACCTTGCAAACGGAAGACACAGGAATCCGCATCTTGACGAACGTAACCCGGATTGAATAGAAAAACACCCATTTAGTTAGTTGTTATTCGAAGCTACCGTGGCCCCAAATGTACCTAAACCGTCACAATGTCGGATAGTGAGACGTTTGGGAAAATGCGCCTAACCAATTTTTCGACCTACTTCGAAGTTGAATCACCTCATTAAGCCGATTGGGTCAAAATCTCTATTAGCCTAAGACATAAATAATTTCCGTTTTTGTTTGATAAATTTATTCTTCAAAAAACTGCGTACAATTATATTTTACTCAGTTATATAACCACCATTATTTGCAACGACTTGTTACTACTCATCAGTCAGTCCTTCGACACATTTCAGTAAAATTCCGCAAGTTTTGACGTGAAAAAGTTTTCAACGAACACTTGAATCTGGTTCTCATTGGAGAAAGTTTTCACAATCAAAGCGTTTTGCAGTAATCGGAAAAGGCAATAAACGGTTCGCGCCAGGTCATGGGTGATATTCTTGCAAGGTGTGTTGTCATATAAGAGAATAACTTTTTCTTTTCATCAACTGTGTATGCTGCAATTGTGGCACAAAGACTAAAGTGGGTTCTCCAAACCTGTTCTTAACTGCTACATATGATTAGTAGTTAGTATGATACATTCGCCTTTACAATTAGTTCCCCAAAACGTAAATCACTTATGACACAACCTTTAGAAGTCGATTTACACAAATTGCCATACAAGGACTAATGTCGATCGGCGCTAATATGGGCCATACAGATTGTAAAATGGGACACGCCTGAAAGAGGAACCGAAACCTTTTTGGTTCAAGGGCTAGTAAGGCGATAGAAGAGATATGTTTCGAGTTTGAATCACTCATAATGAGTTAGTTGATCCCTGGAAGGTGACTGATGATGTTCAAATTACTTTTCCTCCTTATACTGACTGCCTAAATGCCAACTTTCAGGCATAGCCTAAGAAGTCAATGGCATTCAAACAAAAGGTGATTTTAGCTACACATCAATGATTCACCTTACGCTGTGAGTGCAACTGGTGAATGCTTCGATAAATTCTATTTCTTGTTGCGACATAAGATTTCGGAATATACATCGACTTATATTTGCCCCAAATTACATGATTTTCCAACTCTTAATTTCATAATTATTGTATTTTCCTCATTTGCATAAAATGTTGGAACGTCTTTTATTCGTATAGTTTTTACGTGACTCTGGATATAATTCCTTCCTTATAAATAAAAATGCAACAACTTCTTAAATGTAGAAAACTTGTACTCTTTTTCACTGACTTTGAGAATAAATATAAAATATATGGTGCGATGAATAAATTGTCGTCTAAGTTAAGCAAAAATAAAAATAACACTGATACCTCATTTTAACAGATATATTTACCAAAATTACACAAAAATATCTGGAAATAGTAAAGAGTAAATTTAATCAATAAAATCGCCATTGGCTTCAACCACGGCCTCCAGACGACTACCGAAACTCCTGTAACTCTTCTGGACGGTCTCCTTGTTTAAGTTGGTGAATGCTGCCGTAATCCTTGCTTTCAGTTCATCTTTGGTGTTACAAGAAGTTTTGTTGGTCTATTGTTCAACTGCTCCTCACACATAATAATCAAGGAGGTTGCAGTCTGGGGAGTTAGGTGACCAGATGTAAGTGTTGATGCGATCGCAGTTATTGTCAGACAGCCATGATTGTGTTCACCTGCTTGTGTGACATTGTGCAGACTCCTGTTGCCAGATATGGGGTCTTCCAGCAGCCACCCTCTTGACCCAATGGCAGCACTACTACCTCATCAAGACACTTGATGTAGACCTCCATGTTGAGTCTGAGGCCATGTGGGAAGATGAATGTGGGCATAACCTCGCCATCGCTCGTGATCACTCTAAACACCTTCGTAATCACCATTAGACTCAACCAACTCTTTCCGGATCCTCTGCACCGTCCCTAGATTAATACCCAGAAATTCTTAAATATTGGAGCTACCGGCGCAAATGCCAAGCAGTACAGTATGCTGTTTCCAAATATCTGACGGAGTTCAAATTAGTGTCATGGTGCACCTTTTTCTCACAGACGGTGTCCAACTGTCCCTCTATATTGGGCAGTCGATAAAGTCAAAACAAACAACACTCATGAGCGAAATTAAAAATATAAACTGGCGACAATTTACCCATCGCACCCTGTATATATGATTTTTTTAAGCTAGTGTTTATTCTACTGTTCGGATTGTTTTATGTAAAGAAGAATATTTCACCGCTTCAACGCCGCGTTTATTCGCTAAGTTGGATGCCAAAAATTTCTTATAAGGAAAAATATTCACTATTTTATTTCATATAAAATTAAATATTACGATGAGAAACCATCCCAAAAGTTTAGAAATTGAGAAGTTTCCTTCTTTTTTCTAAATATGATTTCTAAAGGACTCACATTGTTGTTCATCACTCGTCAGCTGAGAATGCATAGTCACCCACATTTTCCAATAAAAATAAAAGAAACTGTCCTGGTCTCGAGATCTTGTCTCAAAATCACATGCAATTTGGTCAACTAAAGCAAATGTTTGAATAAAAGAAAAACTAAAAAAGGAAACAATGAAACTGATACACATTTTTATTTTTTTTAATGTTTGTGTTTAAACAGGAAACGTCTTCGAAAGGAAAGAGAATCTTTTACACTGCATCATTGTATTACGATTATACTCTCAATGCTTTATTCTTCATTTTTGTTGAATTCGTAACTGATAAATACACAGGTTTTCCTTCTTCATCCTGCTTTGTGTGTCTTTGCCCGACTCCATCAACAATGGCGTCCCCTGTTAATGTCATCACGAAACCTCGATCATGAAATGCTATTTACTACTTATTTTATTTTCCCCAATAGAAGTAAATAGACTCGACTGTCGCCCGGTTCATACGCCTCTCCGTTTTTGTTTTTTTTTTCTTTTTTCTTATTCCTTTTTTCTTATTCCTTTTTTCTTGCTTAGTATTGGAATTCCATTTCTTTCTAAAACCATTTTCTAGTCTCTTTCACTCCCTTACATCTTAGTGGTATCATTGCCTTGCTTGGGCTGAATTGATTTTTAAAAAATAACCTTAATGCTTGGAATATTCATTAAATATCATTGTAGTGTGTGATTCATGTCCATCATGAAAATTCGACCTAAAAGGAATTGAGCTGTGGCAGCCTCAATACACACACAACCACACACACGCACACACACACACACACTGATATGTATATATATATATATATATATATATATATATATATATATATATATATATATGACAGAATGGGTAAATATAGGTAGGTATACCAGCCAGCGATCATATACAAATACATATAAATACTCTATAGTATAAGAAAAAATAGTTCCCAATGCTAAGTAACACAGCTGTTTAATATATATATATTAAGAAATATACATAATATCCTACATTAATTGCACAACTCGGAGTTTCATGCCGAAGCAATTTTCAAGTGCTGGAATTATTATATTATTTATAAATATAATAATATATTTATTTATAAATATAACTGTTGTGCAATTAATTAAGATATTGTGTATATTTCTCAGTATATATATATATATATATATATATATATATATATATATATATATATATATATATATAATATATATATAAATATAAATATATATATATATATAAATATAAATATATATATATATATAAATATATATAAATATATATATATATATAAATATATATATATATAAATATATATATAAATATATATATATAAATATATATATATAAATATATATATATATATATAAATATATATATATATATATAAATATATATATATATATAAATATATATATACATATATATATAAAAATATATATATATATAAATATATATATATATAAATATATATATATATAAATATATATATATATATAAATATATATATATATAAATATATATATATATATAAATATATATATATATATATAAATATATATATATATAAATATATATATATAAATATATATATATAAATATATATATATAAATATATATATATATAAATATATATATATATATATATATAAATATATATATATATATAAATATATATATATATAAATATATATATATATAAATATATATATATATAAATATATATATATATATATAAATATATATATATATATAAATATATATATATATATAAATATATATATATATATAAATATATATATATATATATATATATATATATATATATATATATATATATATATATAAATATATATATATACGCATGCATGACATCAATATGGAAATTTATGTAACTGATGGGTCTATTTAAGAATATGTCATGAGTTTACAGGGTTTGGTTTTTTTTTGGTGGGTGGGGATTTTGGCAGGGTTCACCTGAAGATATAACAAAGTAAGCCTTTTACATGGTATCGCCTCAGAAGGTTAAAAGAGTTTGGGGATTAATATATATATATATATATATATATATATATATATATATATATATATATATATATTTTCTTTTACGAAGTTTTTTCTGAAGATGTAACAAAGTAAGTTTTTTCTGCATAGTGTCATCTCAAAACGTTAAAAGAGCTAGATACCTCAAAAGTTAAACAAAATATCAACTCACACCCACCAAGAAAGATGTCGGTGACTGCGCAGGAAGTGAACCCAAACTGAACTTAGCATACACAAGGAAACCGGATGACCAAGTTATATAAAAACCTAACCCAAAGAGGGAAAGGGAGTTAATTGCATTATTACTCAAATCAGAGATATGTCTTAAAATATTTTGGAAAGTTAACTTTCCGGTCATATTTACCGTGTAGTGTAGTAATTTGAAGCGAATTAATAGTTGTTTTACTGTTAATCCAACAATATTACTTTAAGTTATATATTAGGAAATACACGTCTCTGGGTAGACATCCTGCTTTTTAAAAAGTGTGGATTATATCTACTGTTTTTCTACTGAAAATGTGTCCTGTTTGCGTTATTAAAATTCTCGAGTGAACAAGCTAGTATATATAATTTACACTGTTTAAAATAAAAAGGCGTATACTCAAACACGTATATACACTAAAATATAAAAATATAAATAAGTAATAAAAAATAATGTCGGATTAAAAATTTAGAAAATCCAATAATTCTTTAGAAATTACTTATTTCCGTTTCGGATACGAAAATAAAATAAGCACATATGGACTTCCACGCAGATGTGTGACTTTGAGAAGATCTGAACGAAAAGATGTGCATTCCATAAAGAATAATCTGGTTGAGCTGTGTATCTCTCTCTCTCTCTCTCTCTCTCTCTCTCTCTCTCTCTCTCTCTCTCTCTCTCTCTCTCTCTGTTCGAGCGGTCTTAAGTAAATCAGATCAGACGGTGATTACCCACATACAAAGGGGGTATGCATGGAGTGGGGAGTGGGGGAGGTTATATTTTCTTTATCAAGATTATTGGTTACAATCTGGTGGGAATGGCTGGTAAAAATTTCCCCAACTACAAATTTATGGACAAATCTTACAGATGCATGCTGAATTTTTTTTTTCCCTAACCAATAAAAAACGCATAATTATCAATCTTATCCCGATATTTTTCTTCTTTCCTAGCCTTGAATTCAGAAAGTTATAACTACTTGACAGTATCCCTTTTATGTATGAACACCATTCTTGTTTTGTGAACTTTTTAATTTATAACTGTCTTATAGCTGTTTTGCTTTTGACTTGCATTATATTGTTTGTCACGTGTTATTTGGCCCTTTTTTTTTCTTATTGTTTATTGAGAAATTTGCAAGTTCCGCTTATTGATCATGTTATCAACTGTCTATTGATAATTTTGTTAGTTGCACATAATCATGTCCACTTATTCTACATAGATTCTAGAATACACAGGCCGGTAGATGTAATTCAATCTGTTTAAAAAAAAACGATGCGTCTTCTCAAATACGTGTATCTACTAAAATAAGACGAATTTTTGTAATTTAGTGTTTCTGTTGTTGTTTTCTGTGTGGGAAAGATTCCTGCCAATGCTGTGGGTTTTTAGGGAAGCAGGTTTGATTCTGTCGATAGCAAATATGTCGTTTATTCCCTTTCTGTATAGTAAAATACTTAACCGCTCTCTCTCTTGTTTTATACAGACATTTTTTTAGTTTTCCGCGTGTTTAACCGGTTTTAATGAAAAGAAGAAAACTAGTGTCTTTATTTTTTTATTTCTTTCACCGGATCAATCTCATTTTCTGTTACTTCTCCGATCGCTATACTGGAAGGAAAATCTGGTGTAAGTTTTGTCTTCCTATTATTCTGTCGTGCTAGTTTAGATTCAACGCATTTCTTGTAGAATAATGCCCTTGTTCCTTGAAAAGGTTTTGTCAAAGAACCAATTAGATATAAATCTACGATAACTTAGCATTTCACAAGACTGATGCCGTTGTTGTACTGAAGGTAGCAGTAAGAAATTGTCTACTGTCTCTCCCTTTCCTATTAAGGGTAAGATTCCATCTTTGTCGAGGATGCATCCAAAGAATTTACTTTTAGTGGGGCCAAATATGTATTTTTTCACATTGACTTTAATGCCAAAATGTGACAATATTTTAAATACCCAATGTATGTTAAAGCTGTGTTCCTTGCTAATTTTACTGGCTGTTGATATATCGTGAAAAACAATTTTCATAAACAAATGGTAAACTTCGAAGCACTACCTCGATCAAACGTTTGAAAGTTTGCACTGCATTTCCTAATCCATCTTTATGAATTCATACAGCCTAAATACTGCCGTGATGACTGCTTTCGAAATATCGTCCTATTCTATTCGCACTTGCTAGTAAGCTTTACGTGGTCTATTTTAGAAAAAACATAAATCATGTTCCCCGAAATCCTAATCTGATATGGGGATGTGGAAAGCGTGGTAGCAACTGTTTAAATATTTTTCTAACATCAACATACGTTGTTACCGCTCTTGGAGATTAAATGCAGTGGTAAAGTTTCTGTATGGTCAGTCGATTTTCTCGCATAGCATTTTTTTAACTAGATCTTCCCAATTGGATTTGTAGTCCATCGTCAGTCAGTCAGTTATTTGCCATGCGTGATACATGACTCACGGGGCAGATTTTTTTCCCGCTGTAGGTAGCCATTTCTTTCTGCGGTAGACCACTTGACATCCAAGGCTATAGAACCCAGTCTGTCCTGCTATTTACCTATAGTTGGGAGGGGGAGAAGAAGAGGATTCATACCTTTCCCAAGGGTATTAGCACGTAATGTAATAGGTTCGACTTAACTCTCCGATTCCTCAATCCGAGCCGTTATCCATTACTCCACCATGCCGTGGATAAAAATCTGCCTCGTCAGTCATGTATCGAAAGATTCATGATTGCCTAAGCGTGTATCACGCATGACACATAACTGGTTGACTGAGTCCATCGAGATGAATGTACTGTTCATATTTCCCCTGTGTATCTGGAGTTTTTTTTTTATTTGTCTTTATTAAAATTTTATTAGTGTGTTATTGCTAGGTAATTTGTTTGTCAGTTAGTTATGTGCCATGCGGGACACACGCTTAGACGATCATGTGTCTTTCGATACATGACTGACGAGGCAGATTTTTCCCCGCAGTGGGTTAATTTGTTTGTATTAGTTTAGCTTGGGCTACATACTACATACGAAAATAGAGTTTTCAAAAAATGCTACCGAAACCTTTACCTCAGCATTTAATCTCCAAGACGGACAACAATATTCTTCACACGTTTATTGATCTTATAAAATTGTTTCAACTTTCTCTGGACTCTACCACGTTCATCACGTCCCGGCATCACATTACGCTTTCAAAGTACTATACCATATTGCGGTAGTAATACTCGTCAAACTGTTCTAGGTTCGGATTTCTGTGATTTGCATATCTGTTCCATTATCTGACAGTGTCCTTTACTGAGAATAGTGGGCTTTTTGTGGGCTTGTAGGAATTGTTTTCTCGGTGTTCAATGTAAACGTCTATGTATGCACAGTCATCGTGGCTTGTATGGGCCAGGGAAATGTTGCGTGTGGGTGGTTTCCAGTGTCGACTAAGAACTTATGTAAGACATAAATTAGACAATATTGTTTCCCTGTTTTTTTTTTGGTGGGGGGAGGTAAGGGGTTTTTTTGGAGGGTGGGGTGTTGTTTTTTTTTTTCTTTTTTTCAGGTGCTTAACCGATCCGGATAACTGTACAGAGATAACTATTTTAGTTCTTATATAATACAGCTTAATTATTGCACGCCCCGTTTCTATTGAGTTCAAGTACACACTACCCGACCCAGGGATTGAAATCACAATTACTATGTCGCCGAATTCACGAACCAACGCTTAAATCCACTCGGTTAACTGTCCTGTGGGACAATTCTAAGTGTAGCACTTGGAGCCTGCTAACCTAACCTGCATGCTGATGTGTGCTGATGCTACTTGCTGTTTTCTTGTGATGGGGAAAACATGGTTGTAAACAGTGTTTACCTTCTACACCCAAATCTGCCCCAACAGCTATCATATTTGCGTCTTATGATGTTTTTGTTAAGTGGGGGTCGGTAAAACCAGAATGTGTAATAAACGGTGGAGGGGGTGTATAAAGGCATTGACGTATTCTTCATTCTCTGCTTCGTATCGTTTGGAATGCTGTCCCAGTTGTTCCTTCTCATCTAAGCTATATTTTCTTAGTATTATTGTTGTTGTTGTTGTTGCTGTTGTTGTTTTCACGTGCCAATTGTTGTTCACTCATTTTGGATGCTATGTTTATTATTAAAAATAATAACAAACATAGTTTAAGCCCCACCCGCCCCACAAAGAGCAGATTTTGTAAAAATCATTTGCGATATGAAGAAATACAGCCTTTATAGTAAATAAACTCTCAAAATACTTATCCCCTGACTCAGAGTTTCTCAGAGGTAAATCCGCGCATCAAGATTAAGATGAACCAGTTGAATTTATTAACAGATATTATATCTATTTTAAAATATATTACATAAAAATGCGTTACTTAAAAATATACAATGCATAAAAATACGTTGCATAACAACATAACTATTATAACTGTTGTCATGCTTAGAGTGTTTGCAGTTTAAATGAACACATAATACACACACACACACATATATATATATATATATATATATATATATATATATATTATAAATTAATTGATTTAAAATATGTTTTTTCGCTACACAGTTCTAACCATGTTTCAAAAATGAAACATGGTTAGAACTGTGTAGCGAAAAAAACATATTTTAAATCAATTAATTTATAATATTAATGCTCTGTAAATTTACATTGAGCACTATTTTGTAAAAATAAAAATATCTATAAGAACACCGGATTATATATATATATACTAGCAGTAGAGCCCGGCGTTGCCCGGGGATGTAACAGTAAAAGATAGATCAAGTATTGACCATCATAAAGACTGAAAAATAAAATTGTCAAAGATTATTGTTTAAGGTTGACGGACATGCATGTCTTAATTAGTTTTATTTTTTTGTTTTGTTTTTTTTACGATTTGGTCAAACCCAAACACAAACAAAAACATTGTTTTCAATCGTTATGAGTCTACCGACTGAATATAATTTTATTATAAACAATTGTCTTGTAAATGGAATTTTTAAAGCATTCTGAATGTAAAAATAAAGAAAAAAGTGTGCAAGACAATAAGAAACACTACCTGCCAAAAAAAAGTGAATTTTTGTTGAAATTGGCTGAAAAATGTAGGAAATCCGATCCCATATATAAACGAACACACACACACGCACACACACACACACACACACACAAACAAACAAACAACATGGGTTTTATAATAAGTATAACTCGATAACTCGATATCAATAAGTATAACTCGATATGAGTTGTCCCCCTTTCATTAATGCCTCTTAATCGTGTTTTCAAATTGATTTCGTGCAAAAACAATTGTGTTTTTCCAATTTTTGGTGCCGTCAGAACCACCGCAAGGTAATTTTACGCAGTCCTGTGAAGTTTTGTTGAAATCGGTTGTAAAATGTAGGAAATCCGATCCAATATATAAACGTACACACACACAATCTGCATATTATAATAAGTAAGATTAATAAATATACATTTTTTTCTTCACCGGTAACACAACTCTGAGTTTCATAAACAATGCAATCGGCAGGTGCTAAATGAAATCAGCACCCGACGATTGGATTGTGCATGAAACTTGTGTGTTGTGTTGTGCTACCGTTGAGAAAAAAAAAGTATCTTTACACAGACGCATACACACAGTGAATAACTAAATAAAAAGTTAAAAGACTTATCGTCTGACCCAGAGTTTTGCAGAAGTAATCTGTATATGATGGCTAGATAAATCAATGGAATTTATGAACAAATATCATATCTATTTAAAAATATGTTGCTTAAAAATTACGTTACGTAAAATATGTTATATTAAATACGTTGCATAAAATACGTTATGTACAAATGCGTTACATGTAATAAGTTACGTAGAAATGTTACATAAAATGCGCTATATAAAATAAGTAACATGAAATACGTTATATAAAATACGTTACATATAAATACGTTACATATAGTACGTTCGCAAAAATGTTTCAAAATCGTTACATAAAATGCGTTATATAAAATACGTTACATAAAAATGCGTTACACAAAAATATGTCACGTAAAATACGTAACATAACAACATAAGTCTTCTTATGCTTATAGTCTTTGCAGTTTAAATGAATCAAATAGCTAAGATATTTCACTAACAGAAAAAGTACTAAGGCTCCCCACCATATAGCCAATTTCAAAACAAAATTTCCCAAAATCTATTCAATAGTAGGGATTGTGAATAGTCAAAAATTAAGGGGTCTTAATAAGCTCCAGGGGTGGGACAAATCCAAAAATTAACAAGGACTACGTTTATTTTGCCCTAAAGAATACCCCTATCGGGATTTCACGTCATTCGAAAGTAGGGTACGCTAATCTGACATGTATCTTTCACTTGTTGGATACTAGGAAGAAACTGTATTTAGTGATCCAGAATTGTTACTGTCTCTATACGCAAGCCGCTAGTGGCCCGCTAGGGACTGCCGATGACAACGCCAGCGGTCCTCTGATGGCAGCCACCGGTGCGCCACCGGCACCCTTCAAGCGGTCCGCCAGTGGTAACATTGCTGAGGCGAAAAAGGCAAGCGGTTCGACAGCGGGCCAACAGAGGTAAATGCTAGAGGCATGCCACCCGGTGGCAGATTGGTGACTTGCGTGTAGGGGTGGTCCCTAATTGCTGGACCATTCGTTTCCAGTGATACGTTGCGAATTCATATATTGGAATACTATAAATATGCAGAAGGCAATTTAGGCAACTTATGCCGATCTCTTGCAAGGTATGGTGTAATGGATAACGGCGCGGAATGAGAATTCGAAGAGCTGAGTTCGATTTCCAGTTGGGTTCGTTACATTCACTTACGTGCAAATACTCTTGGGAAAGGTATGAATCTATCTCTTCTTCCCTGCATCGAAAGATATATGATCGCCGAAGCGGGTATCGTATATGGCAGAAAGGTATGAATCTATCTCTTCTTCCCTGCATCGAAAGATATATGATCGCCGAAGCGGGTATCGTATATGGCAGAAAGGTATGAATCTATCTCTTCTTCCCTGCATCGAAAGGTATATGATCGCCGAAGCGGGTATCGTATATGGCAGAAAGGTATGAATCTATCTCTTCTTCCCTGCATCGAAAGATATATGATCGCCGAAGCGGGTATCGTATATGGCAGAAAGGTATGAATCTATCTCTTCTTCCCTGCATCGAAAGATATATGATCGCCGAAGCGGGTATCGTATATGGCAGAAAGGTATGAATCTATCTCTTCTTCCCTGCATCGAAAGATATATGATCGCCGAAGCGGGTATCGTATATGGCAGAAAGGTATGAATCTATCTCTTCTTCCCTGCATCGAAAGATATATGATCGCCGAAGCGGATATCGTATATGGCAGAAAGGTATGAATCTATCTCTTCTTCCCTGCATCGAAAGATATATGATCGCCGAAGCGGGTATCGTATATGGCAGAAAGGTATGAATCTATCTCTTCTTCCCTGCATCGAAAGATATATGATCGCCGAAGCGGGTATCGTATATGGCAGAAAGGTATGAATCTATCTCTTCTTCCCTGCATCGAAAGATATATGATCGCCGAAGCGGGTATCGTATATGGCAGAAAGGTATGAATCTATCTCTTCTTCCCTGCATCGAAAGGTATATGATCGCCGAAGCGGGTATCGTATATGGCAGAAAGGTATGAATCTATCTCTTCTTCCCTGCATCGAAAGATATATGATCGCCGAAGCGGGTATCGTATATGGCAGAAAGGTATGAATCTATCTCTTCTTCCCTGCATCGAAAGGTATATGATCGCCGAAGCGGGTATCGTATATGGCAGAAAAGTATGAATCTATCTCTTCTTCCCTGCATCGAAAGATATATGATCGCCGAAGCGGGTATCGTATATGGCAGAAAGGTATGAATCTATCTCTTCTTCCCTGCATCGAAAGATATATGATCCCCGAAGCGGGTATCGTATATGGCAGAAAGGTATGAATCTATCTCTTCTTCCCTGCATCGAAAGATATATGATCGCCGAAGCGGGTATCGTATATGGCAGAAAGGTATGAATCTATCTCTTCTTCCCTGCATCGAAAGATATATGATCGCCGAAGCGGGTATCGTATATGGCAGAAAGGTATGAATCTATCTCTTCTTCCCTGCATCGAAAGGTATATGATCGCCGAAGCGGGTATCGTATATGGCAGAAAGGTATGAATCTATCTCTTCTTCCCTGCATCGAAAGATATATGATCGCCGAAGCGGGTATCGTATATGGCAGAAAGGTATGAATCTATCTCTTCTTCCCTGCATCGAAAGATATATGATCGCCGAAACGGGTATCGTATATGGCAGAAAGGTATGAATCTATCTCTTCTTCCCTGCATCGAAAGATATATGATCGCCGAAGCGGGTATCGTATATGGCAGAAAGGTATGAATCTATCTCTTCTTCCCTGCATCGAAAGGTATATGATCGCCGAAGCGGGTATCGTATATGGCAGAAAGGTATGAATCTATCTCTTCTTCCCTGCATCGAAAGATATATGATCGCCGAAGCGGGTATCGTATATGGCAGAAAGGTATGAATCTATCTCTTCTTCCCTGCATCGAAAGATATATGATCGCCGAAACGGGTATCGTATATGGCAGAAAGGTATGAATCTATCTCTTCTTCCCTGCATCGAAAGATATATGATCGCCGAAGCGGGTATCGTATATGGCAGAAAGGTATGAATCTATCTCTTCTTCCCTGCATCGAAAGGTATATGATCGCCGAAGCGGGTATCGTATATGGCAGAAAGGTATGAATCTATCTCTTCTTCCCTGCATCGAAAGATATATGATCGCCGAAGCGGGTATCGTATATGGCACTTAGCTGACTGACTGAAACCGAACACTGTCTATGCCAGTGACACAACTATTTACTCCTGTTTTAATGGTAAGTCTGATAGGCTTGATAAAGTCAAATTAGCATCTAATCTCGAAGATGACCTTCAATCTGGTGTTAACTGGGACAAAAAAAAATGCTTTTGTTAATTTTTACGTTATTAATATGCGGACAGCAATTTCGGAAACCATTTTCAGTTCTGCTTCTTCCGTTCAAAAGTGACAGTATTTGGGAACACCCACAATCTCCACGAAATAGTTCCAGACATAACATTTGATCCCCGAAGTTTTTTTGTTTCTTTTTTTTTTTTTTTTTTTTTTTTTCATATAACGTAATAATATGTTTACAACGACAAAAGGTTAAAATGTCTGTCTTGGTTCGGCGGTTTGATTTAAGACAAAAAGACAAGTACATCTATTGTACTGCTTTGTTTTATACGATACAAAGTCAAATAGAGATATTGGTTAAGTTTACTTTAATATGACAAAATGACAAATATAAATATTGATACAGCATTGTTTAATACGACAAAAGGTCAACGGTAAATATTGGTTAACTTTTGCTAAAAAGGTCAAATATAAATAAAGGTTACACTTGGCTTGATACAACACAATGTCAAATATAGATATTGACTCAGGTTAACTCGATACGACAAATAGGTAAGTTTAAATTAATAAGACACGCGGTTGAGTATAACTAATGGTTAAGCTTAACGTTAAAAGGTTAATATAGGTATTAGTTATGTTTAAGCTTATAGTACGATACCATTTCACGTGTAGACAGTGGCTAGATATAGATATTGTTTAAATTGAGTTTTACACGAAAAAAGGTCAAATATATGTACTGTTTGAGTTTAGTTTTATACGACGCCCAGACAAACACATATTGGTTAAGCGTCGTTCAATAGTACAAAAGATCATATATAAATAATTTTGTTTGGAATTTTGAGATGAGGAATTGTCTATATACTTTGACTTACGCAATTTATTCAACCTATTGTTCTCATCTGGGTTATTGTAGATGTCATTATCGACACAATGCAACGTTTCGGCCAAGTACACTCTGGCTATCTTCAGGTGTCCTTTATTATGACTAATACGGGATATCGTATATGTGTTGATCATTCTGTTATTTTTATCTCTGCGATGCTTGTTCTTATTCGCTAAACCAGGAACCTGATCCATGAATTGAACTTACAACCTCAAGATGACTTGATTAATCTACACCTATATCTACTACGCCACCACCTGAGGGAGCTCAGTAGTATTTTTGTTTGTTCGTTTGTTTGTTGTTGTTGCTTTTCTGTTTTGTTTTTTGTTGTTTTTTGTTTTTGTTTTTTGGCGGGGGGTTGTTTCTTTTTTGTTTTGTTTTGTTTTGTTTTTTGTTTGTTTGTTTAAATCCAATACAATATGGTTTCGACACTCGGATAACATTGTTTTGGGTTATAAATTGGATATAATAAGTCAAAGTGAAAAGAATTTGTTCAAACAACTCGTTTTACTTCGTTATGGCAGGCGTCTTCAGGTCGGAAAGTGAATATAGAGAGTGTGTAAGGAAAGTTCGTTAGAATTTTGTGGAAAGTGTAATAAATAATATTATCAGATGCTACAGCCAGAAAGATTGTCTTTTGTTTCTGTTTTGATTTGTTTTTCCAATTGAAGCCGTTAACCGCTGCTGGATTTGAAATTAACCCACACCGAATAGATCTTTATTTTTGTTGTACTTTTTTCAGTTCGTATAGATTAGGAATTGCCAATGGATTTTTCTCATCTTGATCGTTATAGCTGTTACTATAGATACAACGTTTCGGTCAAGCCATCTTCAGGTGTCCATTATTTTGACTGATATTGGATGTCTTATATATATATATACATAAAAATTAATATATATATATATATATATATATATATATATATATATATATATATATTAATTTTTATGTTATTGTGTCCTTGTGATGCTGGTTTTTATTCGTTCCATTAACTATAACATCTTTAATAATGAATAGTTCGGATAAATCGAATTATACTAGATATACATATTGTTTAAGTTTGCCTTAATACGACTCAGTGTTATACATAGGTGTTGCATAAATTTAAATCAATAGGATACAATGTCAAATAGATATTGGTTGAGATTTATACGGCACAAGGTCAATTATAGATAATGGCTAAGCTTACTTTAAAACGATAAAAATTCAAACAGATAATAGGCAAGCATAACCTAATACAACAAAAGGTCAAATTCATATATTGGTTACGAGTAGCTTAATACAAACAAAGGGACAATCATAGATATTAGATAAGTATCCATTGATAGCCCACTTTTTTTTTCTTTACAATAAGGTTCACTCTGTACAAAGCCAAGGGGACACGCAAAGTAGAGGGTTACGTTAGGAGGTAATTTGTGCGGAAATGAGTGGAAAATAACGGTTAACCCTATCCAGGTTAATATTGTGATGATCAGCGAAACATTCAATTTGGAGTCGGTTTCACAAAGCAGTAGTTCGCGGGAAGAAGCTGTTCTTACTTCTCGCCGATGGAATACGGAGGGCATGTGAGTGGGGTTGCTACTATATAAGTGGCGTGGTGTGTCCTTGTTGTAAAGGTTTGAATTGGCCGGATCAAGGAACGCATTTCGTCCGAGCAATTTCCGTGGAAGTAGCAATAGAACAGAGAGAGGCTTGCCACATCCCGCCTGTGGGAGAGAAATTGATGGGTAATTCGTCACCCACAAGTGTGTGAGTGTGTGTGTGTGTGTGTGTGTGTGTGTGTGTGTGTGTGTGTGTGTGTGGATTTAATAGGCTGGTTAATGAAATTCGAGGAATAAAAAGGAAACCAAATGATAAAACTATTGTCAATAAAGATTAATGATTTTATTATATATTAGTAAGACTTCTGACTAAACTGAGGTACGAAGGAAAAGATTTTAAATTCGGAATTTTCAGACGCTTTCAATGAGACGAGCAATAAACAAAAAAGTGGGACTCACTCTTCCAGGGAATTTTGTTCTTGCTGCTGCTGTTTGTTTTTTTGTTTTTTTCGTTTTTTTTTTTGTTATTGTGTGTGTGTGCGGGCGCTTTTATCCCTTCATGTGTTGTATTACTGTAGTTCGCCAGGATTAGGTTTGTGGATGATTTGCAGACAGCTCTATGTGGAAACTTTATTCTCTGAGTAAACTTAAATCTCTGTTTAATCCTTTAAATATGTGATTCTATTTTGAAAATGTGTTTTAACTCCGATTTACGTCTTTCTTGTTGGCTCTTAAATGGAAATGCTTCATTTAAGAGCCAACAAGAAAGACGTAAATCGGTGTTAAAACATATTTTCATGAAGGAAAAAAAACAACATATTATAAGAAACCCACGTGGAGCGTCTTTCGTTTTAATTATATATATATATATATATATATATATATATATATATATATATATATATATATATATATATATTCGGTTTATATGTTATTTTCATCGCTACAAATATTTTAAGTAAATGCTCTGTTTATAATAGCCAGTATTAACAGTAATCGTCTGGTTATTTGTATCTATCAAAATAACGTATAAACAGAAAATATATTAAAATAATTGTCGGGTTTAGTCTATTTCATAATATATGATGTCATTTGTTCACATTAAGATATAGTTCGAGTAGATATGAGCCTTCGAGAGAAATCATGGGAAATTTGTAGTTTAAAACAGCAATTTAAACTTGCTAGCCAGACGCTTCCTCTGTAGCTAAATGGTATAGCATGCCAGGCTATATGACGGTTCCATGTAGGATACAGATTCGATTCCCATTGGAGGACACATATTTTCTATGAGATTTCTCGAACATTCAGGCCGGTAAATGTTGTTAATATTGTTTATTATGAACAGAGCATTTACTTAAAATATTTGCATCTAAGCAGAAAATATATTAAAATAATTGTCTCATTCTGTGTATATATATATATATATATATATATATATATATACATATATATATATATATATATATATATATATATATATATATATATATACTTATTTACAATATGATGAACAGCCCTCGATTTGTATAATAAAATCTCACATCAAATGCTGTAAATATTTCTCATCGTATCTTAGTTTCTTTCTTTTTCTTTGTAATTCTCATTTTTTTTATGAAAAAAAGATAGTCATTCACAGGTAAATACGCAAAAGAGTATGGAAATGGAATTGCAAGTTATTTGGACATCTCCAAACAAACAAAAATATAATCATTGTTGGCCCAATGAACATTGTTAATTAATTGATTGATTGATTTTTTTACGGCTTATCAACCGTTTGTGGGTTATTTAAAGTCGAAGTATATTTCGTACCGTATAAGGTTGCTTACAGTACCGCACGATCAAGAAGAAGTGAAAATGTTTAAATGAATTTAATTGAAAATGATATTTTAAATTATCAAACTGAATTTTTGTCCAATAAAAAGTTTTCAAATACGACTGTAGTGTTGTTTCTCCCAAAATCTTTGTCTTCAAAATAAGGATGCGTCTTATATTCCGAAAAATACAGAAACTGGTTTAATATACCGCCGCTCTAAAAGATCCCCAAAGCTGAAAATGATTTTCAAAAAGGCGAGAGGGACAGAAGAAAACAACGCATAACATACTTAGTAAGCTTGAGTAAATGGATGGCAGAACAAAGTTTAGGGGAAATAACAACAAGAGAAAATTTATTAAGAGCTACGAAGGACAGAAATTTGTGGAGAGCCATGATCGCCAATGTCCTGAATGGACACGGCATATAAAAAAAAGCTCTTTTATAACATGTGAACATGCTACCTTGCCCGCTCACCAACTGCGCCCCATGCTGGCCATGATAGTCGTCTTAGGGGGGTTACATGGATTGATAGTTCTCCACTTGTGAAACAGTCCCGTCCTGTCCCATTTCTTCGATAGATTTGAATGATAAAGCAAGCACATATTGAATTGGGCCCGTTCATGTGACTTCGCCTGTTTAATCTCTTTTGGGAATCAATGATTAGCGAAAATGTATGAAAATGCTGAAACAATATCGACAGTTTCGTCTACCCAATTTCACTTATAAGACTTGCGTGGACCTGAGGGGTATGGTTTTTAAGGCACTTTCCAACGGTGACTTCACGTGGTCGAGTGGTTAGAACGTTCGTTTTCCGACCTCGAGATCCGAATTCGAATTTGTCAGGGTGGAGACGTTCTGGTTTTATTGGCGTTGAGAGACGATCCCAGCGTGCGACACTGTTAGTTGGTTGTTTTTATTTAGTGGCGTATCAACTTCTATGGACTATTTAATCCCGAAATGTAAATATTTTGTATGCAATTTTATATTATTTTTAGAAATAATAATGGTTTAGTTATAAAAGTCTTACTAATTAACTCATAGACGGAGGGAGAAGAGTTGGCTTCATACCTTTCCCAAGGGGATACTTGCGTAAGTGAATATAATGAACCCAATCTCCGATTAACAATTCCGATCTATTATCCATTACTCCGCCCTCACATCCAAGCTTACTGTACAAGGTATTCCCAAGGGATCATCCATCTAGTTACTGAACAGGATCGCCGTTGCTTAACTTCGATGATCGTACGGGAACCGGTGTTTCAACGTGATATGACCGCAAACTTGCGACACTGTTATAAAGTGCTTGAAAACCATGGCATGGGTTGACCCAAGCTCTGTGAGCGAAAGTGGGTAGACGGAAATGTTCCCAGGCTGTCGATACGTTGTGCTAGCACGAACTGACAAGTCATTGTGGCCGATAGAGCTTCATCTTACTGGCTTTGTTCAAATTGTTGATCACACCAGATTAGGCTCTCTGATTCAGTATAACGCACATAAATATGCCTGAGTAGGTGTCTTCAAGAGGGATTGAAAATGAGTAACCTACCATTATTATTATGCTTTATATGAAAGTGATTTGCTTTTTTTTTCACACTGATCTACTTCGTGAAAATGGGAAATAAAAGGAATGAAAAAGTTGGTAAATGCCAGTTGGATTCTTGAAAATGACGAACCCAAACACAAAGATCTCCTTGGTTAACAACTTCTTGAATCCCCAAGTGAGGCTCATTATATTAGGTTTTCTGACAAAGATATAAATACAATGAATCCTTCCGGTTAAATTCATAAATCCGGAATTTAATGCCAGGTCGGATCGGCTTCAATCGTGTCACCTAATTTACAGATGGTTCAAACCATCTCTCCAATAACCAAATATGGTCACTTTTAAAGTCCCCAAAGAACGACCCCATTTCGGCTGTCCGACCACTGCTCTATGCAAAAATAAATTTGGGATGATGTTATTTACAAATTCTACCACAAATTCTACATTTTTAGTTTATTTATCTATTACTTATCTGTTTATTTATCTGCATGTCTGTTTATCTTTCTTTTCCTAAATTCCTGATACGTAAAGAAAAAACATCTTTGCCTGATAATTGTTTCAACTTTTCCAGAAGTACAACACAAATATTACACCAAAATAATTTTAAAAAAACAGAGTCGTCCTTTATTGCTTCTTGTATAAAATAGAATCATCTAAAAGTAACAGTTTTTTCAGAAAATAATGTCTGATTTTAGAATCAACTTTTATTCCTGAATTAATGCAGTTAAACGGTGCTGAAATCTGCCAAAATAGGAACCTTGGACATGTATATATTTTTGCCATTGAGTTCTGTTATATACCATACCTATGAACACTAATGGGTATGTCCCAATCCTCATAAATACCTTGAAACTATTGTAAGTGTGTGTGGGGGGAGGAAATATGCTGCTTAAGTAATCCACCACTAGCAGTGGTTTACCTACTTCACGTCACTGGCGAGTATTGTATTTTGTTGATGTTATAAAGATTACCATTTTCATTTCCAACCTCCCTTTTTGTTATTCCTCATTCGGTAACCTTTACAACAAATTCGAAGGTTATTTACAATAAAACTCTAAAGGTTTAGACACCAAGAAATCTTTGAATGCAGTATCTGCATCATTTTGCAAGTACATGTCTTTTGGCTTAAAAAATTGTCAAGATGCTTAAAAAAAGTGTTGTGAGCAAAAGATCAGAGGAATATAGTAGGTGTGACAAAGTCTTGTTTCCCAAATTGGTGAGCTTCTGCAGGGCCATGCTGGCAATATGTGGCCGAATATTGTCATGAGTCAGAATTGGACCTCGTCGATTAACCACTGTCGGTCGCATTTTGCTTAACTGAATGTGCATTTCATCCAGTTGTTGACATTAAAATTTGACGGCGATGTTCTGCTTAAATTCCAGAAAATTGTAATGGTTAATGGCAATGACGGTCTACCAGACGGTCACCATAATCTTCTGTTGGTGTGATTTTCCAATCACTTAAAGAAGGTCGGAGCTCTCAACGGCCGAAACGTTGTGAATATGGCAATGAAGATGAAGATAACAGTCCGAATAATGTAAATACATCTTTTTGTTGACATGATTACTAGAGGCGGTGATATGAGTGTTTTATTTTGTAGTTTTGTTGAAGTTATATTTTGGAATACAGTTTGATTTCTTTTAGAAATTGTAGTATATAATATAGATTAATATCATGAAAGTTCTTTTATGTTGGTTGATTGTTAGTATTTTAAAGGAATTTGGGTTAGCCGCTACAATTTGCTAGTATGTGCGTATTGTTAGTAATAAAAATGTATTGCTGGTATTTTTACTATAAAAGATTGCTATAATTTTTACTATTTTTATTCTTTCGTAGTGTCTTGTTTTTGTTGGGGGTCACAATTTGTCCATAGCTGGCACCCTAACAAGTGTTACCATTCCGTTTCGGGACGAAACTAGGAAGCACAGTAATTAACTGGTGGTTCTACACTCATCAAAACTTCCAATCTCCCAGTCAGAGGCCTTGCTGCCGTATGTAGTTTATCGTCACCCCCAGTATTTTCAGTGAAATGGAAAAAGTTGCCAGTTTTAAATCATTTCATGTGTTAGCTTTCTTTGGTTATTTTTACTTTTAAAGATTTAAAAAGACAGAATTCTTTCTTACATTTGACAAAAGAGTTACATATATATATATATATATATATATATATATATATATATATATATATATATATATATATATTAAAATCCTAAATTACTCATGCAAAAACTATAGCCAGTGCAATAACAAAATTACTTACATTATTTCGTCATTTTTTTGTCAGTACAGGTAAACTTACTTCTTTAAATAATGACCGGCATTCACATTTATGATCGTTGTTGCGAACTTCCATTAAAGTTGTGAAGCTCAAATATTTAACGATGCGTAGTGGGATGCCTACGGATGTGTTATTATCATAGAACTCATCATGAATTGATTCAATCGTTAACTTAAGAATCATGATTCATCATAGAATGAATGCTATTCGTTGCATTGGCAGAGAGATGACCTATTTTCTTGTACGCTTTGTCCCGGAACGGTTTTTCTGTAATCGCCACGGACTCTATGATTTAAAAATGAATGCGGAGGTGAAAGGAAGAGCAGGTCAAAAAAATCTATCTACCGACCGACGTTCACAAAAGAAGTGCCGAGAGGGCTTAGGCAACTTTTTTCACGGTATTGCCGTTAAACCCACTTTAAACCCTAACCTTATGTCAATCCGGCTAGCTACGTTGGCGGTCTGGTAAATACTTACAAATTAGAGACATGTCATAGTAGATCATTCCATCTAAAATAAATCAACAATTTTTGCAGCAGTTTTTAAATTGAGATTTTTTTTTAATAATTAAAAAATATACATTATGGATTAAAAAAATAATGAATTTTATATAGTGTTTTTTCAAGATTTAGCATGAGCAAAACAAATTCACGGATTTGGACGATAATAAGACCCCAGATTGATGTCAAAACCTGCGAAAATTCTTCATCCTTTACATAGTCAGTTGCGTTTACTTTAATTTGTAACGTATATAAATTAGATAGAAAAAAGCAAATGTTGATAAAATAGCGAAGGTCACTGCTCGGGCCCCCAATCAGGCACCCCACCCCGTCGGGGTGTTCGCGGGTAGGACGCACCAGCCCTGATCCAGTCTGTTTGAATAAATGTGTAATTTGTAATTTTCTTGAAATGGGAGTTAATTTAGTTGCTATTTCTGTAGTTACCTCCCTTTAGAAATATAACCCATAGGAAGTTTTTCTAGTTTATCTGTCACGCTGAAACACTGGCTACTGTACGATCACAGAAGTTAAGCAACGTCAGTATTTAATGGGTGACCGCTTTGGGATTCCAGGCGCTGTGCGCTTGGATGTGTGAGTGGCGTAATGGATAAGGGCACGGAACTGTAATTCGGAGAGCCGAGTTGCAATTCCAGTTGAATTCATTATATTCACTTAGGCGCAAATACCTTTGGGAAAGGCATGAATCCACTTCTTCCCCACCAAATAAGATTTGTGCTACTAAATCATTATTACCTACAAAAAATAAATTCTTATAATCTAAAAGTATTTTTTGCAAGTGGTTAATAAATCGTATAAAATAAAGCAATCAATAAATTTCTAGTCTTTTTTGTGCTATGTCATTCAAGGCGTGGGTGATCATGGCTTTCTTTTCTTTTGTAGCTCTTAGCAATGCTTGTTTTTTTACTATCCTCCCACTCTCTTCTGCTATACATTTACATCAGCCCGTTATGTAGGTTACTCTCTGTTTTCCTCTGTCACTCTCGCCTTCAATATGTGAGTTTTTGTTTGTTTTTATTGGGGTTTTTTTGGGGTGTGGGGTAGGTGTCTTTTTGCTATTCAGTACTGCAAAGCTGAATAAATGCTAGTCATGCAAAAAAAAATATATTTATCGTGTAACGAATTAAACAGCCTCGTTTCAACCTGTATGATTTTAACTTTACAAATGTGCTAACAATGAATAAGCAAACAAGAAGAATAACATTCAAGTAGAAAAGTTGCATAAGTAAATGTGAATGTTCATTGATGTTCGTAGATATTCGTAGATGTGCGATGTTCGTACGTACGTATGTACGCGTGTGTTTCATAGCGTTTTCCCCGAAGGGACAAACACGATCTCTCCACAGAACTACATTGCTGTGGTTCTGAGAAGACAAGGAGAAAAGTGAAAGAATGTAGATGTGCCAAGGTACTTATAATTAATGTGAAACACATGATAGGCTCGAGAACACATAACCAGATTTTGGCGGTAAATTGACTTTGAACACAACTGCGTAGGCGTTGTAATTTTTTTTCACATATATTAGCCAATCAAAAGTCGGAGAATTATTCAAGGCTTCTGTGATCAACTTTGGTGTTTAGTTTGTACACAATTTGCCATCGAAATAAAAACTATTACATAGAAAATGCATTGAAATATTTTTCGACCAACAGTATTCACTGAATAGAAAATAATAATATAATACGATCAAGTGGTAGTAGAATGTTAAAATTGCCCCAACTGCTGACATGTATGTGTAGGGGATGTCCAGTCTCCACGTTCAAGTCTCCATAGAGTTCAAACGTCTACGGGATTTGTGAGTGACAAATTACTTTCCACCCGACAACAACTTTCCCCAGACGAAACATTGCAAGCTTTTAGACTTTATCTGATCAGTATTTCCATGGGACGTGTTCAGAAAAACTAACCGACTTAGTTCAACCAGTTTTAACATCCACGCCGAAGACCCGCCATTCTACGAACATTGTAGCGAACCTCCCTTATATCCTTCGTGTTCCATTGGCCAGATAAAAGTTTGTCGGAGTTAGCCAGATAAAAGTTTGTCGGAGTTAGCTCCCCCTTAATTCCCAAATTATCACTAGGGGTCATTCTCCCTATATTATAAATATTAGGCGACTTCTAGCCTCGTTCTCTTTTTCACTTCTTCATTTCAGCGACTACAATGTAAGCTCTCTTAGAAGATCCGCGTTTTCCCATTTGTGGGAGACGCCGTAAACATTAAACATACATACACGTACGTACGAACATTCATCAAAATACGAACATTCACCAAAAAACAGACACAAATGTTCACACACACAAATATTATTGTCTATGTCCATTGCAAAATTGTGTTGTTTAATACATATGTTTGTTTATATATGTATATCGGTTTTGTTTGTTTGTCTTCTTTACATCTTCAGTTGGACCTAACTTGAGTCTGGCAATTTTCTTGTATTTTGGACCTTCTAGCAGGAAATAAACAGCACGTGTTTCTAATACAACAACACACAAACCCACACGGTCCTCTACAAGTTCTACTCGAACGGCTTCTTTCTCCGGGCCGCTACTTTGTGGAACTGACTCACGATGCTTCCCCTATCATGACAATCTTGCTCAAGTATAGAGTTAACGGTTATCTTCCCAACATATCCTTATAAACTGTGCCCCTTACCTCTTACTCTGTAACCGTCTATCTCGAGTGTCTTTTGGACTTTTTTTTTTTTTTACAGCGGGAACATTATTGTAAAAATAATTATTATGCCGAATAACGCAATACAGCAATGTGGGAAACACAGATGTTTTCAATGTATTTGCTACCCTGTTTTCTTTTCTTTTTATCTTCTGATTAACCAACATTTTTTATTTAACAATAGATACTACCTGGGAAAAATAAATGGAAGAAAACAAAGTCCACTTCTTTACATACGTACACGTGACGAATGTCTGACAATGAATCGGTCAAAATGCCGTAGTCGCAATAAAAATAGTATAGTGCAATTCGGTTATTCAAATAATTATTAGAATTATTATTTTATACGACTGTAAATATAAAATGTATTAGCGCAGTTTTTGTTAATTATTAAGGGAATTTTATCATTGATTTTCTTTTAATTTTAAAATGAAGTTCTGAATTTTCATTTGCAACGTTTTTGCCATTTTTTATTCAATTTTTAATAAAGTTACATTTGTTGAAAATGTACATATATAAAAAATTTAGTTAAAAGGAGAAAAAAGATATTCAGCATCGTCGGTGATGTCTTTTTTACGAACTTAGTAATAACAACTGAAAGAAACGGAAACTTAAAAATGAAAAAAAAAATGAATAGATAAATAACGTAAACACTAAACTCAAAAAGGATTTTTATGGAAAGGAAGGGACGTAATTCAGGAGAAAAATATGAAACTATTCGATTTTATGCAAAGACCAATGCAACAATATAGAAAAAAAAAACAAAGTCTAACTGAAGGAGACTAGAGGATGAACTAGTCAGAACTTAAGTTTTAAAAAAAACAGCTAAGATTAAGATATTCAAAAAAAATTAATTGAATACAAACAACTTCCACTAAAATTTAATACAATACTGAGATAACATGTTAGTCAAGTTTTGAAACGAAAGCAAAATTTTTTTTAAATCAGATTCTGTTTTTAACTGAGTTAAGCTGTGGCTTATTTATTTTAATGGCTCCAAAACGAAACTACTCTCTTTTAGTTTTAATCGTCTGAGAGAACCCTTTTTATTTTTCACCAGCCTGGTAAATGCTAACCTCCAGGGGAGTGTGTGGAGGTCACTCACACCATAGCAGCAGAAATAGCCTCGTGTTCACAGGAAAATAAAAAGATACTTCACGGGAATAAATTATACACAATAAAAACATGTTAAATCGTAAATTAAAATAATACAATTTACTTGTGTGTGCGTATTTTTGCTTAAAAGTGTTTTGGGTTGCATGTAATAAAAGGGAGAAGTCACTTCGTATTATCACAAGCAATGTCCCGAAGAGAGTAGTAGCACGTCTTCACTGTCCAACGGTTGGCATCGAAGGGACTGAATTCACCGTATTTTAATGGGAATTTCGTTTTTCAGCAGAAACAGTTCTGTTGCATGCTGGGAGAAGTTTTATTATTTTTTATTTAATTTATTTTATACAAAGTTTTAATGTTATTGTTTTGTTTTATTTTATTTATAATATTCATTATTATAATTATTTTATATTTTCATTTATTTATAATAATAATGTCCCTACAGGTGACTCATTGCGCTTTCTCAGACTAACATTTTCTGCTGACAGGAAGTGGAAAGATCATATTGAATCAATTCCTAGGTCTGCTGCTAGGAAGATTAGTTCTGTTTCGTGCTAGACAGTTTTTTTTGGGGGGGGGGGTTTCTCGCCAGAATCTGTCTTACATATTTATAAGTCTACCATTTGTCCTTGCCTTGACTATTGCTGTCACATCTGGTCTGGTGCTTCTGCTATATATTTAGAGATTCTTGATAAATTCCAAAGAAGAATCTGCAGTGTTATTAATCCTGACCTGGTATCGCAGCTTCAGTCATTTTCCCCAACGACGTAATCCAGCTTCCCTGGGCCTAGTCCTTAAATACTTTCTTGGTAATTGATGAACTTTCCTTTATGGTTGTTACTTTTATTCCCAAACCCTCACAGACAAATTGTACATATGGGAACTAGTTAGGACTTCATAGAGACATTGAGGCATTATGGTGGCTGCAGTAAGAATGTTAAGTAAGGAGATTTACTTGACACCCTCCCACTCCACTGAGTCAGGTTGTGACACAAGGTCATTTTTTAACGTGGGGACCCGAATGTTTTCATTCGGACCGCTGGTCTTAGCAGGTAATAGCTTGTCCAAGCTGGTCAGAGCTGGTCTAAGCTAGTCATAGCTGGTCTTGATTTGTCATAGCTGGTCCAAGCTGGTCAGAGCCAGTCCAAGCTAGTCGTAGCCGTGATACTACCAGCACAGGGACGGATCCTTGAGTCAGGTAAGTATCAGAATGTGTATACCACACAAGAGAGCAGTTTACGCACTAAGAATGGTAAGAATGTGTTGTTTTGGTGCAAGGAATACTGTGGTATATTTGGGTCAGTAACTGCGGCCTGCTAAGTTTAAGACAGATTGAAGACCAGCCTTTCCCTATCCCCATTTTGCAACATCTTTGTATTCACAAAATAAATTTTACTTTCCTCTATGGTAGCTTAGACTCTATGAAAAAAAAGTGAAGTAGTAGTCCGTTTTGGCGTAATGGATATCGACTCAGAATGAGTAAATCAGTAGAGCCGAGTTCGAATTCCTGTTGGGTTCGTTATATTCACTTACGCGTAAATACCCTTGGGAAAGGTATGAATTCATCTTTTCTCCTCCCAGCTATGGGTTAAATAGCAAAATGAACTGGGTCCATCTAGTCGACCGCGAAAAGAAACGGCAACCTACTGCGGGAAAATCTCTGCCTAGTCAGTCATGAATCGAAAGAGATATGATCGCCCAAATCTGTATCACGTATGGCACTGAGTAGATTGATGTTGGGGTCTCATCATTCTACAGGTGAAATGGCTAGATATAACTGTAAGTTCTATGCTAACAGTTTCTTCCACCGCACTTTTTTAAAGTTTATAGTTATAAATAGTAAAGATTAGACGTATGGGAGTAACGATTCTACGGGGGATGCAGAAGAGGCCATTGCAACCCCCGAATTTTGGCTGGACCCTCGGTTAGCCCCCACCACTTTTCTAAGTTTTCTAGAGGAAAAAAAATCAGAGCAGACAAATTATATTGTTCTGCTAGTATTGACGTTAGTATTAACCATTTGATTTTGTTTTGAAGTTAACCTCTTTTGTGGTCCAACAGCTTGAGAGTGGAAAAGAGGGCAAGAATAGATTAGAACTCCACTACTATGAATGAAAAGTTGTTGCGTTTAATTTAGTAAAGTAACATACTTATACTAAAACTCATTCCTAAGTTGTGTATACGATAGTGGTGTAATATGAAAATAAAAACGCTGCTTGAATTTGCACCCCCCTCCTCTACAGAAAAATCTCGCCCGCCTCCCAAGTGCCTTCCTCCATCTTTCAGAGTTCCAGAATCGACATGGGTAGAAATATAGAAAGGGTTTTTACATAGACAAAAATAATTTAAAAAGCTTTGTCCTTGCTGGGAAGCTTGTTGATTAGTGTAATTTGACACGCACGCTGTGTTTTAAATACTTGCTAGTGGTAACATCGTTGTTTTCCAGGGCGTGAAAAGAGATATTGACTGGAATAATACAGATATTGAGCTTTTAATGTGTAAATTACTAGAAAGTAGAATGGGGCTTTTTAACCTCAGAATTCGTGGGGGAATTGAGCTCCGATTTTGCATTTATTCATATAGAAAACATGTTTGAAGATTTTTAAAAATATAAAGTTTAATGTCATTTTCGAATGTAGTTCTTTTTTAAAACAATTTTATTTTAATTTTTCCTTTTAGCAGCATCTGTCTATGTCTCTGACATGAGGCATTATGATTACTTGCATTTTACATTATTCGAACTGATATCCTCATCTTCATTGCCATATTCACAACGTTACGGCCGTTGTACGCTCCGGCCTTCTTCGGGTGACTGGAATTTCGAACCGAACTCTTTATTTCGTCCACCGAGATAGATTGTTATAGTTCCACGTGCCATGCCTTTTCCGGGTGTCTCGGTTATTTCCCTCTAACTCAATGTATCCCAGTGACTAGACCCAAAAGTGTTGTGAGTTCAATACCAGGCCACACTAGAGGTGAACGAAAATTTGGAGAGTTGAGTTAAAGAGAAATAACTGAGAGATCTGGAAGAAGCATGGCACGTGGAACTAGAACAGTCTACCCCGATAGACAAAATAAAGGGTTCGGTTCGAAATTCCAATCACCTGAAAAAAAAACGGAGCGTACAACGGCCGAAATTTTGTGAATATGACAATGAAGATGAGCTTTTAGCAGCAGTTAGATTATTTTTGGAATGGATATACAAAAAGGAATATCATTCATTATCGGAGTATTATGATAAGGATCCGATAATCTAATTTTATACCTCCCGTTCAGTCAGTATAAAAAATTAAAATGTTTAATAATAATTTTTTTTAATAAAAGCCTATAAAACTATTGGTTATATAAGGTTAAAGGAAATTTAGTTTTAAAAATAAATAACAAATTCTTGAATAGTGCACTGCAGGTCTTCCATACATCTTTAGATTATTTTTTTATTTTTTTTCTGTGCTTTTTCGGACAGAGTTGAATTATCCTCCCGTAAGTTAAATGTCATAATAATGTGTCTTTCGTCACCTGTCAAGTGACGCGAAAGGTTATGACCTGCTTTGTTTTATTTTCAAATTACATTTTTTCGGCGCAGAAGCTAAGTTAAGCTTGGTTCAAAATATTTTAAATAAACATTATAATTTCTCATTTTATTAAAATCAGCTTCGAAAAAAATGATAATTGATTTTTTTTTAAATATCAAAGTCAGATTTTCAACTTTTTTATCAAATGATTGTTGAAAAATAAAATGATTGAAAATGATTGATTATCTGTCCTTTTTTTTGACAAAAAAAAAAACAAGATTTTTAACGAAAATTTCGGACGTGCTAGGAACGATTAAAAAATGTAAAAAAATACCCCAAAAATACTTTGATCTTTTCTCTTTAATAATAATATGAACATTAGACGATAAAAACTTGTTTTCGTCAAGTTCGGCGTCTTTTTCATCATGCTATCTCTGTTTATTTTCGTGGAGGTACCTAAAAAATTAGTCTTTTTTTTTACCGTACCCTTTGACTTCACAGAAGTATGTAAAATTTACTTACACATACTTAACTAGCCTGTGACGTCAAAGGGTACGGTAAAAAGACTGTAGTAATTATAACTGTTTAAAATTAAATAAAACGTTATTTTCATTCTGTTTAAGTAAAAAGGTAAGCATTGTTTTTAAATTGATCTTTATTTTACTAACAGACTTCGAAATAGATCTCTCGGACAAATATTGGATTTTAAAGGAATTTAATTTGTTATTAACATTTTTTTTGTATACATGGCGGCGCGATGATTAGTCGATGAGTAACGAAAAATTTGTGCTAAAAATGTTTTTAAAATGACTTTTAAAAGTGTATTTATACACGTGAATTGACTTTTCTTTTTTCTTTTTTTTTTATACTAATTTAGGCAATTATCCTTCAAATAAAAAAAACGAGATTTAGGTTAAAGAAGGCATTTAGAATGTGTTTTCGGGTTGTTTGTTTGTTTGTTTGTTTGTTTTTTTAGAAAGTGTGTGGCGGTATCTAAAATAACCAGCATTTATATTGTATCCCCACCACAACTCCCGTATAGACAGGCTCCACCAAGAAAAACATTGCAGTCTTTTATTTTAGTTTGACTTCCCTTTAGAGACGAAATACGTATAGTTTTTTTTTGTTTTCTATTTTGTCCTATGACCCACTGATGGATATAAATTTCGTTCGACCCATAACTTTGAAATTTAATCAATATGATGGGGGCGTACGGGTCGTAAAATTCTATCAATGTTGAGTCCGATAATATAATTTGGAGCAAAAAGTTTGTTTCTTTATTTTCCCCGCCCCTAACAATACCAAGAAAAGGAATGTTTTGTAAACGATCTGAGCGCCAACAAAGTTTTTTTTACATAATCAAAAATATTTTTTTTATTACATTCTTCGTTTTTTATGCGATTCAAAACATTCAAAGTAGCAGCTAGCTTTTTTAAATAAAATTAAAAAAATAAGTTTTAAGTACCTAGCAGCTAGGTCCTAGCTAGTTCTAAAAACATCTCAAAATGTTATTGTTAACTCGTGAAATACGATCAAAAACTCGTCGTTTGTTCAATAAGACGAACAAAGATTATGAATTTTATTTTATTTTTTTTTCACTAATGGAAAAGTACGAATCTAACTCGCATGATTTTTTTTACTATTGTTACTGCTGATTGGATTAGGAGGGGTTGAAACATTTTCTTCTCTTAGGTTTAAAAAACTGACCATGACGTAAACAGCACGTGTTTCCTATTTAGCCTACATAGGGTTACATTTTTTTTCTTTCCTTTTTTCTATTATAACATTTAACATCATCATCACATGTCATAAAAAAGAAAGACATAAAACAACAACAGTCCATCAACACCATCGACAGTTAAAAACTGTACAAATTATATAAAGAAGTTTATAAGAAAAATAACCTCGCCCCCTAAAGTCAATATGATGGTTGGAGGACTTCAAGAACCTTTAGAGGCTACACCAGAAATCCAGTCATACTGCGATCAAGTAAGTAAACAAAGAAAAAAGAAGTCATTTTTTTTAAATAGTCATTTCTATAGCTATTTGTTGTGCAGTTTTAAAGAAAAATTGTTTAGCCCTGCCTCTATCTCTCCTCATGCTTGCAAGACGAGTTCGGTAATAAAATACACTACACTACACTACACTACACTACAGTAAGCAAGCACTCGACCAACTAGAAATATTGGACTGTAAATTGCAAAGCTATTACTCAGTACTGATAGTAGGACACTCTCTTCCCTGAGATCAAACACCGTGGCCTACAACAATGTTTCTTGATGACATATTCTTTTCGGTGTCATTCCCCTTTGAGTATTTATCACAAAATTTAATTTAATTCCCTGAACTTCCACGTTCCTAATAAGTTTCGTCTTCAAAAATCAATTTAGTAGTACAAGCAAGGCGACACAAGTGGTGGTGACTAAAATTATTACGTCTTATGATCCTTTCCTAAAAGTTAACAATAACATTTTTTTTATTATCCTACTAATAATGAGTAAACATTTTTTTCTCGCTTGTACTTATTTTCTGGAATTTAAGCTTAGACTTTTTTCCCCACACCTAAAAGATCTTGTTTTAAAATTAGTTAAAAAAAAAAAAAAATTAATGGCCTGCGAAGAAATGAAATTTTCTGATTCACTTTGAAAATTATTGGCATTTTCATTTAGAGACTTTTTTTTTTTTTTTTTTAGACAAATGATACAGCTTCTCAATCAATTCAATACTAGATAAGAAGCTGTATCAATACTAGCAATGTTATGATTGAGGACAAATAGACATTTTTAGGTCTTTTCATTAATAAAGTGTTTTCTTTCTTTTTTTTTTTTTTTTTTTTTTTTTTTTTTTTTTTTTTTTTTTTTTTTAAAAAAAAAAAAGGTGTACAAAGAATTTATTTAACAGGGGAAAAAAGTATTCGAATTCTTCTAATTTTCTATTGAAACAACACAAGAAACATAAACAATGTTTTCTCTTGGGTGTCGTTGAGTTCAGCATCCGAAACAATTTTTCGCGTACCAAGTTCTGATCTAACTCCCGTGTATTGTTTTTTTTACTAAGCCTCATATTCTAAGCACTCATTTCATCATTATTGAAAATGGTCGATCCGCTATATTTGAATCAGAAAAGTTTTGCTTTAGAAATAAAATGAAAAGTTTAAATTAAAAAATGAAATATAATTTTTCGCTTTTCCTTTTTATTTCCGATTTCCTTTGGCAAATTCCTTTAAGTTTTGGGTGGGGGGTTAATAGCAATTATTTTGTAATCGTATTTCTTTACAAATTTAATAATAAAATACTAAATATTTAAAAAAATACCTACATTTTTTTTTATCTATATAGAGAATTTTGCAACTTCTGTTCGTATGTCCGTCACACTTTATATAGCCATATGGCATCATACATTGACCGCTCGAAACCAAATTTTGAGAAGTGCAAACTAAACAGTCTAGACAGGTAGGATACAAAATACAGTTGATTATTACTAGGTTGAGTCTTCCAATAAATTTTCATTTTTTTTTTTTTATTAATGAAAATTTATACTAAGCTAGTAACAAAAACACTTGGGGGACACATGACACAGTGTATAAAAGGCGTTAGTTAGATCCAGTGACAGGACCCAAAAGAGTGTGAGTTCAATACCAGGTTAAGGCAGTGGAGAATTAGCAGGAGATATAGCTGATAACCGACATCCATTAGACATGGCACGTGGAACAAGAACAGTCTACCCCAGTGAGCAAAATAAAGGGTTTAGTTCAACATTCCAATCATCTGAAGAAGGTCAGAGCGTACAACGGCCGAAACGTTGTAATAAATATGGCAACAAAGATGAAGACAATAGTTCAAATAATATAAATATAGTGTACCAACAACAAAAAACCTATATTACAAAAGGTTTTGTTTTTCAGTATCTGTCAATATTTCTGAGATGAGGTATATGAAAAATATAGACAAATACTGAAAAACAAAACCTTTTGTAATATAGATTTTTGTTGTTGTTTACTTGTTTCTGTTTTGTCCTATATATATTACCTACTATATGTAATGATTGGTATACACTTCAAGTCATAACTTGAAATTTAATCAATATGGTGGGAGGAGTCGGGTAAAATTCTATCAACATTGAATCCAATAAACATAATTTAAAGCAAAGTTTGTTTCTTTATTTTCCCCGCCCCCAACAATACCAATGAAAAGAATGAAAAATGGAGAAAAAAAAAAGTAAGAACTTGTGCTTGATTTTCATAAGTTAATCATGTTTTACATGCATTTGACTTGTTGAACGAATGTTAGTATAATTTGTGGCATTCCAAATTGAAGGGGAAACAATGCATCCATTTGCAGTTTCAAGAAAACTGATTCCAAACTTAACTGAAAAACCATAAATATTGCTTTATGTATTAAGTGTATAATAATTTCAGTTTGTCTATGTTGGATTCAGATGATAATGTATATTCCTAAGTGTATGTATGTCTAGTAGACATTGTTTGTTGGTTTTTCACATGTTCATTTAAGAACATTTTTGCATACATACAATTTGATTTAGATGAATATGTTAGATTCTTTAAAAATGGATTCAATAAAGGTTAGTGATGTAATATAATGTTTTTGACATGTGTTTATAGTTGGTAATATTGTTATTAGTAGGCTCTCAAAGTACTTTCTATGTGAAAAAAAATGAATGTTCATTTTTTTTTTTTTTTTTTTTTAATTCGGGTGGCATTTGTAAAATCAAAGTTATGGACAGTGAATGTTAGTTTGATAAATATTTCCTATTTGTCCTTTCATCAACATCTAATTTTCTGTCAATTGCTGGTTAAAGGATTTAAATGAACCATTAACCTAATACATAAATGTTATTTGTTTTCAGCATAGCATTAGCTCAATGGAAATGCTCAATTGCTTTGTGCAAATTTTCATTCGTAGCCCCTTTTGACTAAGTGAAGTTGTGGCAGGAGAGCACTGAGACCTCAGTTTAAAAAATTGAAGTGGTCAAAATAAATGTTTCTTAAACATTTTAATGGTGTTTTTTTTTATGCTACCAGTTATAAGTGAATAATGGATAGTGGCTCAGATTGAAGAATCAAAGAGCTGAGTTTGAATTCCAGTTGAATCCATTACATTTCACTTACATGTTAATACCCTTGGGAAAGGTATGAATCCTCTTCTTCCCCTCCCCCCACTAGCTATGGGTAAATAACAGGACAGACTGGGTTCTATAGCTTTGGATGACAACTGGTCTACTGCAGAAAGAAATGGCAACCTACTACTAAATCTGTCTTGTCAGTCATGTATCTTTCGATACATGATCACCTAAGCATGTATCAGACATAGCACATAACTGAGTGAGTTATGAGGGAAGGCACAGTGGCGTAATAGTTAGTGGGGGTCAGATTGAGAAATCTGAGAACCAAGTTTGAATTCCAGTCAAATTCATTACATTTACTTATGTGCATTCACTTGTATGAATCCATCTCTTCCTTCAACCCCCAGCTATTGGTTAAATAGCAGGACAGACTGGGTCCTATAGCGTTGGTCTTCAACCAGTCTAGGAAAAGGAAACTCTAAATTCAAACCCCCGGCTGCATTTTAGGTCCTGCCTCTTTAGGCAAAGGATAAGGTAACTTCAAAAACAAATCCAACTCGCAGAGACAAAGGACAGTATAACCTCAATATTTCCAATGCAAAAGGAACCAGCAAGCCATTGCAGTATTCTGCTTTGAATGCCAGCATGAACCACAATTGGGAGATGGAAGGGCGTGGCAACACAACATTCGCTAACTGAATGAAAAGAACGACTAATAACAGTAAATGATAAAGTTAAAAATAAATTGATTTCAGAATGGTTTTAAATATTTAGGAGATGATTAATTGTTTGTTTTATGGGACAGTGATGCTAAAAAAAGTTTAGTCTGGAGCCCCGTTTCAGAAATAGTTTTCATAAGCATTTTACATGTCTTCACTTCAACCACTGAAAGAACTGGTTGTAACAAAAACAAAAACAAAACCATTACACTTCAACTGTCCTCAATATCTGTCTCGATGACACACCAGCTCAGAAAAATTAATAATGAATACACTCATCCTCCTTCCTTCTCCTTTTTTTTATGATCACTGACTGCTTCTCATAATTCCTCTATTCACGCCCACTTATACAACCCAAGTCTCTTAATTTTTTTTCACCAAAAACTCCAACTGATGTTCTTTACACAAGTGTTTTACATACAATTGATCTAAACATACATAGCAAAGTAATAAATTTTATATTGTACATATCTATAGTATTTAGCGTTTATATGACAAAATGTATTAAATTTTTAATCTCAAAATGTTATAGGAAATAAACTTAATTGTGTAATAAAATGTTTAATACTTGCTTTAAATTGGACTACATCTGAGAGAATTTCTCATCTGCTATAAAAGCAAAAGACCATTTGCGATGCCTTTAAGCAACTGATTAGAATGTGCTACAAAAACAAACTTTTTTCTTCGTTATAAATTATAATACCTATCAGATAACAATAACTTTTTTTCTTTTTTTAATGGAAATCACTAAAGCTGTGGAAATAGTCTCTGCATATGCCTGTGTTTTTACTTTGCCGACTATAGAAATAATATTTACAATAGATATTTTCATTACTATATATGTATTAAAATTCATGGGATCATTTTATTTATGGTATTTATAACACATGATTTCTTTTTAATTCTTAAAATAAAATTTTTTATGTATTTTATTTCTTGAAACAATTGATTTAGAATTAACTCAGTAGCTAATTACTATTTACAGCAGTGGTGGCCAAATCGTAACCCACAAGCTATATGCAGTTTGTGGAAATATTTTGGCTGAGCTCCTTTTCTTATTACAGTTAATAATAAAGGTAAATAGGAAAAATTTCAGGCTTTATAATTATTTACTGAATATGAATTGAGACCCGATTGGATTAAAACATAAATTAATGTTCATGGTTAGTAAAAAATATTTGAGAATTTAAATCCTAATTTTAATGCTAGATCTGAGTGAAGCATTGTTATTCAGTGCTGAGTGAAGGAATGGTGGGCTTAAAGAAATTTCCAGTCAGCAAGGTTTACAGAGAAAAGTCACAAGACTGAGGTCATGGGGAAAGGGACTGTACCCACATAATGTACATTAATGCAGTGTAGAAAAAAATTGTATTCTAATGTGTGTATGTGTATGATATATATATAATATAAAAGGCTCAAACACTAATATTCCATGGTTATAATTTATTACATTGGAATCGTAATCATAATCCAATTCATCAGACCTATAAATTCAAATAGGTCTGATGAATTGGATCATGATCCCGATTCCAATGTAATAAATTATAACCATGGAATATTAGTTGGTAGGTGTTTTAGCTTGTAAATGAACAAACCAATACCCAAGGGGGGGGGGGGAAGAAAGAACTAAGAACATGTACTTCCGTTGAAAATAATCATCTAGAATGAACGTTCAGAGTCCAAAGAAAAAAAACCTCCAGCACAAGTAAAGTAAAAGCAACTAAGCAAAGTGCTCAATACGCTAAGTAGAGCAAACTAAGTAAACTTAAAGAGCCAGATAAACCTAGCTAGGTTTCATCTACGTGGATCGTCAGAGTAAACTGGCTAAAGAGGTGCTATAAGAACAGAGAATATAAAGCCTATCACACAAAAACATAAGCATGTGACCCCCCCCCCCCCCAAAAAAAAAAGAAACCAAACAATAACAAAACAACGGGGTGGGGGAGTGCTTAAACATTTATTCAGAACAGAACATAAAAAAAAAAAACAAAAGAAACAAACCTATTGTAGTAACCAGTGTTTTCTATGTCTACACTTAAGATTTTCGTTTTTAAATTTATCAATTTATTAGGTTCTTTAAATAAAGCGATGACTAACTTTTCCTCTATACATAGAGGACAAACTTTATTACCTGCTTTATGTTTGACATTTCTTTAATATTTCCCATTTCAAAATGGGGTCTTTATTATAGTCATGTTTAAATTTTTTGTTATTAAAACTACTAATATGGTCATAATACCATTTTTTAAAACTGTTTTGGGTAGATCCTATATATACTTTAGGATTTTCATCAGTATTGATAAGTCTATCCTTGTATATTTTTACCTGGTACACCATGCACTCTTGCTGGCACTGTCCCTGGATGGGGACAGGCTTTCTTATTCCTACAATTACATTTGGGAGGGGCAGTACGTGGTTTATCCTTAATTTTTCTCATGTTGTATCCATTAATTAAGCTAGCCACATTTAAAATAATCGTAAAATAATTTACAAACAGGCTTTAATGAAAAGTGGACATAACAGTAAACTAGTATATATTAATATAAATGATGACCATAGAATGCAAAATAAACATAGAACTAGAAGTAGAAATATATTAGAGTTTAACGCCCCCTCCCTATAATTCTACAGTGAAAACTAAAATAGGCAAAGTATTCTTTAGACATCTCCAAATAAAATTTCCCACAAACTAGTGCATTATATAAAGTATTTAATAAAAACTGTCAAATTAAGCTATAGTTGTATGCCTAATGTGGCTAGCTTAATTAATGGATACAACATGAGAAAAATTAGGTAGATATATATATATATATATATATATATATATATATATATATATATATATATATATAACATCACTGATGACCTCTACCGTTGCATTTTATAAATGTATTTCAAGAATATTTGGTCTGGATTTTACAGTGACTACTGAGAATAGACCAGTTGACTATTGAAAAGACATTTGACAGCTGCTCAGAAAGATGGCATTCAGGGCTAGCGGTGTTAGCAGTCCCATGAGCATGCTCTATGATACCGACAAATCAGCTTCTATAAATCATGTCACAGTATACCCCCATGGGATCCCTAGAGGGGGAGAGGATGAGATTCCCACTAGGACAGAATTTATGTTATCGACTGGCAATGTACAACAGATTACAAGTAAATGCCTATGTGGAAAGATATGTAAAAATCCACAAGGCTTTAAAATATACAGAGATTTGATGAAATGCTTGGAAGGGGAGAAATGAACACAATGTACAGGTCATAGCCCTGGTCAAACAGATTAGAAGTGAGGCCAGGAAGCACCTCACAGATCCCCAGATCTCCAAGCACTTGTTACTCCAGCTTTGTTGAAATGCAACATCAGGAAAATACTTACAATTTGAACAGAAGAGAGCACAAGATAAGAGAGAACTGAGGAAAGAAATCGGATGACTCAGGAAACAATTAAAATCTGCCAGTACTGAAGAAAGACTTGCTCCAGTGGTGTTTATGTGACATTTTGAGAAATAAATTAAAGAATTCATGCAGAGTGGAATGGCACAGAAGGAGGAGGAAAGAAAAATCGAGGAAATGAGCCAGTTTCATATCAAATCCATTTGGCTTCGCTACGTCTCTCCTTGGAGATTAGAGGAGTGGCATTTTAGAGACATCTGAGAGGAGATTAACATTTATCTTCAAACTACCTTCTGTGACCCAGCAAGGAATCAGATTTGTTGATTAGGCAGAAGTCCCCAAAACATGAATACAGGGACTCCAACCTGGAAAGAAATTAAAGAAATGGTCAGAGTATCAAGGTCTACATCATTACCGAGTCATAGTGGAGTCCTTTACATCATATACAAGCAATGTGCAGGAATACTCCAATTTCTGTGGAAATTGTTAAGGGCAATCTGAAGAAGAGGCAGAATTGCCACACAATGGAGGCAAGTTGACAGGACATGAATCGCCAAGGAAGAATCCTCAAAAGAGATTGAACAATTTTGTATCATATCTACTTAACGCCAAGTGCAAGATCTTTGAAATATTGGCCAAATGTCTCTTACTACTGTGTCAATAATGGCTACATTGACTCATCAGTCCAGAAGGGAGGCATCACTGAAATGCCTGGCTGCTGGAACACTCAAGAGTATTGACGTTGTGTCATGAGAGAAGCCAGAAAGAACAAGAGTGACTTAACAATCTTATGGTTGGACCTCACAAATGCTTATGGGTTGATTCCACACAAGCTCATGGGTGAAGCTTTAGAATGACACCACATTCCTTGTATCATTGGCAACTTAATCCCTGGACTATTACAACAACTTTCAGGTGAGAGTAACATCAAAAAACACTTTGTCTGCATGGCACAGACTTGAAATAGGTATCATAACCGGCTGTACAATATTGGCAGCACTCTTCGCTTGAGCTATGAATATGATTGTCAAAGCTGCAGAGAGGGAGTGCCATGGACCTCAGTCAGGGTCTGGCAACCACCAATAACAGCTTACGTGAGTGACCATACAGTCAAAATTGACTCTGTGACAGGTAGCTCTTGAGGGGTCTTGAAAGGAACATGAACTGGGCTAGGATGAAATTCAAACCAGCTAAATCAAGGTCTCTAGCAATTAAAAAAAGGCCAGGTCACCGACAAATATAGATTTACTGTTGCAGGAACAAATATTTCAACACTCTTAGAGAAACCAATCAAGAATTTAGGCATGACATTCAATAGTAATCTGAAAGATACTGCCCCCTAGCCACCAGATTGACGACCTAGACACAGCTTTATTAAAAGTTGATAAATCAGGCCTGCCAGGTCAATTTAAAGCGCGAGTATTTCAACACTCATTATTAACCAGATTACTATGGCTGCTTCAGCTAT
>OZ010578.1:54068678-54081178 GCA_963932145.1 Acanthosepion lycidas | reverse complement strand
ATATAGATATATGTATGTATATATATATGTATATATATAGATATATGTATGTATATATATATGTATATATATAGATATATGTATGTATATATATATGTATATATATAGATATATGTATGTATATATATATGTATATATATAGATATATGTATGTATATATATATGTATATATATAGATATATGTATGTATAGATGTATATATATAGATATATGTATGTATAGATGTATATATATAGATATATGTATGTATAGATGTATATATATAGATATATGTATGTATAGATATATGTATATAGATATATGTATATAGATATATGTATATGTATATATATCTATATATACAAAAATCTTTAAATATACGAACGAATAAAATGCCGTTAGAATTTTAGCAGTTAATAAAAAAGAAAATTTAAAAAAAAAATCCAGACGATACGCTTTTAACGGATGTTAGATTTCATTGAAAAATACATCCCTACCCACTACCAAAACGTAACAATAACTGATACATTAAAATATAAACATATTGAACATACTGACACCCCTAGTCTAGCAAAATAGATTTATCTGTAACCTTGGAAACATGAATTTTGTTTTAGCTGTGTATTTAAAACCCTGTAATTTTTAAAGTTACTCCAAAATTCGCTTGAGGATGAAATGGAAGTGATGTCTTTAATTTAAGTACAAAATTAAATTAGGGGCTTTTAGCTTCCATTTTTGAAACATGGTTGCAACTGTGTAGCGAAAAACCATATTTTAAGTCTATTAACTTATAATATTAATGCTCTGTAAATTTACATTGAGCACTATTTTGTAAAAATAAAAATATCTATAAGAACACCGGATTATATATCTTGCTGTTCTTTCTTTTTATTAATATGCATATATAATATATATATATATATATATATATATATATATATATTTATGTATACATGTGTTTAAAAATATATGTATGTGTGTGCCTATATATATATATATATATATATATATATATATATATATATATATATATATATATATGTATACATGTGTTTAAAAATATATGTATGTGTGTGCTTATATATATATATTATATATGTGTGTGTGTGTTTATATATATATATTATATATGTGTGTGTGTGTTTATATATATTATATATGTGTCTGTGTTTATATATATATATGTGTGTGTGTGTGTATATATATATAAAGAAATATAGCCTTAAGGTGTGCTACATTTATGAAATAAAGTGCTCAATATCAAAGATAGAGCGTGTGTAAATATAAAAGTGAACATAGAAGTCAACACTTAGAGGCGACAGTCTGTTTCATGCTATATGCAATCGTCAGGCCACATATGCTGTTATTTTTCTCGGCTATTTATATATATATACGGGTTAGTGGTGCATTGTGGGTATTCTGTTATGGCGGTTATTTCAGCGGAAGTCATTTGTTTATCTATTTGGGTCAAATTATATTGCTTGTTTTTATTTTTTTGTTTCTTATTTTATTTATTTATTTACTTATTAACGTAGTAAAAATTTGTTTATATCACTTATTTAACAGTTTTGTTTTGGTTTGGGAATTTAATTAAAGGTATTTGTTCAGTTTTGGGGTTGATTGTTGTAGTTTATTCTAAGTTATTTTGGCGGGAACCGTTTTTAATTATCTTTATTTGGGATTGGTTTGTTTATTTATTTACTTGGATGAATTTAGGTTAATTTATTTTACTTGTATATTTTCTCTTTTTGATTTTTAAGTAACATAGTATTTATTTATGTTTCTATTTTTTTTATTGTTATTTTGTTTATTAGTATATTTATTTGTTTTTATTTTATTTTTTCCGTTTTTAATTTTTTAGGTTACGTAGTAAAAATTTATTTTCATGTCTGCATCTTGAGATGAGTTGAGATGAGCTCGGATCTTTTGTTTAATAATTTATTTTGGCCAGGGAAAGTAACGATAGCTATTTTTTCCTCCAAGTAAAGTTTGCAAGTTTTTGATTGGTTATTGTAGGCTGATGATTTTTTCCTTATCTTCCAAGATATTTTTGGTGTGATGTTCGTTTTGTTTTTAATTTCCCAGATATACTTAGAAAGCATTGAACTGTTTGCATATTTACTATTTGTGAAAGATGTTTTGTGTGTATAATTTCTTTGTTTCCAGGGTCCTTCAGTTACTCTTATGTATACTTTTTCTTCATTATCTGGTGATTTTATCGTAGCTTGGTATATTACGTTGTTTTGTAAACAAATTCCGTTTTTATACATATATATATATATATATATAGACACACACACACACACACACACATATATGTATACAGTCTTAAATATTTATTGGTTGTGGTATATTATTGTCTAGGTCAATGTCTGTGGATGTGTGTACATGTATTTGTTGGTGTCTATGTGTATGGAAAGTGCATTCACTTTTAATTGTGTATGTATGTCTGTTGGTTTCCCTTTTCTTTTCTTTTTTTTCTTTTTTTTTTTCATATAGAGTTGTGAAGATGTTCCCTGTCTCGTCACTTTTTTTGTGTGTATATATATCTAAATTTATCTGGGTGCTTATGTATTATAAGCTGATTGTGTTTCTGTTGTTTTATGTGTGTGATTAGGACCCCATTCACACACTTGGGATTAAAATGTATTCATATATTTTTAGAGGAGGAGAAGACATAGCGTCTCTTCTAATATAATTTCAACGAAGAAATAAATTGAATAACATATGTGTTTCTTCTTTTCTCCTCAGTAATTTTATAATTTTAAACTTTATAGTGATTAAATTTGGATTTTAAAATTGGCAGTTTTTAATTTTAATATCAAATTTTATCATATAATTTAATAATTTTTGGTTAGAATAAATTCTTTTTTAATATTACCCGTATTTTAAAGATCTGAATAGCTATTATAACATGACTTCATTGTCAAGCTTTTTGATTTTTCCTATACTTGTCTTTTGATTTGGTCTTTCCAGCTTTTGTAACATTTTCTCCTTACGAAGGATCATTAATTAATTTGCAACTTTTAAAACCATTTATTTTACATTCAACATCATCACTTGATAAGACACCGGAGGTATTGAAACAAAATGGCTATTTTTGTAGTGATTTTATAACATATTTGTTAGAATTTTTTTTTTTTAAATAATTATACTTATATATATATATATATATATATATATATATATATTTTTATATGTACAGAATGCCTCACAAACTTTTCCATTGTCATAGATTTTTTATAAAATTGTTCTTGACATATGAAAATTTATCTATCATTTTCCCTGTAAACCTAATTTCATCTCATAGTTTACGTTTTTCTTTAAAGCTAAAGAGTGAAGTTGAAGAAAAGGCTGGCACCAAATTTGATGTCTATGAATGCAAGACCTATCGGTGTCAAATTGTGGCCGGATTAAACTATTTTGTGAAGGTAATTTTTGTTTTGTTTTTTATTTTCTATTTGCTTCTAAATTTCAAAATGCCCTATTCACTCTACAGAATATTTAGTTTTGAAACAAGATAACAGCTCTTGAATGCCATTTTAAAATAACTGTCACTGCAGACTATCTAACCAAATGCTTGTGATCATTCCTCTGACTAGCTTTAGTTATTTTCATCCTATTTTATTGCTTTTTATTGCAACATTCATGTTGTCTGTACATTTGCATAACCAGTGCCAAGTAAGCACTTATCCTTGGTATGATGATACACTACATCCGGCTATATGTCCTCTCATGAAGTGATTGAATGTTCGAAAGAGCCTGGAACTGCCTTTTTAATTGCTTTTCCTAGATCCGCTCTGACCCAGTGTGATAGCACCTGCTCAGGTCCCAGCTATGGGCAAATAGTGAAACAGAAAATCAAAAATAACAACAATAAATTTTTATAGCAAAATAACAATTGATGCAACACTATATAAATGCTTTTTTTATAGTAAAATAACCAACAGTATATTTTATGTTCTACAAACTATATATGTAAAAAAAACAAAAAAACATACCTTTACTAAAAGTAGAAAATTATATACAAAATATATTTAGTTGAAGCATTCAAAATGTTTAGAATTTGGCATTAAATAACCAATAGAGGTCAATATGCTGCTAAACAAAATCAGCAACAAATCTAGCCAGATGCCTCTAGTCATTCCTCTGACTATCTTTAGATATTTTCATTATTATTAGCAAACTAAATATTTCCAGCAGCAGAGTAAAAGTTAATATTTACTATATTTACTATATTTTTTTATGAAATCTTTGAACCAGAGTTTTCCATTTCCTCATCTTCTTGCTATTTAGCCCATAGCTGGAAGAGAAAGGCAAAATGGATTCAACCCTGTGAAAATTAAATGTAACAGACCAGGCAGAAATTTGAACTCTGATCACTAACTACTTTCTGTGCAAAAAAACTGCTACGCTACCAACATATCCACAAATCTAATTAAATACTTTCTTGTAATGTGTCATTGTGAGACAGTAATTTGGAATTTGTTATATTCTAATTGTTTCATGAAGAGATGACTAAACATTTGTTCATAGATTTGTATTTATATTTGGATGTTAAACTGACAACACTATACCCCCCACTCAAATTGACGACTCCTACTTCCCGTCTTCAAATTGACGACTCCTACTTCCCGTCTTCAAATTGACGACTCCTACTTCCCGTCTTCAAATTGACGACTCCTACTTCCCGTCTTCAAATTGACACCAGCCATGACCATAGTCCCAATTCCACACATCATTTTAATTGTAAATCTTTTCTATGGATGTATATGTACCTACCATTGTCATTCTCTCAAACTGGTTGCAAACCACAGCTAAAGAGTTCAGTCTACCCTGCAATTTAGCCCATAGCTGTGGGGAGAAGAGATGGATTTATACCTTACTCTACCCAAAAATATTTGTGCATATAATCAACCTGAATTTGAACTCGGCTCATAGATTTCTCCATTCAAACCACTATTACACTATCTACATATCCCTCATAAATTTGAAGTTATTTTCTTCAATATGTCATGTCCCTTCAAGATGTGTACAATCCTAACCCTCCCCAGCTTCCTATCTTTCATAGATCTTAGCAATATTTGACTTTTTTTTTCTATCCATTCCACTCTCTATTCTGCCATTCATTTATAAAAGCTTGTGAAGTATATTGCTCACCATTTCTCTCTACCCATCTTGCCTTCAATATGTCCCATGAGATCCAAATACTACAAGATGTAGTGATGTCACAATCATATGCCATCCTGGATATGACAATGAATTACATCCACATCCTGGGTAAGATGATAAGCTATGTCCAATAGCAAGGCCTTTGATCAGGAGGTTTTGAGGAGCATGGAACCACCTCTTAATTGCTGGTGTTTCCAGGTCCACCTTGACCTGAGGTTGTAGCACCTGTTAGGGTCCTAGCTATGGGCAAATAGTTAACCCCCACAAAAAAAACGGGGTCAAAACACTATGAAAGGGTAAAAATAGGTTTTAATACCAGAAATATTTTGTAAAAAATTATTAACAGCAATACATTTTTGAAAAAAAAAAAAATATTACCAGCAATAAAAATCGTTGGCATTAAATAACCCATTGAGGTTGATATGCTGTAAAACAAACCAAACTATCATGTGAAATAAAATTGGAAAAAAATCAAATTCCCATAATTCCATAGAACAAAGGAAACCATCCTCCTGGGAGGAAGTTTAGAGCACTTACTCTTTTCAGCCAGCCTCTTGTAAAGAAAGTACATGGAATTGAGCAGCTCCAGACATGAAAACCACAAATAAGTCAACTTAATCAAATATCACTTTCACTCATAGACTTATCATTTCCAAAAAAATCTTCATTCACCAACACAAACCAGAAATATTCTACTTACAACAACATTACAAGAACTTTCTTACTCTTCCAAACTTGTACAACAGAATCCTTCAGATTATATATAATAAATGTCTCACTTTGTTGTTGGAATGAATATATGCTGTATTTTACTAACTAAAACAAGAGTCAAGCAAGGCCCATCATAACAAGCTTTTTTTCTATTATGTGTCCCAGAAATTTCACCCTTCTCTTTCTGATTTGAAGAAAGTGTTCTTTTTGTTTTTGTTTTCCTTAAAACTTCATTATCAGTAACATCTCTTTTGTCTATGGTATTCTCAGTATTCTTCTATAGAACCACCCCAATGTGGTTTCAAGTCTCCTCTCCATATATGAGGAAATTGTCTATCATTTACTGTCATTCAGGAGGATTGATATCACATAGTAGTTCAGCATTCTTTTCTTTATTGCTAACAAAACTTTCCTGGAATTTAAAAGTTGCTATAATTAAAATAAAATAAAAGACCGACTTATAATTATGCTAACAAGGAATAATTCTTCCAGTTCAAATTTCAAGGTAAACATTTCAATCTGATCTTGATACTGATCTGAAAATAAGCGTGATATTGATGTTTCTATTTTGTAGGTCTACATTGGAAATGAAGACTATATTCATCTAAGAATATACAAAAAGTTGGATAACTCCCTGGAGCTAAGTGCTGTGAAAGTTGAGTTGAAAGATCACCATGAATTGAAATATTTTCAGCAAGAATGAGCATAAGATGCTTCATATACAAGAAGTAAAAATCAATTCAAATAAAATTTAATTTGAAAGTGTACCTGCTTTCTACTGTTGTTTTGGGGTGTTTTTTTTTTTTTTATTGAGGGTGGGGGGTCTGACATTATCCGGCGAATAAAATTGATATTAGCTCATAAGATTTAATAGAGGATCCTATTCATTGGGTAACAAGTAGAAATGGCATCATTCTAGAGTAATGTTTTTTTTTGGGGGGGGGGGTCTTTCAAATAAATCTATACTTCTTGATCTCAGCCGTAGATATTTGATTAATTAAGCCACTTCCATGGCACCCTTTCCACTTAGTGAGGAACAAATTTACTAACAATTCCTAACAAGTCTTGAAGACAAACTGCAAATCCAGGCAAGATATAAATATTTATGAAAATAAAAATTATTTTTGCAAAACACGGGCATCTGACAAACTTAATGTAACAAGATTTTGTGCATTTAAACATTTTTATAAAATAAATAAATTCTTGTCATTTTAAAATCCTTTTTGTTTTTTTATTTTTTTGTTTCTTTTCAACATGCGACTATTCATCCTTATTTCAAAATCTTAACCTGCTTCCTACAATTCTTTGTAAACTGTTTCATTTGCATATTGTTCATCAGTCTACATGTATATTTTAAAATTCTACATCACAAAACTGTGTTAAGCTATAATAATGTATACAACAGGTTGCCAAAGGCCACTGAAAGTAGCCAACTGTTATTATTTGTGCAATGCCCCAGATTCACTACCAAGGTCTTAGTATAAGCCATTTATATATATATATATATATAAAATTGGATTGATGAGTTTGTGACCCTTCAGACAAGCATACATGAACACACATTCACTCATTGACATGCACAGATATACATACACATATGCTCACTCACTGGAGCTCACACAAACAAACATATATGAACAGTGTAGGACTGATGATATATGCGCATCCATGTGTTGTTGCTTATAAATGTATCGATCCTCTCTTGGCCTCTCACCCACCTGTGTGCTCTTCCCAACAGCACCTCCCACATCTGACCCAATCTCCAGCAATGGCTTTCCAACCAGTTGGATCGCAACCACCTGCCTTCATGTTGCACTTACACACCTTGTAATGAAAGAGTGGCCTTTCTGCACATCTAGCACCAGTAGCCAATTCACCATAGAGCATATTCTTTGGTATGCCCACCAGTGCTAGTATGGACATGTCATGCCATGTAATGTCCAGGATCCATCAGAGATAGCACATGTGGAGGGCATTTAGCCTGTGTTCTTGGTAACAGTACAGTGTCCAGGACTAGCTTCCATACAGCAATCTACCCAACATACAAGCTCTATATACTGTCATCTTGGTGTTGTCCCAAATCCTTGTTACCAGATGCAACATCATCACTGCTGAAGCCTTTTGCCGATCCCGGTGTTCAGTTCAGCATCTGGCAACAAGTTGGTGGCAATGGTGGAACCAAGGTACATGAAGATTTCAACCACATCCAATATGTAGTTGCCAATGGAAATGCTTGAGGCCCTGCTGACATCCTTAACCAAGATGTTCATCTTGAGACTGATGGTGAGGCCAAACTCTACATGCCCATGCAAACAAATTGATGAGTCATTATACAGCTTCCTGAACGTGTTCAACCAAGGCAGCAGCAGCATCATCAGCAAACAGTATCTCCCTGATCAGTAATGTATACACTTTGTTTCATTCATTCATTTATATATATATATATATATATATATATATATATATATATATATATATATATATATAATCCTGAAATTTTTGATTTGATGTCAAATAAAACCAACAAATACACCAAGTCAAAAGGGCTGGATACAAAATGGCACATTACAACTGTTTCTAAAATGAGGACTGATATCACATTTCAAATAGTGATGGGAATTGTTTCTGTCCCAAATCAGGACGTGTATTTCTTAATGTACAACTTGTTTCAGTCTGCAAGGATCAGAATTGATTACAAGGGACTGGCTAAACAAACTGAACCAATATTTTCATGTCTGTGATGTCAACCAGGACCCAGCCTGTGGCCATCCTGGTCAGGACAAACTTGCCCATGTTTGATCATTTATTGAATGGATAAATCAGAACTTGAAATCACAGTATAATCCACATTGTAAATATGGCAACATTTTTTTTTAATATCATTTATTAAATTCATTTTGGAACCTTCCCTGAAATTTTCATGCATTTATCTTTATTATTTATAAACTTAGAACAATTTTTATACAGGCATGTTAGCTAACAATTTTCATTATTGGGCTTAGGGAAACAATCAAATTGGACCACCAGATAAGAAAGAGTTAATGCTTGATCATATTAAGCAAATAAAATTTGAATATTGAAAGTAATTGATCATCATGACAAGAATTTTGTTCATTTGATTTTTGTAAATGTTTCATAGATTTGTCCCATTTTTAAGTTCCATCAGTCATCATCCCTCATTCTTTTGTTCCATCTTCCTTGATGCCATTCTTCCATAACTTTAGTGTCCTGAAAAGATCTTTAACCTTGTTTGTCACTAAAATCACCCAAAGTAAATTATATTGGTAACAAATTCTAGTTTATCATACACAAGTAATTATTAGGTCAGTACAAAAATAATGACGTAATAATGTCGTTTTTTGACGTATTTTTTAACGTCTAAAAACGACATTATTACGTCATTATTTTTGCACCAACCTAATATATTGTCACTCTTAACTTAGAACAATACAATTACACTCATTGTTATTGAATCCAAGGACTTTATACATCTGAAGTTTTTTTTCTAAAATATTTAATATAAATAATTTTCTGCAACATATTTTTAATCATTTTTATATTATCTTTTTTTTTTTTTTTTTTTTGTTCTATAACATACTTGAAGTTGTAATTCGATCTTAGTGATATTCAAATAAAAATGTTATGTCATGAGTTTACTTTTGAAAAATTTATTGCTCTGATAAGAAGCAATTACAGTAAGAATGCTTTGCTAACACACCCATGTTTTTGTAGTTTGCTAGTGTATACACATACAATTAAAACACTGACATCAGCTGACAACAAGGGCACAGATCGACATTGAAAATTTATTTTCAAAATAAATTAAAACATTGAGAGACTAGGCAGGGATTTGGGTTTACTCAAATATTATAATTTTCAAGAATAGACCTAGCCAACAACAGTATTCCTCGGAGGGGTGGGTCCCACTTTGTGTGTTCCTTGTATTGTTAAAAAAGAACACTGGCATGTTTGAAAATTCTAACTTTAAATTCTTTCTCTTCATACTTCAATTTAATCAATAGCTTAATATATAATAAATATCAATTCTATTGCCAATATTGGTATCATTTTGTTGGCTTTTTATTCCTTAAATTTTATTAACTGACCTGCTTTTTTTTTTTTTTTTTTTTTTTTTTTTTTTTTTTTGTAATTTTTCATGTGCTCGTATAATTTTTTTCTTTCCAGGAGATAACTTATACAGAAATTATCCAAATGTTTTACAAGCACTTTCAGCTATACTTTTAGCCATTATCGAGTATTAATTTTATTTTGCTTTTAACTGAATATATGCGTTATTTTATTTTTCAAACACAGTCATCACATTGTGGCTGTGTACATAGTTGATATTATTGAGTGCTGGCTTTTACTTTTTTATATTAATAATGCTTCCATTATATTTAGCCTTTTTTTGTACATGTGGATAAGGCTATTATATTTGTATTATCAACAAGTATGTTACAGATAGTTTAGAAGGTCTCTATGTGTATTTAAATGAGACTTAATTGAGCTATGATCAGAGAGATATAATGTGAATCTTGTTAAGCATAGTATATCCAATATAATAATTTACAAATGTGGATTGGTCAGAAACAGTTCCTTAAGGGACATGTGAGTTTATAAATAATATTGGTTTCTCTCTAATTTCAATGTTGCAGGTGAATTATTATTTTTAACAATGAAGTTAACGAGTTTTAACTCTTTTATAATGATATTTTTTTTTTATTTTATTTTTTTTTTTTTTTTTTTTGCAAATATATAGAATCCAAAAGCATCGCTGTGTCCTTGTTCGTGACAAATTATTATCTACCCTGCAATCCCTTTCTCACAGGTGAAAAGTCGCTCTTGCTGCTCTATTTCTATAGAAAATGCTCAGACAAACTATGTTCCTTAGTTCCACCAGTTCTAATTTTCACAGCTAACACTGCCAGGCCATGCACATTGTAGCAAACCACCCTCATTCGTATTACCTTTGACCAGGTGTAAGTTCCACTCAAGCACCTTCTTCTCACAAATCGCTTTCTGAAACTGACTCTCAAGAGCATGCTTCACTGATCACTATAATCTGAGCCTGTTTGTTTTGAGTTAACCATTATCTTCCCAACATATCCCCATAAACTGTGCCTCTTATTCTGTAACCCTCTGATTAGAGTGGCTCTTGGCCTTGTACATCATTTAAAAAAAAAAAAAAAATGGTTTAATTTTTTTTTTTTTTTAAGACAGCAATTTTTCCAGATACTACTCCTTGCTATTTAATTCATAGCTAGTAAGATAAGGGTAATCGTAAGCTAAAGTAAGAAAACACAATACAAGGATATTTGTCAAGATGCATTCTTTGCTACTCTCTAGTGGTTAATATCACAATTTGACCATTCTGGATATGACAGTCAACTACATTCGGCAACAAGGCCTCTGATCAGGAGGTTTTGTGGAGCATGGAACCACCGCTTAATTCCTGTTGTCCCCATGTCTGCCCTGACCTGGGGTGGTAGCACCTGTTAAGGTCCCAGCTATTGCCAGATAGTTAACCCCCAAAGTGAGGTCAAAACACTATCAAAGTACAAAAATACCAGCAATATATTTTCATAGTAAAAAAAAAAAATTGCGATCAATACTTTTTTGTAAAACCAAAAATAAATTTAAAAGATAAAACAAAATTATCAGCAACACATTTTTGAAAAAAGCATTACTAATTAAATTTTGGCATCAAATGACCCATAAGGAGTTGATATGTTGCTAAAATTGCAATTTGGTAACTAATTTGGGCCATTTTTTTTTTTTTTTTTTTTTTTTTTTTTTTTTTGAATTTCTTTAAAAAGAAAACGGCATTTTTACTATTAAAAAATTTACTTTTTGATATTTAATGATTTATCATGTTTAAAATGATTTTATTTATTTATTTTTTGAAATGTAAAGTATTTAAAATACTTTAAAATTGAATTTCTGTGTTCCATAAAAGAAATCAAGTTAAAATGAATAAGAAGTTTGTTTTATTTTCTCATAAAATCATCTCAGTTATTTAGACTATTATTATTTTTTTTACACAGTTGCTATCTTAAACTTTATCAAAGATTGAAAAATAAGTTTTTATGTGAAAATTGTAAAGAAATTTTTTTATATTTATATATATATATATATATATATATATATATATATATAAGTTGGCTGACAAGGTACTGAAATTAAGGTTTTTAATTTAATTTTTCTTTGGAATGCTTTTAGTATAAGCCTCATCCACATATAAAAAAATACTAAAAATAGTAGAATCACTAATAAAAAAAAAAAAAAAAATGAAAACACTCATTAACATTAATTATGAACATGGCCATAATGTACTGACCAATTTTTTGAAAATAAAAAACATTCCTATCACTCTGGAAACATAAAAATCTATTCATTCAAATAAAAAACATCCTTGATAATGGCTAATAGAATAGCTGAAAGTGCTTGGATAGAGAACATTTGGACAATTTTCAAATGCCTTATGTCCAGAAAAGAAAAAATTAATTAAACACAAGATAAATTAATTTAAAAGATAAATCACAGTACCTTGTCAATCATTTTTAAATGTATAAAAGACAGATTGCTGCCCAAATACACACACACACACACATATATATATATATATATATATATGTGTG